>OZ010585.1:104264571-104484571 GCA_963932145.1 Acanthosepion lycidas
TAGTTATTTCTATTAGAAATTCCCGTGAAAAATTTTAAAGTTTTCCGATTTGAATTTTGTTAACTTAATGATTGAATAGGCTCAAGACTATTTCTAAGACAATGAAATATCCTTATAAATTCCCCTGTCGCATTGTTAAATATTTAAGCGTAAAAACGTCAATATAATTTTGCAATAGCAAACGTAAATATGAATGCTGGTCATTATTTAAAGAAGTAAGGGGGTACAAATGAAAATATTTTAAATTGACAAATTTTAAATAAATCTATACTCACTTTTTCTTTCTTACTCGCGTTTTCTAACTGAAACCAAGTAGCTTCTCAAATATGTCTTTTCCGTCTTTCTCCTTGACCAAAACGGAATAGTCCATTATTATTTTAGGTACTGGTAGGGCGCAATGACAGTGCTAAAGAAGCGGTGGGTAAAGATAATTATAAGTTATTTTTTTATATAATTAGAATTTCAAAATGTTATTAAATAATTAAATTTCATTACGTTTCGATTTACAATTTGAATTTTTTTAACTGGACTAGTGTTGTGCCAATGTATTGTGAGACCGTAACATACCTACAACATGGACTCTTCCAAGACTATATAAAGTATGCAACATAACACTATAGGAGAGAAGAAGAAGAGGAGGAGAGAGAGAGAGTATTCTAATACCGTAGTATCAACCACGTACGACTACCAATATTGGACACTAGCACGTAGTAAGCTCCGCTTACACTTACATTATCTTTGTAACCTTTTTGTTTAATATATCTTTCTTACCTCTAATCCGTGTTCCGTGTTTTCCATCCGTGGTCCCGACTTTGGGCCCACATCACAATGAAACTATTTCGTTGTTGACAGCACTTATTTCATTACCTTTGAAAATGAATGTGAAAAAACTTGTGACTCATAAGATGAGATGCGAATGCATCTGAACTTCGAAAAAATATATAAGAAAATATTTTCAAATACTTTGAAAAGTGTGCATATCAAAAATATATATACAGGGTGTATCGAAAATAGTTTTACAAACTTTGGGGCAGGTTCCAGGCAAAAAAAAAACAAGGATAAAAGTAAATAAACATATGTCCGCAAATACTTTCACACGCGCACAAACGTAGACACAAACACAAAAAATATAGAGAAAACATACACTAATGTTAAATGTACATAAAAGGAAAAATAGAAAACTATAAGCAGTAAGATGTTGTTACCATCTCTGAAGAGTGGGTGGACAGTTCTATCTAAAAAAAAAACTCCGGAGACAGGATGTTGAAGGTAACATCAATCAGCTAAGTGACAGAATTTGCTTATATTAATCATATATATATATATATATATATATATATATATATATATATATATATATATATATATATATATATATACTTTAAGATATTACATCAAAGACATGTAAAAAATGCTACACAATTACCAGAGAGAAAAATCTTTGTATCACAAAACATCTATAAATGTAACCAGGGTGATTTTAAAATTATGCCAATATACCAAACAGACAATTATTCTTGCCTACAAATACAAGAATAAAACTTCATAAACAAATTTAAAGCAACACTAAATAGATCATAACCCCAAACACAAGAACACAACATGCACACATAATGTCCACAAAAAGTGGTCGAGCCACTCATATACATATACGCTCAGACACGGTTATCTGTGGAACACCAATATATATCTACACATACTGGCAAAAAGAAATAGACAACTCTCAAGGACACACAAGAACCCTACACAACAGAGGAAGTATGTATATATATATATATATATATATATATATATATATATATATATATGCGTGCAGGGGTATATATATATATATATATATATATATATGTGTGTGTGTGGGGGGAGTGTGTGTGTGTGTGTATACTAATTCCTTATAATAAAACAGTATGTGTGTATGGAGAGGGAATATACATATACATACTAGAAAAAACGCACACGGAGTACACAAAAATGGAAATAGATCTAAAAACATAGAGAGGTAATTAAAAGATAAGAATATAGATATATTTCCTCCCCCTTTCTCGGACCAATTTTAATTGTTTTATTACCTTAAAAGCAGAAAAAAAAAAACTTTCTCACCACCAGTCCAAGAAAGGCATTTGTATCACTACCACACCAAAAAGAGAATGTTTAACATCGGAAAACATAAGGAAAATTAATTAATTTTAATTATATGTGAAAATATCCACTCTTTGCCTGAAGAAGGTCGCGAGACCTGAAAATTGTGTTACAAAATTATGGAAAATAAAGCATATGTATTTAAAAAAAATCCACATTACAACCAAAAATGTATATATATGTTATAATATCACTACATAAGACACCAGAGGTGTTGAAACAAAATGGGTATTTTTGTAGTGATTTTATAACATATTTATGTTAGATTTTTTAAATAAATAATTATATTCGCTCTACTCTGTATTGAGCACTCTTTTAAGAATAGTAATTGTTGGTTATTGGAATTTATTCCGTATACACCAATCATATACTTGTATATATATATATATATATATATATATATATATATATATATATATATATATATATATATATATATATATATATATGTATTAAGCCCGACGATTATTTAACATATTTTCTGGTTAGTTATGAAAAGAGCGTTGTAGCTGCTGATTTGGCGTTTAAATACATCACGTACATGATACGTTAAAAAGATTATATTTTCTTGCTGTACACCATAGCTTAGGGGTAGATTCTCTGACTTATGCCAAATCGGATGTCGGATGTCTTGCTACACTGATGATCTGTGATACAGCGAAACAGTCTTGTATGTGTGTGTATGCTATTAATATACACAAGCATTAGACTTTTACAATCCGATACAAGGAAACAAAACGTAAAACTATCTTGATCTAAATTAATTTAGTAAAACTCTCCGAAGTTTATATATATATTTATATTAGGTTGGTGCAAAAATAATGACGTTTTTTGACGTTAAAAATACGTTAAAAAACGAGATTATTACGTCATTAAACTCGTTCAAATAAATAAATAAAATAAACAAAGACTGGCATGAATCTTAGTTTCTTGAAAGAAAATGATTGGCATGAATCCTGGCTCTTTGAAATAAAATGACTGACGCTGCATCTTTCAAGAAATATAACTAGTATGAAACGTGTGTTCTTTCAATGCCATGAATTCTTACAATAAATAAATGGTAGAAACCCTAATATTTCGGAAATGATTGTAATGAACTCAGGGTCTTTCAAAGAAAATTGTTGATTCAAACTGTCCTTTTCAATATATCAACGAGTACACGGAACAATAATGATAGTCTGTTTTGTTGCATGGAAAATTTCAAAGCGACGACTAACTAGTGTATTGGTTGATATATTGAAAAGTAATTGTCATATTTGATAATGGCTTATGTAAGCCGAAAGCTTATAATGGATTTAAACATGTATCAATATGGTGGTTTCCTTTCGACCTTCAATGATAATGTTATTAAGCTTATCAGACAATATGAAAGGAACTTACTTAAAATAAATAGACAAAACTTGTCTATGTTATTTAATGAAACATGTATCAATATATATATATATATATATACATATATATATATATATATATATATATTTATATATATAAATATATATATATATATATATATATATATATATATATATAAACGTATATATACGTATATATATACATAAATATATGCATATTATAAATTAATTGATTTAAAATATGGTTTTTCCGCTACACACTTCTAACCATGTTTCAAAAATGGAAGGTCCAAATTTAATTTTGTAATTTAATTAAAGACATTAGTTCCAATTCATCCTCAAGCGAATTTCGGAGTAACTTATAAAATTACTGGGTTTTAAAGTCAGCAAAAATCATAATTCACGTTTCCAAGGAAACAGAAAAATTCATTTCAACCAGACGAGGGGTGTTTGTGTATTCATTATGTCTGTATTTTGATGTATCAGTTTTGGTAGAGGTTAGGGATGTATTCTTCAATGAAATCTAACATCCGTTAAATGCATGTCGTCTGGATTTTTTTTTAATTTTATTGTTAACGGCAAAGATTCTTACGGCAGTTTTTCTATTTGTATATTTAAAAATTTGGTGGGGGGTATTTAGGTTAGAATATGTTTTATTTAACTTCAATTTGAAAAATATTTTCACTTTTAATTTTTAATATACTATATTTTATTTATATATACATATATATATATGCATATATATTTATATAACTGTAATATATATATATATATATATATATATATATATATATATATATATATATATATGTGTGTGTGTGTGTGTGTGTGTGTGCGTGTGTGTGTAAGACTTGTTTCAGTAACGCATTATTATTTCCAAACGATTCTTAAAATCTAAAAATATTTTCCGTCTTTGAATAATCTGCAACAAGTTGATAAAACGTAAAAACGAAATTAATCCAAGAATATAGCATCTGAATAAAGAAAATAAGCATGACATTTAGTCGTAAATAATTTCAGATTGTATTTACCAAATTTCATCTTCAAAACAAAAAACAATTACATCTTTGAATCGATTCATCCAATCCAAGGCAGCAATGCCAGCAACATGCGAGCGTCTAATTAAAGGGAAATAAAAAGACGGAAAATATTTTTTAAGAAGCCAGAAACTCAATCCTAGACAGGAAACAAGGGATAAACCTTTACTCCTGTTCAAAATAGGTGATAGGTGAATCTATCATTTATATGTTCATCATTGTTTGCAATGTCGGTTGTGGCGTATTCTTGTCAGTCCACACCACCATTTGGGTTGATATTTTTCGTATGTAACCCCCTTTTACCTGTGATGATATATTTAAGGAACGGTATTATAATTAATTTAGAAAAATACAGGTGAAGGTAAGAAAATAATAATCAAGATGTTAATTTTCCATACTACTTCAAATGAAAGGTTAGAATGCAAAATCCCATCAATACTGGAAAGAGCGATAACAGCTACTGGACTGAAAAAATTCTTTTCAATGAAATTTATTAATTAATTATTCATTTATAAATTAATTTATTAATTTTAGAAATGTTAACAGACAGCAGTAATGTCTGCTCAATCAAAGAATACCAAATGTTCCTTGTAAGGTAATAGCTAGAGGTGAGAATAGATACTGTACTTTAATTCCAGCGTGATTGTTAAAGATTTAAGAAAAGTTTGACTCGAATGGCACTGGCTGCTAAGTCAATGAATTCCAAATGTGTACTTGTAGGAGAAACAGCTAATATTACCCCGACCATTAGAGATGAGAAGAACGAGTACAATATATTTGGTATTTGCTCGTCCTTCACCACGGCGAAGAGATATGGGACAACGCTGTTTGAATGTCGGGGAGCAAAATTATGTGCACATGGGTCAAGGCCGAAAATTGCCCAATCCCCACAACCGTTTTGATGCAATGAGGGAGATGCTGCTGTAGAATTGGAATATCCGGGATACAGGCATTCCTCATTTATTTGTTGTGTTCTGTCCGAAGGCAGAAAAACAACTGAAAGATAAAATGTAGGCAGATACTACACTTTGATCCCATTTAGAAGATCGACGTGCAAAAGAAAGCGTAACTGGCTGCTCGGTCAATGGATATTTGTAAGGAGACGACTATTTTTTTTCATTACCATTAATATCCGGCTTTGCGCTGAATTTAAACAGAATTTAAGAAATATATAGAAACGGCTAAAACCGGAATTAAATGATAAAGCCATTTAAGAATGGCTTATTTCCTAAGACGATGTCAAATAGCAAACAAGAGATTTACAAATCTTTAAGACCACAGTATTGGCAAAACGTGCAATACATATTCAAATAATTCCCTCAGTCCTCACAGCGATGGTTGGAATATATCACTGTTAAGAACTTGCATAAACACTCTTACCATATAGTGTCTTATTTACCTGTTTTTATGTTTAAAACCCCCACATTTATGTCGCTAGCGCAATAGAGCTCTTTGCACTGGCGACACCATGTGTCAGTGTGTTATTTGAGTGAGAACCTCTCGGAGGAATTATGCAAATGGGATTATTTTCAGGAATCGAGAAAAAACTAAAAACATGAAAAGCAGATTAGTGAATATTAGCGTATCCGAGACAAAAATGGTAATGCTAATATTAGCCGTTTCCTCATAAGGAAACATTAAGAATTCTTTGATTGAACAGCCAGTGTTACTGTGAGTAAAAATTGAAAGTCTTGATCCTTATTTTTTCTTCGCGTTTGTGCTAACCATTTTCGTTGTTGCTGTAGTTGAAAGTCCTCAAGTGATTGATGTGGTGTCAGTTATTTGGTACAGTTCTTGGTTTGTGATGCTTTAGAACAATTTCACTAACTTTGAATAACGATGGTCCCAGCTAAAACTCCAGGCTTTAATTGCTCGAAGCTGTTTGCAAATATTTAAATGAGAAATGTTTTGTATACAGCTGACAGTTTAGATATTTCGCTATGCATGTCATCCATATGAAATTCTGGAGCTCATGAGGCAGTTTAAGAACATGACTCGAGTTTTTAGGTTAATGTTTTGGTTCTGTAGCTAGTTGCGGTATTAATAAAGTTTAATATCGTATATACACGAGTAACATGCGACTTTCGAAGACGTAATTTTGAAGTTAATTTTAAGAGGGTCGCGTTATACATGAGACATAAAATCAGCGTATATACTGCTGACTCTGGCTACGCTATTGACCAAACTATTTATTTACTATAGTCAAAAAGTATAGCTGTATTTAAAATAAACATAATTTTGGCAAAACTGATGTTTTACTTAACTGTGTCTAATAAAGCATGTAATATTAGGTTATATAATACCAGCATAGCGAATATGCATATTTTCCATTGTTTACGTTTATAAGATGTTTACCTGTTTCTAGTTCGTTTTTTTATGACGATACGCGTTTCCACACCGAGTATCAGATTACTAAATTTACTTTTATCATTCTCTTTTACTTTTTAATTTATTTTTACTAGAAGATGTGATAAAGAGATAGAGGAAAAGAAGTTAGTCTATTGTAATTTAGTCTCTTAAAAAAGAACTCGCATGATACACGAGATACATGATAAAATGATTTTTTATAAGTGAAAATTTGAAGGTCGCACGATACGTCAGATCAAGCGTTACACGAGTATCTACGGTAATAGTAAAATGTATATATAGACTAAGAATCATATAATAAGGACTTAAAAAAAATCGAAAAAACTGATGAATTTATTAAAAGATGTCGGCATATGGGGAAAATAATATCAATTTAATACCGAATAAAATAAAGAAAACGGAAGAAGGATAAATGCAATCAGAGAAAACAAATTCATCTTGAATCATTTCTTGTATCTGTTGTGTTCGTTCAGGACGGTAGCAATCATAGCTGTCCGTTTTTTTTTTGTGGTTCTAAACAAGTATTGAGTTGGTGCAAAATAATGTCGTTTTCTCACATAGTAACATATGTGAGAAAACGACATTATTTTTGCACCAACATAATATATCCTCTGAGTATGCCATTCAATCACTGCCCTGCCATACATTTGCATGAACTCGATATGTAGCTATATCCCTCTTGATTTCAGTTTGTGTCAGTTAAATTCGACAGGACCTCATTCCTCAATATTTTTCCCTGACATTTCAATTGTCTCTTTATATGTAAAAGTTTCCTATTTTCTTTTAAAATCTTTTGTTCCTGCGCGATATTCTGAGCATCCTTTTGTGGAACTACATCTTGAGGCACGTGTCTTCCTCTGTGACGAAATTGGAGGATAGACATAACATCGGGTTTAAACGGTATTTTCCTACATCTTTATACTTTGTTTATCATCTGGAAGATATTTTTCGCTATTCCATTACATCTTCGGATCCCTGCACTATACATTAATATAAAAAATGCATTGATTTGAATAAATAATAAACAATTACATCAATATTAACTAGCCGTTCGTATCAGCTTTTGGAGACGATTGCATAGGCACATTTGTATTTGTTCAACACTCAGTGTGCCCACCTGTGGATTATTCTGCAACTATTCTGAGCTGGCCTTAGTTACAGTTTCTGGGAGAGAGCGCATTATCTGGCCCGATCAACAGTCTGAATAAGGCCAGTACGCTCAATCCCTCGGTCACGATGACTCGTGACTTCGTGCTGGTACAGCCATCTACGACTACCAAATAGTTTCGTCTACCCAGTTTCAATCACAAGACTTGTTTTCAGTCACTCCGGGGTCTTGCACGCTGGGCTCGCTTCCCTAGGCCGATAACATCAAGATGACATCTTCTGAACAAATCGACCAATAGTGAGATTCGAATCCGGGAAGCAAACGTGCTAACCACTCAGACACGTCGCCATTGTTCTAACCTCTCAGCCACGTGGCCATTGTTCTAACAACTCAGCCATTTGGTCATTGTTCTAATCACTCAGCCACGTGGCCATTGTGCTAACTTCTCAGCCACGTGCGCATTGTTCTAACCACTCAGCCAGGGGCCCATTGTTGTAAATACTCAGCCACGTGACCATTGTTCTAACCACTCACCCACGTGCCCATTGTTCTGAACACTCTGCCACGTGACCATCCCTTATTTCAATAAAACATGTATTTCAAGCGTCTTGGTTTTATTAACACATTCCTTTTATATGTTGTAATCTTTTTTTTTCGTTTCAAATCAACGATTGGAAACGCGAGATATCTAAGACAATTGTACTTGTGCACCTTAAGAAAAATGGATTTTTATCTAAAATGTCAAAGCAATTCTTTTGTTTGCAGGTGAACTTTCAGAGATGGTCACGAAATGTTGTGTGAGTGTAACCGTTTCAGACAAGAGAAATTGATTAATTGATTAACGGGGTAACTAATCCCTCAAGACATCGGCTTATTAGTCTTCTTTCTCTTTTTAATAAAATATCAGGGGTTCGAAACAACAAATCGGTTAAACATCTCACTTTGCACGGCCCTCCTTCATAAAAACAATATGGCTTTCACTTCTCTTCATTAACTACATATGTATTAACGTGTTTACAGTTGAAAGTGTCTGACAAGTTATTGATAAGAATGTTGAAATTGTAGCTGTTGCGTTATATAATTCGGAGCTGTTTAACATGTCAGTCTTATTTCACTTTATAAAACCCTTATTATCAAATCGCAAAATCAAAGTTCTCTTGAACAGCCACTTTTCTCCTTTTTACTTTAATGTGATTGTCTTTATCGCTTTATATCTGTGTCAACGCTGTTTCTAATATTAATTAACGACCTTCGCGTGTCATCAGATCTAGATTCGGAATTAGGTTAAGTCTATTTTATACTTTTGTTCATAATTAACTTTGGACAAGTATAGATAGTTGGGAGTTAATGACATAAAAACTCGCACCAAATTTTAGTTTCTTAGCTTTAAACTCCTTTTGAGAAATTAAAAATCGGCATTAAAAATGTTTTTAAAAATCCATTGATTTTGGCAATATTTAATTGGAAATTGTTAATTTAAAAAGTTTGCTATTTTAATAAATATATTTTATATTACACAAGAACTAATTCGATCCAAATATTTAAACAATCATTTCATCAAAATGTTCAATGTAAGAGCATTTAGAAACGAAAAGTCATATGGTTTCTTGCAAGAATGTACCATTATCTTATTTCGAATTCGTAAACAAAACACGCGAAGCTTCAGATGTTAATTTCACTGCTTTTTCAACATTCTGAGAATGTGAAAAAAAATCAGGCAACTCTAATTTTGTCTTATTTATAAGACATGCTTGAAGTTTACATTCTGAAAAATTTTCAGTGGCTGCAGGTTCACAAATTCCAATTTCGGATAGATTAATTCTGACTAATGCAAGACTTTATGGTTGATGGCTAGTATTTCATTCAACTTTTTCTTGGATGGCATCCAATTTCTGAAAGGATATAAAATCAACTTCTATTTTAATTAAACATTACAGACCCTCTATTCTAATTCCATTTTTTAGTGAATATAGCTGAACGACTATTCTTTAAATTCAGGTAAATTAGTCTATTTCCGTATATCTACTTAATGGACAGAATTTTTCCAACAGCTTCTTGCTTCACTTCCAGTTCCTCTGACTTCATCATCGAATACAACACATTCTCAGGTAACAGAGCAAAACCGTTATATTGGATGTTCTTGAATGCAATATTTTGAATTTCTTCAGACTGTTTCTTAATCCTTTGGGTCATATTGAATATATATACAGCTACTGGTTATGGAATTTGCTAATCCTCTTAATCCCAAACCATCTAAGTCCATATATTTCATTAATGAATTTAATAGGTTGGGGAAGATTTTCATGGAATTCTGAAGGGTATGTATCTCTACCCGCATACACAATTTGTAGCAATTTTCCAAGCAGTAAATGTATTAAGTTTACCTTTGAAAATCTCCAAGCTATATTGTAAAAAGACCCCCCCTATTCTCAATATATGTACCATATTATCAAGAGGACCAATGATTTTTATAAAATCTACTTGTAGCAAATCATGATAGTCCGTTTTACACAATTTGCTTAGTGGGTTTGTAAAAGCAGTTGGGTTTCTTGTTGTACATATTTAAAAACAGCTCTGAATGGTAGCTAATTCAGATGTAATGAACAGGCAGTTATATGTAAGTTTCGATGGAGATACTTCTGCAGATTAATTACAAAGTCTGTCTATCATCCAGTATTTGTATATGTATTATGCTGAAAAACAGCTTTAAGGCTGTCTGTACTAGGATTTTTTTTCCAAAACATTAAAAGCTTTTGCTGGAATAACACCGCTGGCATCTTTTGTTGCAATAAGTCAGGTATTTTCCAGTCTCAGTTCCTGTTACTTGAATAAACGTTAAATGGTGTTCTGGGCCCCTTTCGTTTTTTTAGCTTAATGTCACCCGTTTCCCCTATAACTTCTTTATACAACAAAGTTTATTTATTAATGTTTCCATCTTGATTAAACAGTTAATCTTTTTAAAACCTTCCAGGTGTCTTTCATATGCCATTATTTCTATTTTAGCCTTTCTCCATATATTTGTCTCTTATCTATTACAATGTTTTTAAAATTCAAACCTCGATTCAAAAGGCCTATAGACTGTTCATCCAAAAGAAAGGTATTAGCAAGAGATTCTCCTAGATTATTTCAAGTGCATATCTCAGAAGCTTTAGAAGACAGTATGGTGTACTTTGATGCCGACCAAGTTCAAAATACTCAGCACTAGTTTCTTCATTGCTAGGCAACTGTGGAACGCAATTTCAACTTGTGATGTAGATACAAATATTGAGTCTACTTGCTGCTTTTCCATGTCTGCCTGTAACCTTTCTTTTTCAGCTGCACATTTTAAAACGTTTTAACAGTTTCTTTATCTATAAATATTCTCTCTTCTTTTGGAACCAAGCACAAAAGATTAGGCATACATTGAATTAACAGAATATAAAAAAAAAATAAATTTAATTTTCTTTGTTACATTTTACAGCATTGTCATCACAACTTTGAACTTGGAGTTGACATCTGCAAGCCGAAATGTTAAATAATTTATCCAGTTTTTCATATAATTATTGAGTTTGCTTTAGAAAGAGATTTCCTATTCATTTCATGTACTTGAAAATTTTGTATGCGCATTATCTTACGTTTTTCTTCAGACATTTTAATAAAAGGGTGGAAAAAAAATTCTTCGCTAACAGCGAAGAATTTTTTTTCAACCCTTTTAAAAGGAAAAAAAAAAACATTTTCTTAAAAATATTGTTTGCCGTGAACTGCTATGAAATGAAAGTTTAATTAAAGAAATTATTAACCGGCGAAGTAGGGTTTTTGTCAAATTAATTTTCCAAACAAATCAGCTTATTCAAATTTCATCGATTGGTTTGCGAAATTGAACGAAACGTAGAGTTTGTAAATCTCGACAAATTGTTGGCGATAATTTCAAAAATAATAAATACTGTGAGGATCTCAACAAAAAGTTCTAGTTCTTGAGATGTGCTTAAATCCATTGGTAAAAGGCTTTTGATGCAAAGACGTTATCTATTTCAGCATAGCAGTCATTACAAACAAAGAGAAGACTACTGAACGGTTATGCAATATCAGTCCTCCCATATAAGAGTGAATGCTAGACAACCTCCTCATAGATGAAGTGGAGACTTCAAACAACAAAAATGTGGTTCTACAGAAGGATGCTGAGAATATCATGGACGAACGTGTGAGCAACGACAAAGTTTTAGAGGAAATGTAAACAAAAAGGACACTTGTAATTAACATGACGAAGAAAAAGCTGAGATTTCTAGGGTACATACTGAGGAAAAAAGGCTTAGAAAATTTGATACTCACGGGACAAGGTAAGAGGAGAAGAGGAAAACAACGCAGAAGCGGGCTTGAGTAAATGAATGGCGCGGGAAAGTTTAGGAGAGATAGGAAAAGGGCTACGCAGGACATGAAATTATGGAGAGCCATAATCGACTACGTCTTGAAGGGAAACAAGAAGAAGAAGAAGAAAAAGAAGAAGAAAAAGAAGAAGAAGAAAAAGAAGGTGAAATATAAGAAGAAACAGAAAAATAAATAGAAGAAGAAGAAGAAGAAGAAGAAGAAGAAGAAGAAGAAGAAGAAGAAGAGTTTTTCACAATAATCTTTTGATTTATTTCACTTACAAGAATGTGCAGGAGTTCTTGTTTGCAATGTATGATGCAACGTTTTAAATATTAGCTTTTCTCATCAATAAGCTTGTGATTCTGCTTCTTTTTAAGATTTTCAAACCCAAAGACCAAATGCTCATAACATTTTTAGTTATATCAATGAGTCAGATTTAGAATGGGGCTTGAAGAATTTCAGGATAGGTTTATAATTGTTATAACCGGAATTGGTTAAAGAATATCCTGATTTGATTGATTGATTGATTCGCTTTCTACGTTTTATCAATATTTTGCAGGTTATTTACAACCAAAAAATGTGTTTAGACTAGCAGCATGACCCGGCGTTGCCCGTACTTAATTCAAAAATCATACGACTAATACAGCAATCGCTATCACTTGATTTAAATATTTTTGCACTTCCTTGCCTTTAAAGGAGTGCCCTTTTCCGTGCTGATGTTGCTACATGCCTTACTTCTTGCCTATCTCACACTGCGATTTTTTTCTAAGCTCTATACTAAACATTAAATCTGTTACGAAAAAAGAACTAAACAAAATGAACACAAAACGATCATCTTTAAAAAAGGACTCGTAACTGGAAAAACCGAATGAAAAAAGAATATTAAAAACGAATACTTTTTCACACACAACCCAGTTCTGCGGAATCAGAATCAACGTTGAGTTTAAGCAAGCGAATGAGCCAATTGGAGTAAAGTGCCATGCAGATTTAAATTTTTCGCACTTGTGACGAATGCAGCTATAGATTTTTTTTTTGCATGCTAGCATGCTAGTTAACATTCGTGTCAGTCAGCTGTTGGCTCTCACACTGGCCAGTAGTATCATCCTGCCTGTTCGTGGCAGCCAGCTATAGGCTCGCACTCTGGCCAGTAGAAAATGGCCGCAAACTACATGAAAACTGCTGTAGAAGCATGAACAAATCAATTATTTCGACTATCAATGGGAGTTGGGAAATGCAAAGTCGGTCTTGGCCTTTCCTATAACTTGGAGCATGTGCATGTAAATTTTGGTGCAAATCCGTCAAAAATTGCGGCCGTGCATTCGTTACACACACACACACACACATCCTGCCTTTTATAGATAGAGATTGTAGAATATTTGCTGGGGGAGAAAATGGTTTAGTGATACCAGTCTTACTGATTAATCCATGGCTGGGGGAAAAAGAGGTGGATTCATACGTAATAGGAATTTGATAAACAAACAAGAAATTATAATGTGGATATAAAGTGGGGGATCAATTCCGGATTACACTCAATATATAAAATGATCCTTCATAGTGAGGCCACGGAAGTTTCTATACATCTATATTCTACGTAATATAAATATTTTTTTTAAATGTGTGTGTAGATGATCCGATTTAAGATTTCATTAAGTGTTAGGTAAATTTATAATTTGAAAAGTGTTATGGAAATTGCTCATCGGGAAAACGAAACAGAGGTATGCGACATTGTATAAAATAACAAAAGATTTCTTGCTGGATGCAAAGATGAATTGAATTCATGCAGGAGGTAATCTGCCGGCGTGAAAGAAAAAATCTCTATAGACACAGATATTTCAAATGAGTCAGTCTTCCGTTAGAAAGAATTCTCTACCGAATAAAATTAAGAATTCAGTAAGGAGTGAAATTATTTTTGGCTTTAAGATTTCTTGGAGGATGCAAAGAAGAATTGAATTCCTGCAGGAGGTAGTCTGCGGCGTGAAAGAAAGATCTCTATAATCACTGATATTACAAATAAATCAATCTTTCGGTAAAAAGAATTATTTTCCGACATAATTAAGTAAGGTGTGAAATTATTTATGCATGCAAAGAATCAGACAAGTCAAATCGCCTGTGTTGTGCCTGTAATAAAAAAATAATATATTGGGTTGGTGCATAATTAACAGGCGTTTCTCTATGCAAGTTATTTGATATGAAAACTGCTGTTTAGCTTACTTTTTTAATAAATATATTATTTTATTTTCAGATTATAAAAATGCATATCGATAAACATACTCTCAAGAATAAACATTTAAAATGTTATTGCTGAATTGTTGTTTGTTTTTTCATAATAAATATTGTTTAAAAAGCGCCTGATATTTATGCACCAATCTAATACATTGCAGTAATATGGAAGTATGATTACGAATCAAAGCCATGTGAAAAGAAAATAGAGATAAAAATTCATGGTAAAAAGGAACTGACAGTGATGACTTGATGGCATTCTTACTGTTGATAATGAAGTTGCATTAACAGTGACAAATAAAAGACAGATGATGGCCAAAAATTTTTAAATTATAGCATTGCAATACCAAGTCGATTAGAAAAGATTATTTTGCAACTCATTATATATTAATATAATCTTGTTGATTCGGCTTCTTTTATTACTATTCTCTCTTCATGTTTCCTCATCCTTCTTAATATTGTCTCTCCTTGATCACTAATCATTTATCAATATTCTCTTGTGTTGATTACTATTCTCTTATAAATATTATCCCTTCTTGATTCCTCTTCCTTTTTAATATTGTCTCTCCTTGATTCCTATTCATTTATCAATATTCTCTCGTGTTGATTACTATTCTCTTATTAATATTCTTTCTTTTTGATTCCTCTTCCTTTTTAATATTGTCTCTCCTTGATTACTAATCATTTATCAATATTCTCACTCCTTGATCCCTCTTCGTTTTTAATATTGTCTCTGCATCATTCCTAAAGATTTCAATATTCTCTCGTGTTGAATACTATTCTCTTATTAATATTCTCTTTTTTTGATTCATTTTAATATTGTCTCTCCTTGACTCCTAATCATTTATCAATATTCTCTCGTGTTGATTACTATTCTCTTATTAATATTCTCTCTTCTTGATTCCTCTTCCTTTTTAATATTGTCTCTCCTTGATTCCTAATCATTTATCAATATTCTCTCGTGTTCATTACTATTCTCTTATTAATATTATCACTCCTTGATTTCGCTTCCTTTTTAATATTGTCTCTCCTTGATTCCTAATCAATTATCAATATTCTCTCGTGTAGATTACTATTCTCTCATTAATATTATCTCTTCTTGATTCCTCTTCATTTTTAATATTGTCTCTCCTTGATTCCTAATCATTTATCAATATTCTCTCGTGTTGATTACTATTCTCTTATTAATATTCTCTCTTCTTGATTCCGCTTCCTTTTTAATATTGTCTCTCCTTGATTCCTAAACATTTATCAATATCCTCTCATGTTGATTAGTATTTTCTTATTAATATTGTCTCTTCTTTATTTCTGTTCCTTTTTAATATTGTCTCTCCTTGATTCCTAATCATTTATCAATATTCTCTTGTGTTGATTATTATTCTCATATTAATATTCTCTCTTCTTGATTCCTCATCTTTTTTAATATTGTCTCTCATTGATTCCTATTAAATTATCCATATTCTCTCGAGTTGATTACTATTCTCTTATTAATATTCTCTCTTCTTGATTTCTCTTCATTTTTAATATTCTCTCTTTGATTCCTAATCATTTATCAATATTCTCTCGTGTTGATTGCTATTCTCTCATTAATACTCTCTCTTCTTGATTCCTCTTCCTTTTTAATATTGTCTCTCATTGATTCCTAATCATTTATCAATATTCTCGCGTGTTGATTACTATTCTCTTATTAATATTCACATTCCTTGATTCCTCTTCCTTTTTAATATTGTCTCTCCTTGATTCCTAATCATTTATCAATATTCTCGTGTGTTGATTACTATTCTCTTATTAATATTCTCTCTTCTTGATAACTCTTCCTTTTTAATATTGTCCCTCCTTGATTCCTAATCATATATCAATATTCTCTCGTGTTGATTACTATTCTCTTATTAATATTCTCTCTTCTTGATTCCGCTTCCTTTTTAATATTGTCTCTCATTGATTCCTATTAAATTATCCATATTATCTCGTGTTGATTACTATTCTCTTATTAATATAATCTCTTCTTGATTCCTCTTCCTTTTTAATATTGTCTCTCTTTGATTCCTATTCATTTATCAATATACTCTCGTGTTGATTACTATTCACTTATTAATATTCACATTACTTGATTCTTCTTCCTGTTTAATATTGTCTCTCCTTGATTCCTAATCATTTATCAATATTCTCTCGTGTTGATTACTATTCTCTTATTAATATACTCTCTTCTTAATTCCTGTTTCTTTTTAATATTGTTTCTCATTGATTCCTATTAAATTATCCATATTCTCTCGAGTTGATTACTATTCTCTTATTAATATTCTCTCTTCTTGATTCCTCTTCTTTTTTAATATTGTCTCTCCTTGATTCCTATTCATTTATCAATATTCTCTCGTGTTGATTCCTCTTCCTTTTTAATATTTTCTCTCCTTGAATCCTAAACATTTATCAATATTCTCTCGTGTTGATTACTATTCTCTTATTAATATTCTCTCTTCTTGATTCCTCTTCCTTATTAATATTGTCTCTCCTTGATTCCTATTCATTTATCAAAATTCTCTCGTGTTGATTACTATTCTCTTATTAATATTCTCTCTTCTTGATTTCTCTTCCTTTTTAATATTGTCTGTGATTGATTACTAATTATTTATTAAGATTCTCTCATGTTGATTACTATTCTCTTATAAATATTATCTCTTCTTGATTCCTCTGCCTGTTGAATATTGTCTCTCCTTGATTCCTAATCATTTATCAATATTCTCTCGTGTTGATTACTATTCTCTTATTAATATTCTCTCTTCTTGATTTCTCTTCATTTTTAATATTGTCTCTCCTTGATTCATAATCGTTTATCAATATTCTCTCGTGTTGATTACCTTTCTCTTATTAATATTCTCTCTTCTTGATTCCTGTGCCTTTTTAATATTGTCTCCCCTTGATTCCTAATCATTTATCAATATTCTCTCGTGTTAATTTTTTATTTTCTTATTAATATTCTCTCTTCTTGATTCCTTTTTCTTTTTAATATTGCCTCTCATTGATGCCTATACATTTATCAATATTCTCTCGTGTTGATTACTATTCTCTTATTAATATTCTATCACTTTGTTTCCTCTTCCTTTTTAACATTGTCTCTCCTTGATTCCTAATCATTTATCAATATTCTCTCGTGTTTGATTACTATTCTCTTATTAATATTCTCTCTTCTTGATTCCTGTGCCTTTTTAATATTGTCTCCCCTTGATTCCTAATAATTTATCAATATTCTCTCGTGTTGATTACTATTCTCTTATTAATATTCTCTCTTCTTGATTCCTCTTCCTTTTTAATATTGTCTCTCTTTGATTCCTAATCATTTATCAATATTTTCTCGTGTTAATTACTATTTTCTTATTAATATTTTCTCTTCTTGATTCCTATTTCTTTTTAATATTGCCTCTCATTGATGCCTATACATTTATCAATATTCTCTCATGTTGATTACTATTCACTTATTAATATTCTCTCTTCTTTATTCCTCTTCCTTTTTAATATTGTCTCTCCTTGATTCCTAATCATTTATCAATATTCTCTCGTGTTGATTACTATTCTCTTATTAATATTCTATCACTTTGTTTCCTCTTCCTTTTTAACATTGTCTCTCCTTGATTCCTAATCATTTATCAATATTCTCTCGTGTTTGATTACTATTCTCTTATTAATATTCTCTCTTCTTGATTCCTGTGCCTTTTTAATATTGTCTCCCCTTGATTCCTAATCATTTATCAATATTCTCTCGTGTTGATTACTATTCTCTTATTAATATTCTCTCTTCTTGATTCCTCTTCCTTTTTAATATTGTCTCTCTTTGATTCCTAATCATTTATCAATATTTTCTCGTGTTAATTACTATTTTCTTATTAATATTTTCTCTTCTTGATTCCTCTTTCTTTTTAATATTGCCTCTCATTGATGCCTATACATTTATCAATATTCTCTCATGTTGATTACTATTCACTTATTAATATTCTCTCTTCTTTATTCCTCTTCCTTTTTAATATTGTCTCTCCTTGATTCCTAATCATTTATCAATATTCTCTCGTGTTGATTACTATTCTCTTATTAATATTCTCTCTTATTGATTCCTCTTCCTTTTTAATATTGTCCCTCCTTGTTTCCTAATCATTTATCCATATTCTCTCGTGTTGATTACTATTCTCTTATTAATATTCTCTCTTCTTGATACCTCTTCCTTTTTAATATTGTCTCTCCTTGATTCCTAATCATTTATCAATATTCTCCCGTGTTGATTACTATTCTCTTATTAATATTCTCTCTTATTGATTCCTCTTCCTATCTAATATTGTCCCTCCTTGATTTCTAATCATTTATCAATATTCTCTCGTGTTGATTACTATTCTCTTATTAATATTTTCTCTTCTTGATTCCTCTTCCTTTTTAATATTGTCTCTCCTTGATTCCTAATTATTTATCAATATTCTCTCGTGTTGATTACTATTCTCTTATTAATATTCTTTCTTCTTGATACTTCTTTCTTTTTAATATTGTCTCTCCTTGATTCCTAATCATTTAGCAATATTATCTCATGTTGATTACTATTCTCTTATTAATATTCTATCTCTTTGATTCCTCTTCCTTTTTAATATTGTCTCTCTTTGATTCCTAATCATTTATCAATATTTTCTCGTGTTAATTACTATTCTCTTATTAATATTCTCTCTTCCTGATTCCTCTTCCTTTTTAATATTACCTCTCCTTGATGCCTATACATTTATCAATATTCTCTCGTGTTGATTACTATTCTCTTATTAACATTCTCTCTCCTTGATACCTCTTCCTTTTTAATATTGTCTCTCATTGATTCTTATTAAATTATCCATATTATCTCGTGTTGATTACTATTCTCTTATTAATATTATCTCTTCTTGATTCCTCTTCCTTTTTAATATTGTCTCTCCTTGATTCCTAATCATTTATCAATATTCTCTCGTGTTGATTACTATTCTCTTATTAATATTCCCTCTCCTTGATTCCTCTTCCTTTTTAATATTGTCTCTCCTTGATTCCTAATCATTTATGAATATTCTCTCGTGTTGATTACTATTCTCTTATTAATATTCTCTCTTATTGATTCCTCTTCCTTTTTAATATTGTCTCTCCTTGATTCGTAATCATTTATCAATATTCTCTTGTGTTGATTACTATTCTCTTATTAATATTATCTCTTCTTGATTCCACTTCCTCTTTATTATTGTCTCTCATTGATTCCTATTAAATTATCCATATTCTCTCGTGTTGATTACTATTCTCTTATTAATATTCTCTCTTCTTGATTCCTCTTCCTTTTTAATATTGTCTCTCCTTGATTCCTATTCATTTATCAATATACTCTCGTGTGGATTACTTTTCTCTTATTAATATTCTCTCTTCTTGATTTCTCTTCCTTTTTAATATTGTCTCTGATTGATTACTAATTATTTATTAATTTTTCTCTCGTGCTGATTACTATTCTCTTATAAATATTATCTCTTCTTGATTCCTCTACCTTTTTAATATTGTCTCTCCTTGATTCCTTATAATTTATGAATATTCTCTTGTGTTAATTACTACTTTCTTATTAATATTCTCTCTTCTTGATTCCTCTTTCTTTTTTTAATATTGCCTCTCATTGATGCCTATTCATTTATCAATATTCTCTCGTGTTGATTACTATTCTCTTATTAATATTCTCTCTTCATGATTCCTCTTCCTTTTTAATACTGTGTCTCCTTGATTCCTAATCATTTATCAATATTCTCTTGTATTGATTACTATTCTCTTATTAATATTCTCTCTTCTTGATTCCTCTTCCTTTTTAATATTGTCCCTCCTTGATTCCTAATCATTTATCAATATTCTCTCGTGTTGATTACTATTCTCGGATTAATATTCTCTCTTCTCGATTCCTGTTCCTTTTTAATATTGTCTCTCCTTGATTCCTTATCATTTATCAATATTCTCTCGTGTTGATTACTATTCTCTTATTAATATTCTTTCTTATTGATTCCTCTTCCTTTTTAATATTGTCCCTCCTTGATTCCTAATCATTTATCAATATTCTCTCGCGCTGATTATTTTTCTCTTATTAATATTCTCTCTTCTTGATTTCTGTTCCTTTTTAATATTGTCTCTACTTGATTTCTCATCATTTATCAATATTCTCTCGTGTTGATTACTATTCTCATATTAATATTCTCTCTCCTTGATTCCTCTTCCTTTTTAATATTGTCTCTCATTGATTCCTATTAAATTATCCATATTCTCCTGTGTTGATTACTATTCTCTTATTAATATTCTCTCTTCTTGATTCCTCTTCCTTTTTAATATTGTCTCTCCTTGATTCCTATACATTTATCAATATTCTCTCGTGTTGATTACTATTCTCTTTTTAATATTCTCTCTTCTTGATTTCTCTTCCTTTTTAATATTGTCTCTGATTGATTACTAATTATTTATTAATATTCTCTCGTGTTGATTACTATTCTCTTATAAATATTATCTCTTCTTGATTCCTCTACCTTTTTAATATTGTCTCTCCTTGATTCCTAATCATTTATCAATATTCTCTCGTTTTGATTACTATTCTCTTATTAATATTCTCTCTTCTTGATTCCTCTTTCTTTTTAATAATGTCTCTCCTTGATTCCTAATAATTTATCAATATTCTCTAGTGTTAGTTTTCTCTCTTCTGGATTCCACTTCCTTTTTAATATTCTCTCTTTTTTGTTTACTCTTCATTTCTCAATATTCTCTCTCCTTTATTCCTATTCATTTATCAATATTCTCTCTTCCTGATTCCTATTTTTTAAACATATCTGGTTTTTCAATTTTTTAGCAAACACCAGATTGTCGAGAAGATCGTAGCAGTAAATTCAATGCCATATTATTTCTATTTTTTGAACGCCACTCATGATTGAAATAATCAATAATATCTCTTTTTCTTTATTACATTTTTTCTTCCAAATATAAAGTACAGTTATTTTTTATACAATATATTTATCCACACTTATCTGCAATGACTTATCAGGCAACACTTCCATATCTTACGAATGGCTGTGTGTGTGTATTTTGGAATGTAGCATCGATCTAAAAATAGATTCCACATGTGCTGCTCACAAAAATTGAACATCGAAGTCACTGAATTTGCTGATAATGTACATTTTATTTTTTTTTATCTCTTTATAATGATGTCCTAGTCAATAAAAGATTTATGTTTTTTGCCATTATGTGTCTTTGATTTTTCACTGCGAATGCAAGAGGATTATTAGCAGTAAGGGAGCCATGTAGAAGGACATCACATTTTATGGTAAATTTCTTGTGCATTTTCATTGATCTTGGCCATGATTCATAATCATAATTCCATATTATTTCAATGTCTATGATATTTCTATTACGGACTCAAAACAAAATTTTGCATGCATGAATATTTTCACACCTTACTGAATTGTTTGTTTTTTATTCGAAAGAGAATTCGTTTTAACTCTGAACTTCTGTGTTTAAAACAATAATACTGAATAAATTAAAAAATGGTTTAAGTGTGTTAACGGGCACAATCGTTTTCTGATTTATTTAATTGTTGGATCATTTTCTATGGTTTATCAACACTTTCTAGGTTATTTACAACCAGAAAGTACTAATAGAATGTCCGCTTTTCTTTGGGGATAGATATAATTATTTAATGCTACGTTTTACTTATTAACCCATAGCTGGGGAAGAAGAATTGGATTTGTATCTAATAAGAATTTGATAAATTAACAGTAAATTATAATACTAATATAATTACTGTCAATATAAAAACTGAACACTCACTTCGTGGCCACGGGAGTTTCTATACACTTTTATTCCAGGGAATGTAAATCAGTAAAAAATAAATCATGCCTATGTAGCGAATCAGTATTTGATTAATTGATTAGTTTTCTACTGCTTATAAACATTTTCCAGGATATATTTTTACTTTGCGAGAATTTGAGGGTGGGGTGGCGAGTTAATAATGGTTAATTAATACAAATTTTACTGTTTAATCCATAGTTTGGTGGAAAGAGGTTGATTCATAACTTCTCCAAGTGTATATGCGTGCAAGTGAATATAACTAAAGCAACTGCAACTGGAACTATTCTGTCTGATTAACAATTACGAGCGATTACACCAGCTTCACATCCTAGCTTACAACACCTGGTATTCCCAAGTGGCCACCCATCCTGGTACTCAGCAGGCTCGAACTTGCTTAACTTTCGTGAACGTACCGAAACCAGTGTTTCCGGGGATATGACCGTAACCACAATTCAAATGTTTTTTATGGAATAGCTGATCAGCGCCAGATATTTCTTATATATATATATATATATATATATATATATATATATATATATATATATATATATATATATATATATATATATATATATATATATATATATATATATATATATGGAGGGGGTCGTGTGTGTGCGTGAAGATGAATATAGAATATTGTATATTGAGTGATGTTGTTATTAAATAGTGCTCGGTGTAGAATTACAGAGCTATAAATTATATATTAATAATACATATACATTTTCCCTCACCGGAAGCACTACGCTGTTGTTGTTGGTACTTAGTGAAAAGTGATGGTTACATAATATATATATATATATATATATATATATATATATATATATATATATATATATATATATATACACATACATATATATATATATATATATATATATATATATATATATATATATATATATATATATATATATATCGGGCTGTAGTAATAGTGGCGCAGTCAATACTATTTAAGTGATTTTGTTTAAAAAAATTGACTAAAATTAAATAAAATAAAAATAACTATAAATAAATGTTATCAAAACAAATCATTAAATAATATATACATATATAAACAAATGTACAAAAACACGCATCCACGTAACTTATATACTTCTAATTATGAAAATAGAAATATAATTCTAAGACAAACATGCATATCTTTGTAACTATGAGAATAATACAAATATGCACAGAAATATCATGCCATATCTACAAACTTATATATATAGTAACATATGTGAGAAAAACACATTATTTTTGCACCGACCTAATATATATATATATATATATATATATATATATATATATATATATATATATATATATATATATATATCAGACAATTTGAATAATAAAGACAATTGCTGATGCGTTTCCTCAATACAGCTTTCTCAGCTTTAAAACTTGCCTTGATAACGTCGGATTGACGAAAGTTTAAAAGTTGAGAAAGTTGTATTGAGGAAACGGGTCAACATTTGTCTTTATTATTGAAACTATCTGAATATATATATATATATATATATATATATATATATATTAGTGGTAAATATATACATACACATACATACATACCCATACATATATATTTATATAAAAAAATTCCAAGAGGATAGAATCCAGTTAGAACTTAATGTCCAGGACAGAGTAAGGATATAATAAAAAGGCTTAAACACTAATATTCCATGGTCATAATTTATTCCATTGGAATCGTAAATACGATCCAATTCATCAGACCTACAAATTTAAAAAAATCTTTCTTTTTTTTTTGAATTTGTAGGTCTGATGAATTGGATCGTATTTACGGTTCAAATGGAATAAATT
Source organism: Acanthosepion lycidas (assembly GCA_963932145.1). Classification (NCBI taxonomy): domain Eukaryota; kingdom Metazoa; phylum Mollusca; class Cephalopoda; order Sepiida; family Sepiidae; genus Acanthosepion; species Acanthosepion lycidas. Next base: position 104,288,793 of record OZ010585.1, read on the forward strand.
ATGACCGTGTAATATTAGTGTTTTAGCCTTTTTTGTATATATATATATATATATATATATATATATATTCTGCATTCGGATCCACAATTATTTCCACTTCATATCCCCAAAATAATTCGGAACGTAACCGCTATCGCCCAGCAAATTAAACGTTAGAATAATACAATATAGCTACCCATAATTCACTACTGAGCAGCATATATAAATAGTTGAGTCAAGACAGAACGCACATTGCCTTGCGATTGCGTTTACGCATGAAACAGGATGTTGCCGCTGGCTGTTGAATATGAAATAGGGTCGTGAAAGTATTTTCAGTATATTTCCCTTCTTATATATACATGAGAAAACGAAACACATTTTTATATATCAAGAGCAATATTGGGGAAAGTGTTTGTCAAAGTGAAAAATATTTACTTGTGACGAATTTCATCCTTCAGGACTTCATCAGATTAAATTTCTTATGTTGGTACAACTACAAACGAGATATGCTGGGAATTTTAGGATTTTTAAATAATCTATCCGAATTCATTTAAACATTTTTTCTTTTCCTTTCCATCACTTCTTTAAGTAGGTATTTAACACTGTGATATTAGAAGGACTGCCAGAAATAGTGAAATGCCGCAAGAGCCAGGGCAGAAATTTACTGTATGTGACCATGCAATTAAGGCACTCTCTAGACATTTATGCCTTAGTGAATTATTTCTCAGAGTAGCATTTTTTATGTCAAAATTGGGGTCAGTCTCGTTACGTTGAACAACCAATGCAATTGATGTACTATTTTGTAAAATGTCCCTTTTGTGTTTTATAATATATTTCTTTCGATACGTTGAGGTTTCTCCGATGTATGTTTTGTGACAATTATTAGAAGTGATGTAGCAAGCTTCACCTTCATGTTATAGCTTATTGTTTTGTTTAGTATTGTTTTTATTGTTTTGGATGTAGTAGTAACAATTATTATGTTGAGTTAAGATAGATTCTTTTCAATTGCAGATGTGAGAGAATTAGTCGACAGGATAATATATTTTTTCGGATCATTAGGTTTCCCAGGACGGGCCGTTTTTTGTTTTTTTTTGTTTTGGAACATTGTTGAGCAGCAACCTCTGGGTCGTATTGGCCTTCTGTGCAGCGAGGGGGGCGTCATACCTCCGTTCTTCTATCTAAAAGGGCCTGAGATTCACCGCTGAGATCTACCAGGAGGTATTGAGGAGCGTGATGAAGCCCTGGATCGACGAAGTCGCCGCTGGACACCCCTATGTCTTCCAGCGTGGTCCCGCTCCTGCACACAAGGCGTGGCTAGTCAACAATGTTTCTCACCACTGGTCGCCAGACTTGTGTCCGCCCTCCTCACCTGACTGCAACACCCTTGAGTATTTCTCCTGAGGCGTGATCGAGGCAAACAAGCACGCCCACAACACGGTCGACCCTCTGAAGGCTACCATCATGGAGGCGTTCGCCGCTATGTATAAGGACATGCTCTCCAAAGCGTGTGATTTATTTCGTACCCGCCTTCAGATGGTCGTCGCCGCCAGCGGCGATTACATCGAAAAATAATGTAATGTGTACCTCTAACTGTTGCTAAATAAACTGTCGGGTCTCTGCATATACAACTTTTGTTTTTATTGCCTATTTCGTTTTCTTTTTGTCAAGTGTCGGATTTTGCTGCAACATCCTGTATATATATATATATATATATATATATATTCGAGATATGCAAATTATATAAAAATACTGTTGTCATAATGTACTATAAAAAATATATATCAATAATTCGATAGATTTAATTTACATTATCATCACTAGATATCAGTAGAATGCCTCCAGTGATCTACAAAATTCCATGCTGACGAACCTTTTAAAATTCGTCCAGCTGCAAACGCATAGCAAACTACACTTGAGGTCTTTTGATGAGAAGTGTCGAAAGATTAAAAAAAAAAACTGTACTTAATAAACTTTTCGGTGGTGGGGGCTGAAACTAAATGATTAAACATACAATATTATACACTTTTAAGGAACGAAATACATTCATTCACCTGAGAAAAGAATTAAAAACTTTTAAAAAGCGGTCGTGTCTTTAGGAGAACGGTGATTCGAAGGTTGTCAGAAGAGAATTTTCAATCTAGAAGGAGTGCTAAAGAATCCCTCTTACGTTCGAAAAATGTCAAAGATCAGTGCGGCTTTGTCGAAACTATTTCTTTAAATTTCTCGAGGAAGCCTTCCTGATAAAAGTAGGATTGAACGTGTTGGTGATATTATCGAAACAGCGTCTGAAAAGATGTGACGAAAAATGTTATTTCTATTTTCTTTAACTACTAAAATGAGAGCGAATTATTTTTGGTACTGGGTACGTTTTTGCAGAAATAATATTCTTTTCTGTTTACTGCTATGTTTATCGAAATCAGACTGATATTTCGATATTTTAATAACCCGAATAATAAAGAATGAAAAATGTTAAATATTACGAAATGTCTGAAAATTTTTCCTGTTGCAAATGTCTTCCAGCAAAATATTTCCAATTTTCGTATATTTACCAAAATCGATAACGCCTTATCAATAAAAAAAATGTCCGAGAAGCGAAGTGATTACAGTGTTAGCATTTCGGCCATGAAACGTGATGATATCGGCTTTAGTAGACGATCTTATCGTCCACCGAAGTAGGGTCGTACCGAAAACCTATACCCTGTTCGACCTAAACATTGAGAGTGAAATTGGATAGGCGAAACTGTGCGTAAGCTCTTGATGATTGTACTTGCTTGAAGTCACAAGTCACCGATAGTTTGAGCGTGCTAGCCTTGATTACACTAGATTAAGCCACTTTTCCCAGGAACTCTAAGTATGGTCCACTTAGTATAGATACAGATAGATTCTGTGTATGATGAAGAAACACAAAATGCGTCGAAGCAAGCGTCTATATTAAGGATTAGCTACCCCATTGTAGAATTCATAGACCCCGGTGAATGACAGATGGTTTGTCTCATGAGTAAACACTTTCTTCATTCATGGAAGAATGCGCTATTCAAGGTATTGAAGGATTTAAGTGTGCGTTTTTATGGCTGAGCCATCTGCATAATTGGCTCAGGTTTTAAAGGGGATGGGTGATTTTATCGGGTCACTATCTGTAGAATGGTTGTCGACGATGACTACAGACACCTGTCTGTTCTGCTATTTAACCTATAGTTCAGGGAGAAGCAATGCATTCCTACCTTTCCCAAACGTATTTGCGCGTAAGGAATTCGACCTCTGTTTTCTTATTTCTATTTCTACGTCACATGCGCATCCTCATCATTTCTGTCATAAGATATAATAATTTTTTAATGATTCCAGTCATAGTCTTTAGTGAAAGTCTGCTGATTAGTTTCATAGTTCATTTTATGTTTAAACGCAATCGTCTAATAAATTTCTAGTAACATCATAGGAACGAAACAAAATCCGGAACAATCATCGGATTCTACATAAGAGCACTCAAAGTTTGCAGCCCTTAGTATTTACACGAAGAGAAGAAATATATTGAAAATACATTCAAGACCCTTCAATATTTTAACGATTTCATATTCAATGCGAAAGAAAAAGGTTCATAAAATACTCCAAAATAGAAAAGCGACCCAAAGAATAAAAAAAACATGTTCTACCTACTAGCCCTACCACAGCTACAACCGAAAATAATTTATCTAAACTCAACATAAAATTTTTCACCACTATAGCTAAAAAAAAAAAAATAACAAGCCAAAATTTGAAGTAGGAATTTACTTTATCATCATTTGCCAGAAAGAATATATTGGAGAAACCTCAAGAAGTTTAAATAAAAGATTATATGAACACAAAGCAGGCATTAAAAATAAACGTATTAGTTGCTCACCGTAACCAGACTGACCACAATATTGACATAACAAATTCTACTCTAATTAAAAGAGAAAATAATTGACTAAGACGAAATTGTTTAGAAAGTGTTTTAATCTCTAGTTCAGCCACAGAAATTTTGTCTTCAGGTTCTTATAACGAATCAACATTCTTGGCAGATCTTCTGTTAACACAATGTAGACTATTTAATAATAAAAATGATGGAAACAAAAATAAAAAATGAATCTAAATGGAATTGGCTACATTATATCCAAAACACATTAAATAAATAAAATTGTTTCTAAATTTGATGAAGTCTTAAGGGACGAAACACATCATAAAAAAACTTTTTTGCAGTTTGTTCTTGATATACAAAAATTATGTATCGGTATCCTCTCTCTCTCTCTCTCTCTATCTATCTATCTATATATATATATAATAAATGTCACGAACACTTAAAATTCCGTGAAGTTATTTTTATTTCGTTAGGGTCGGAAAACGACCCGAATTCATAAAACCTTGAAATCCTATCTATCTATCTATCTATCTATCTATCTATCTATCTATCTATATATATATATATATATATATATATATATATATATATATATGTGTGTGTGTGTGTGTGTGTGTGTGTGAGTGTGGGTGAGTGTGTGTGCGAAGAGAGGAATTGATATATTAACAGAAGTAGTTATACAAACATACAAACGAGTGTTGCAGCAAGAATTTTCGGTCCAACTGTCGGAGCTGACTGCTGGAAACTTCCCTCTCCAAAAAGCAGTACCTGCTTCTATACATAGCTTAGAGAATCACCGCGTGCGTGCGTAAATTACCATAACACTACTCAAAATTATAACATGTACATGTTATTACATCACTACAAAAATTCCATTTTGTTTGAACATTTCCATAGTTGGAAACCCAGGCTAAGAAAGACAACTCTGAATTCAAATCTGCAGCCCATGTCCATAAGACAGCCCGATGTCATGAGTCGTTCTGACAAATCCTGCGACAATGTCGGTGTTAAGCTGTAAAAAACATCGATGGCGAGGGGATAAGACCTGCTGCATGGACAACTGCTGATCTCTCACAATATAAAACCCCGTTCATGTCTGCGCTCTTTGAGTACAGATCCCTCTCAGCTCGCGACCGACGAATGCCCATTACCATAATAATATGGAACCATACAAAAAAAGATAGTTTGGTTCTCATTTTCCAAATAGAAAAAAAAATAATTTGGAAACTGAGATTTCAAAATTATGGAAAGGACATTAAAACATAAATATTAGGGTCCTTTATAAATAATTTTTGTTTTTGTTTATCAACTTCAAAAATACTGTTAACTATGCTGACAGTTATGGTCCTATCAAGGATTGCATTCACTATCTTTGGTTAACCCATTTCTGAAGACATTAGAGTTCCGTTCACCAGCTTCATAGATATGTTCTGTTGTTGGTAGTAGCAGGATTGTCACCCTTCCTGCAAAAATGGATTTAACCTTTGGTCATTAATTACCTTGATTGAAATTTGTTCTCAGTGCGAATTTTTCTATTGTTTGAAGTGCTGTCACTTCGTTGTTTGGTTATTAATCCTGATTTATTAATAACAAATATATTTTATTCAGTTCTATATTCAACTTTATTTGCAATGGCTTCTTGATATTTATAAGATAGCTCTTCGTACCTTTTAAGTAAAATGCCACAAACTTTAAAGCTTGTCTCCATTAGAGAAGGTTTCATCCATCAATGCGTTTTGCAGCAAGCGAAACCCTTAATAATCGGCTGGTGCGAAATTAACTAAATATGACGGCTGGGCTACAATATACCTCACAAGTTCCAAAATCCTTCTGTGATATTATTGCTGTAGGTGGATACCTTATCATAGAAGATAACAATAACTTCCTTTATTTGACAGTGCCACATCCATGCAAAACTATAGTTTGATAGTGGAATCCAAATTTATTCTTACCTGCCACATACGATTAGTAGATTACGCTGATATATTGGTCATTACAGTTAAGTGCGAACAAAACGACATTATTTTTTGATTCAACTTGATATATCGATAAAATGAAACAAATAGATGGACAGTTAGATAACGGAGATACACAAGGCGTCATCTGGGACAAAGAGACAACGAAAAATCTGTGATAGGCAGACGATAAAAACACTGGTGAATGGAGACGATGAATAGACTGAGATACGTAGGCGGCGAACAGTCTATGAATGACAGGTAACAGACGACGATCAGACTGAAATAGACAGGCAAAGAGCAGACTGAGGTGGGCAACGAATAGTTTATGGTAGACAGACAACGAACAGGCTGAGATAGGCGAAGATCAGACAGATATACAGACAACGAGAAAACTATAGGCAAATGATGGCTAGCCGCTCGAATCCGTGTATAAAAGTCTACTGTGGTGACTAACCAATCCCTGTCATAGGCGCCGGCTCAGGGACGTTTGTGTTTAACCTCTACGGAGTGCAACTATGTTGAAGGTAACTTAGCTACAGTTTCCCTTAGTTACAATTAGAGAGAGAGAGAGAGAGAGAGAGAGAGAGAGAGAGAGAGAGATCAACAGTTTGAACAAACCACGGTCACGATGTTGTGATTTCGCTCTAGCTCAACCATCGATGGCACTCAAATAGTTTAGTGTAACAAAGGCTTGGGTCCTGTGCTATTGTTGTCAAGTACTTTGCAAAGATTCCGAACGCTTGGATCGCCTCCGGAAGCTAATAACATCAAGGTCACCTTGACGACAAATCAACCATAGTGAAATTCAAGAAAACGTTCTAATCACTTGTCCAAATACACACACAGATATATATATATATATATATATATATATATATATATATATATATATATATGTATGTATACGTATATCTATATGCATGTATGTATATGTATATGTATGTATTTAGTGTATAGTGTCAGCAGAACATTATTCAAACAGATATTGTTAATGTAACAGACACAAACATTTATTAGGAAACTAAAGTACAACGTTTGGAAAGGCTCATGATAAAATATAATAGACATTCGTTGACTGTTATATTCAACAATATTTGCTTGAATACATATATATATATATATATATATATATATATATATATATATATATATATATATATATAGGATGCGATGGGTAAATTGTGGCCATTGAATATTTTCAATTTTGCGCATGCGTGTGTGGATTGCTTTGATTTTGTCGACTGCACATTATAGTAAGTTCTGTTGGGCATCGTTTGCGGGAAAAAAAAGCACCATGACGCAATTTACTCCGTCAGAAATTTGGAAGCGGCACGCTGTAATCCTTGGTATTCGCACTGGAAATTTCAATAGAAACATTTCATGTTGTTTGGGTATCAATCTGAGGACAGTGCAAAGGATTCGGAAAGGGCTGGATGATATATCCAGTCAACAGCAAGGTGTTTGGAGTGATTACTAGTAATGGCGACGTTTTCTTTCCATTCATTTTCAACACGAAGGCGTCCATCAAGTGTTTTGAGGAGGTAGTGCTACCCTGGGTCATGAGGGTGGTTGCTGGACTCTGCAGTGTGCCACACAAGCAGGGGAAACAAATCACGGCTGTCAGACAATTTTTCCGATATCGCCCCTTATATCTAGCCTCCTAAATCCCCAGACATGCAAACCCCTTGATTATTATGTGTGGGGCGCATTTGAGCAATAGACCAAGACACCATGTAACACCAAAGATGATGTGAAGGCAAGGATTATGGCTTCATTCACCAACTTATATAAGGAGACTCTTCAGAAGAGTTGCAAGAGATTCCGAAGTCGTTTGGAGTCCATAGTAGAAGCCAATGAAGCTTTTGTTGAATGAATTTGCTCTTTAGTATTTCAAGATATTTTTGTGTAATTTTGATAAGTATATCTGTTAAAACGAGATATCAGTGTTATTTTAATTTTTACATAATTTAGACGAAAATTTATTCATCGCAACGTGTATATATGACTGGATAAATAAGAAATAGAAGACGTTTATATATTTGACATGCTTCCCTTTTCTTAAAGTTTAACCAAAGAATGAGATATGGAAAAAATTCCGTTATTTTTATTTTTGTGATTGATTTTTATTGGTTAAGCAGACTTCGTCTGCATTTATCTTGTTCGTGTGTATAATTTATGTGTGTAAGTGTATCATAATTCTAGTCTTTAGGGATTCAGATGATAATGTATATTAGTAATATGTGAGTGTATGTCTAGTAGGCTTTAATTATGTTTGGCTTTTGTCGGCATGTTTATTTGGGTCAGTTTTTTTATATAAACAACCACAGTGTTAGATAAACATCGGTTAGATTATTTAAGAATAGATGTAATAAAGGTTTGTGATGTAATATAGCATTTTCTATTTTTTCTTGTTTGTCCCATCATTCTGTCGGAACCCGATCCATATTTATGTTGTAGAGCCGCTCCCACCTGGGGAGCCCTTGAGCAACGGCGTCGATTCGATAATAAAGTTGCATTCTTCTCTGACGGTCGGTGATCGCTAATTGTTTTATAGCTATACAGTGGGGTCGCTTCCTCACTGGGGAGCCGTTTCAGACACAAAAGAAAACACTTTTACATTGTTCGACGGTTAAGAAACAACTCATTAAAAACGCTTTCTCTGTATCTCGGTTCCGCATTTTCATTGTCGAAACGGTTAAATGTGGAAATCCATTCCACTTACATGCTTCCCTTATAGCCATAATCTTCAAATATTCAAATGCAATGTCAATCGACATCTCCAGATGTCTTGATCTATTCCCCGTCATTCTCTTCATCCTTTCCTCTCTCACGCCTCTTTACTCTTGTTCCCACTTTCTTTAAACCTCTACGTGCTAATGGCACTCCCGCCTTCCTTGGGACGAAAAATTTTTAAAAAATCTATCGTTCAGCCAATCACAATTGACTTCCTTGTTTTCTTTTGTCTTCTATCTGACCTCTATGGTCAGCCACAGGAAGTCGGAGGAGAGATACCATTCCCCTAAAATAATAGTCTTCTAAATTATTATTTAACATTTGATCTGTATTTGATACCAATTCATTCCTTCATATATATATATATATATATATATATATATATATATATATATATATATGAAGGAATGAATTGGTATATATATATATATATATATATATATATATATATATATATATATATATATGTTCTCATTGAGACTGGGTTTTTTGGCTTGACCGTTTCTTTCTTGAGCAAATCCAAAAGAGGCCTCACATTTTCTATTCAGTATGTTTTCTGCTTTAGAGTTTATCAAAATTACCGTCATCTCGAAATACAACTTTTTTTTTTATCTGCCCAGAGATATTGAAATCGACACAGCCTTTTTAATAATCGCTCTGTGAATCTGAACCGCGTATCAACCAAGAAAACAAAAATAAATGAACGGCAGGTGAGGAGTGCAGTCATCGAATCTTTCGGCGTTACGCGTAAACACGAAGAAAATCGAATTCTCAAACTGGTTTTAGTCCTCGCAGGAGTTAAAAGAAGAAAACATGAAATTAGTAAATAGTGTAATAGGCCTACAATTCAATGAAATCGCTTCAGGTTGTAGGAGACTTTTCAATACATTGTCATTCAGAGATTGGCTTTTCTTTGTACTCTAAATCGGGAGGTTACTGTTCGTTTAGGTTTAAAAGAGAAAAACAAAACAAAACAAAGAACAATGAATTGGCTAATGCCATCAACGGGCTGTTCTTCAAGATTAGCCACAAGTTAATCGGAGACACATATCTCAGTAAGTACGATTCCTAATACGTATTTACACGCAAGCATATGTCAAGTGGAACGGGTGGGTATCTTTTCGGCACGAGTTCATTTCGTTTCTTTGAAAATCATGAGAATAAACCTGTGTATGGAAAAAAACAAACAAAAAAAACAAAAACAAAAAAACCCCAAAAAAACAACAAAACAAAACCGGACCCCGCAGTGAAAATGAAATAAAGAAATCAGTTACAGTTAAGGAAAGAATAATTTCAGAATGTCAAGAAACAGAATTAGAAAAAAGAAACTGAAGAAGCTGCTAAATTTACGTATCAAATGAAAGTACTGAAAAAAAAAGCCTTTCACTACAATATTCTGATGTTTAGCCAGATTTTCAGAAGGGCGTTTGCTTGATATTCACGCCCACTGTTCGAGGTGTCAATGCTGAACTCCAAAGAAAATAAGTTTTTGAATATTGTTTATTTTTTCTAAACATACTCATATGGAACTATGACGCAATACATTCTTTTTTTTCCAATTATTTACCTAATCTCCTTATTGTATAGAATTTTGGACAATTTCTTCACATTACAAAAATGATTAAAGGTTTCATTTCGGGAATCTACTACATAGGTATTGCGTCGTCATTGTAGAAAAGATCAGACGGCCAAAATGTACACGCGTGTGAAGTTTATCGCATCGTAAGTGTAGATGTTTTCATCACCTGATGGCCTCGGATTGTCGTTTGGACACCGCTCTTCTCATGCTGTCTCCTATCGTCGGTGTCGGGCTTCAATAGGTAAGGTCTCTTTGGCAAGTGTCCGGGCAGGATATGGAAGCGATAGAACGATGACACGATTAGCTGTCGCGAGACCTATCTAATCGACGCGTGTTCGTAAGCACATTGGGAGCTAATTAGACTTTTGCTATTGCTTTACGGAAATCGGTTGCTCATAGAACTCTCTTTTTGAAGTAAGTTGATAAGGACAAAAAATATTATTTTTCAGAATTGTAGAATTTTAGTTTTTTTAAATAAAAATCTCCAATAAAAAGAACCAAGAACCACTCAAGATAGAGCGTTACTAAATGATCTTTCATTTATGCAAGAGGTGAAAATAAGTACAGATTATAAGTAGAAAGGTTATGATTCTAGTAATCAGAGAAATAATCACACAAGATTCTCTCTCTCCCCCTCTCTCTCTATCTATCTATCTATCTATCTATCTATCTATCTATATATATATATATATATATATATATATATATATATATACACAGACAGACACCCATATTGTATACTATTTACATTTACGCTTTCTCTCTCTCTCTCTCTCTCTCTATATATATATATATATATATATATATATATATATATATATATATATATATATATATATATATAACCGTCTAGTGCTTTTTGCATTCTGTTGAGGTTCTTTCCATACTCGATGAATTACTTAATTATGATTATCTCAAATCCTTCTAATAATTTCTATCACTTCTAATGCTCTGGATGGAGCTGCTTGGGGATAGTAGTTGTGGCTCGTGGGGACACAGTCCTATGGGTAAGGGAAACTCGGATGAGTTCCACCACGTAATATGTGATCGAGTGGCGCTATATCGAATCTAATTCGCTACTTCTTCGTCACCCAGGCCCGTTGGTACATATGTCAAGATAAATAATGGAAGACACTAAGTGAAATAATTTAATGTCTAATAAACAAAAAGTGAGTAAATGATTGTGAATATATGCATTTTATTTTATGCAATCAATATTTTTATTATTTCAGTATTGGATTAATTTATGTTTATTATATTTTAAATAAAATTAAGTTATGAATTAAACCGCCTCCTTTCAAGTTTTAATATTTATATAGCCATGTATGTTGGCTTTCAGGAATGGAGATATTTGCAATAAATATATTTTGCTAAGATTCAATATTCACTTTTAATAAGGGGCTGAATTTTCGTTTAATTTATTTCTATGTATAAGTAATGCATTTGATAAATTGTTGTCTATGAAATCCTTTATAATTAATTTCTGCAAGATTCCTAAGAGTATTGTAAGGAACAGTTGCAGCAGTGTATTTTATATATTTTTTTAAGCATTCAACCGCAAGGCGGGAAGCCACTAGCACGCAAAGGGTTACAGAGAGTTGGAGCGAGAACAAAGAGGAGCGATAGAGGAAAGGATGAAGAGATGGTTAGGGGATTGATCAGGGCAACTGGAGACGCCGATTGACATTACATTTGAATAGTTAGAGATTATAGCTATCAGGAAAACAAGAAAAGAGAAGGAGGCTTCACAAGCGAGAAGTGCGAGATATGAAGATATTGGAGTAGAAGAGACGGCTACATTTTTACAGTTTCGACAGTGAAAGGTTGAGAGCGAGATGTCAGCCTAATTGAACGCTTAAATTCATGAAGCCTGGGAACCAGCGAAAGCGGCTCATCGGGGAAATTACCGTGAAAGTATTTGTAAAAAAGACAGACGGAGGCAACTGTGAGAAAGCGGCTGCAGACGAGATGCCAGATCGGTGCCAATTACATTGCATATCCGTCTTTGGATTTTATCAAGGACTTTGAGACAATTAGAATGGGGCTCCAGACCATATATGTCAGCAATACTCCATGCATTCCTACATACAGAATAATTATAGCTACAGGTATTTTTTTTTATTCTCATCATATATATTTCTGTTATTTTTAGTCTTTTTTTTACAGGTGGATGAGGCCATTATACTTGCATTTTCTAGATATTCAGTTAAAAATGACAAAAATAAAAATAAAAATCCTTGATAATGGCTTATAGAATATCCGAAAGCGCTCGGATATACAGAATATTCGGACAATTTTATACACTTTATTGCCAGAAGAGAAATCACTAATATGAACACAAGAGAAATTGAATAAACAGCTTTATAGTATTACCTTGACAGTCGTCTCGAATGAAACATTTATATATACATATATACGTACACACGTACACACACACACATATATATATATTAGTATCTGTGTGTTCGTTTCATATAGATAATGTTGACTTATCATCTATTTTTTTCTTTTACCAAGATAATGTATTTGAAACCAATTATCAATAGTTTTTTAAAAGAAAAGTAATCATTTGTCATTTCAATAATACATTATCAATTTATCTTATTAAATGCAAATAATTCTTAATGTGTCTTCATTTATATAAAGGAAGTCATTTTCCTTTAAAATGAAGTTATTATTTAACAAATAAAAAGAAGAAATTTCTTCACAGAAATAACAATATAAGAGAATTTTGCTTCATTTGTCATTATCTTAAATTCACAGGAGACTGCCTAAAAATTATATTCATACTCGTTTTTATATTGCTGTCAGTATTACCAATAATATAATGTGCTGAAAAGCTCATAGGCTGACTAAGAAGGATTGATGCTAGAGCTGTGAAATCTTGCATTAATTTTAACCCATTTTATTAATGACTGCATTGTTTCTTGTCAGGTAAACTAACATCTGACTGTTCGAAGACGACTTCAATTATAACTAGTGGCGACTTCTCTTGAAAATAGACAACATTTGGCATCGTACTCTTATTAAGAACAAGAGAAAAAGATTTTAGTCCCTGAGAACATTCATGCTGACATGGTTGCTACATTAGGGTATGACGCTTCAGTTTTATCAACAGTGCAAAAGTGGATAGATTAATTTAGAAAGGGAATAGAGTGTTTTGAAGATGACCCACAACCTGGACTTCCTACAACTGCCACCACCGAGGAAAACTGATAATTTTCACCGCATGTAGATTGATGACAGGCGATTGACTATAAATCAAAGAGACAAAGGTATTAGCATATCCCATGAAAAAATTGAGAATATTCTGTACAATGAACTTGGTATGAAGAAGATTTCTGTTCGGTGGGTGCCACGTCTTCTGATACCTGATCAAAAGCACACCAGGATGATCACACCACGTAAAAATCAGACATTGTTTGAAGCAGATTCATCTGGTTTCATTGAACACTTCATAACCCAGAATGGGTGTTGAGTTCATCATATTGAATTAGCGACAAAGATACAATCTATATGGTGGAAACACCACTTCTCTCCAGCTCGATAGAAAGACAAGATCGTTTCATCTGCAACAAAAGCGATAGCTTCATTTTTTTAATACAAAAGGCATTGTATTTGTTTATTATCTTCAAAAGGGTTACACCATCAATGGAGAGTAATATGCCAACTTGCTGAGGTAGTTATAAAACGTTATCAAGACAAAACACCCAGAGAAACCAAGGAAGGGTACTTGTTACATTAGGAAAACATTCCTTAGGAAAACATTCCAGCACACAAGTCCTTGGTTACAATGGCTGCTGTACGTTTGTGTGACTTTGAACTGGTTGATTACCCTCCCTATTCTCCTGATTTGACTATAATATGAAGAAACACTTGTCTGGTATCAAGTAACGGAGTGGAGATGATTTCATATCTGCTTTTTATGACATTTTGACCACCAGGATCAATTTAACAGTCAGATATCAATTTACCTGGATAGAAACAAGTCAGTTATTAATAATAAAAATTGAAATTAATGCATGCAAGATTTCACAGCTTTAGCATGACTTCTTCACAATCATGACTATTTGAGACGCCCTTGGGTTGATATTATTAATCTTCCTATTGAGAATTGTGCCACAGAGGTGCCTTCTTGGGTTAAGGCCGGTATGGATGCTTTTGTACTTTCTCGTAAATATCAGGTGAACCCACAATCTTCTCTTCGATTCACAACAGCGTTTCCATCCGCTATCGCTCATAGAAATCACTTTTCAGCGTGTACCAACCTGATAATTTCGATCACAACAGGCACCTATTTGTACAGTTAGAAACAATTGCAAACTTGTCCCCAAAGAGGCGATCTCTTTGTTTTCTGATCGACTGCGTTATAGTATAGTCTCTAAGAATTTTGGTTCACGTGACCACTGGTGGCTCTTTAGTAGAGTGTTAAATAACATTAAGTTTTCTATCTTTTCTGTTTTCACTCAATTTGAGGTGTTAACACCTTCCGCTGATAAAACAGTATGTTTTACTTTTGACCCATCTGGAGTAACTTTGATTGATTTTCCACTTAGTTTTCTATCAAATGATATACATATAATTCCGTTCATGGTTCATTTCTAACTTTGGTTATCATCCGAGAACCTTTTTTTTCTATGTCATATGACCGTAAGCCAAACTTTCTTGTAATACTTTAAAAGGATGTTAGTCATTTAGAAAGCAAAAGTGCTTGATCATCATTATCGCTTTCTCGAGTGTGAAAACTATAATTAAATTAAACCTGTTTAAATTACACAATGTTATTGAATGGAATTTTAAATTGTAAATTAACATTCATCAATAAATGTAATTATCATAAAATTGTCATCGTATGTAAAACGCAATATGTGAATATGACTTTTTGTGTGTTTAACATTTTTTATACGTCGTAGTCATTATTATTTAGACGGGGAGTAGACATTAGTAGTCATTATTATTTACACGGAGAGTAGACATTAGTAGTCATTATTATTTACACGGAGAGTAGACATTAGTAGTCATTATTATTTACACGGAGAGTAGACATTAGTAGTCATTATTATTTACACGGAGAGTAGACATTAGTAGTCATTATTATTTACACGGAGAGTAGACATTAGTAGTCATTATTATTTACACGGAGAGTAGACATTAGTAGTCATTATTATTTACACGGAGAGTAGACATTAGTAGTCATTATTATTTACACGGAGAGTAGACATTAGTTATTCACTTTTTATTTGTTTTGTTTCATTTTAAGGAAGAAATGGATATAAATACAAGAATGCAAAAACAGGTTTCTGTTGATTTATAATTTCAGAGTAGTAAACATACTCTGTCACTCTGAAACTAATCTCATGCAAATTTCTCTTGTCTCTTTTTCCCCAGATTTCACTGCGCATGTTTTTTGTTATGCATCCAGTATTCTCAAAAAATAAAATATATTTGATAAAATATCTAAAATATCATATTGAAAACAACTATATTCCTGTCATTTTTACAAATAATTGCATTTCAAACACACACAAAGATGAGTTCATTTTGTTTTCTTTTATACTTAATCTCTTTAGGAAACTTCTAATTTCTCTAATGAGTCTTAGACATATGATTTATCCCCTTCATTTCTAAGCATTTTGTATTATAGCTTTATGCTTTAAACTCTTAAATATGATTCAATTTATTAACTTTATCAGGACTTTATGCTGCTCTGTAATATAATTCAAGATGGATAATGCTATCTTAATTAAACAGTCCAATCTATCAACTGACCCCGCAAGCATCATACATATAGTGCAAAGAAATGGAATATTTCAGAATCTTCTAAGATATATATATATATATATATATATATATATGTATATATATATATATATATATATATATATATATATATATATTTAGTTTATGAAAATATATATATATATATATATATATATATATATATATATATATATATATATATATATATATATATATATATATATATATTTAGTTTATGAAAAACTAGGTAATCCGTATGGGTAAACCTAAGGAGGATAAAACCCAGAGAGCTCAATGTAAGTCCAAGCAAATAATATTGCCCTCCTCACTTCCTCACTTCGTTAATTTACATATGTTTAATACGGCCCGTCAAAAATGTGTAAATTTTCTTTTCATTTTTTGTTTGGAAGTAAAGTCTGATGATCAACAGTCCTTTAAAATGGCTGTGGTGAAATAATTTATTACATTGAACCTTAAAGTGGTCTGTTTTTATTTAAATTATATATATATATATATATTGAAGTTTTCGGCTCTTGTTTTGTAATATGAGAACTCTTATGTAGTGGGGAATCACATTTTGAAATATAAATTCAAACATTACGTTCATAGCATTAATTTAAAAGAGGGCTCATTACTCATACGTATTTTATGTAGAGCAATAGTTTTCATTTAATTAATTCATTTCTCTTATATATTATTTTACGTTCTTATATACAAATCACTGTTATATTTACTAATCTATTTTAAATTAAGGTTCTACATTGATTTGTACATGTATACTATTAGTAATAACATTAGATAACATTATTTTTATAATTATACTTATATTATGAGTAATATAGTTTAGTAATAGGTTTATATATTTTTAAAATATACTTTATATGTATTATCATTTATATTATTAATTTTGAATTTTTATTTTACTATAATATTTAAATAGTTTATTTATTTTGCATGTTTTATGATTTTAGTTCTTAAATGGGATTTTATTTACACACTACGTTTAATTATATTAAATAATGTGTCTATTTTTTTGAATAACGTTAAGCTTTGATTGTTGCATAATATCAAGAGTATTTCGTAGGTTGGTGCAAAAATAATGTCGTTTTTCTTTTGATGTTGAAAGTAAAAAAAAAACGACATTATTTTTGCACCAACCTAATAGCAAGCATTTCCGGTTGATTTTAAATCTTTCGGGATATTTTTTTTTATCTTAATGTTAACGTTCGTTCATTGGTTGAATTGTTATTAAAAATACATATTGTCTTCGTTTGTTCCTTCTTTCTTTCTGTCTTTTTTTTCCGTTTTTTCGTATTCATGTGGATATTTCTCCTATTCGTTTTTCTATTCTATTCTCTTCTATTCTTTTTTCTTCTTTTGAGTTATGACGTGTTGTCTTTTAATTTTTCTTTACTCTTATTTCTTATTTCTCTTTCTTCTTTCCCCTTTTTTCATTTTATTTTCTGCTTATCCTCTTCTCTTTGCTTATACCTGTCTTCTTCTTCTTCTTCTTCTTCTTCTTCTTCTTCTTATTATTATTATTATTATTATTATTATTATTATTATTATTATTATTTCTTTAACTTTTATGGAAACATTTTTCCTTATGTTTTTTAAAAAATATTTGATTAATCCAAAAAAAAAAAAAAAAAAAAAAAAAAGAAAGTGGTGCTTCATAAGCAGCATTTTTAAATAGAATTGTTTATACCAATCTTTATTCTTCACCTGTCGATATGCATTCGCATCGAAACAAAAATTCATCTTTGTCATGAATACTGGTTTGTCCGTATGTAACATCTTTATAATATATATATATATATATATATATATATATATATATATATATATATATATATATATATATATATATATATAACAGGACACTTTAAGGCTCCATTAGTTATAATTTATTTCACCAGAGAATTTTACTTTGCTTTGGATCTTCAGACTTCACTTTCAAAGATGAAACGAAAAATATTTTCGTTACTTATATATATATATATATATATATATATATATATATATATATATATATATATATGAGATATCGCATATTGTAGTGTGCTCGGGTTAATAAAATAGTGCTCGATATATATATCATAACAAAGCTATTAAGTAAATATTAATAAATATAAATTTTTCCTTACTGGTAGGCCTACTCGGAGTTTCATGCAACACGATCTTGCCAGCACCAGATTGCGTTCTGCATAAAACTACTGGTGAGGAATATATATATATATATATATATATATATATATATATATATGTGTGTGTGTGTGTGTGTGTGTGTGTGTGTGTGTGTGTGTGTGTGTGTATTCTGGGGAATGATATATACATTTTTTTATATCAAGGATTTTAGGGAAAAAATCTAGTTTCTTACAACATTTCACTTTTCTATTATCTCAGTGTGGGGTATTTAATAAAAAAACGTGATGGAAACATAGACAACAAAGAAAAAAGATAAAAAAAAACTCAATTAAACTGGTTAGACTATATTCCCAAAAATATATATTTAAAAGAAAAAAGAAACTTTCAAGTTATCACTTACCATTTTCTTTCGTGCGCTTCTGTAGACGCATCAACGTATACATCACTTTAGTACACATTTATAGCTAGTCTGTCTTCAACTTGTGTAGTATGGGGTTAACTTTGACGTATTCCGTTTAACAATGGCGGGATATTCATAACGTGAGTAGGCAGATATGATTTTTACATACGACCGCGCGATTGGTAATGAACGCGAAGCTGCACGGCTATATCAGTCTGCCTTATCAGACAAAAATAAGCAGAGCTCGTTTTGGTGTCAGGAATCTGCCCGCAAAGTTTGTAAAATTAATTTCTGGATTATATTTTCCATTTAACAGCGTCTACCCTAAGCTTTAAACTTAATAACTCGAAAACGATGGATTTTCGGACACATTGTCTTTTGTACTTATTTTGGGTGAGGAATCCGCTCCCAAAATTTCTAAAAGTATTTTTGATACGCCCTTTATATCTCAGTTTACTGATGAAAATACGAGATAACAAAATCAAACAGGTGCGACAATTTGAACATCTTTTAACAAAGAAAAGTGAGAAACAGAAGTCTGAAGACGTGTTAGGATACTGGAAGATGCCTTCCAAAAGCTAAGCAAAGTCTTAAGAAAGAGGAAAATATAGTTAGAAAAGAGTACTGAACTCTTATGTAATATCAGTCCTGTTCTATGCTAGAAAATGCTGGATTATCTTTTCACAGATGGAGAAGAGATTTGAAGCAACAGAAATCTGGTTCTACAGAAGGATGCTGTGAATACCACGTGAGGAAAGACGAAGTCATAGAGACAATGACAACATGAAGGAAACTTATACTTAACATCAGGAATCGATAGTTGAAATTTCAAGGGTACATAATGAAGAAAGAGGGGTTCGAAACTTTTTTACTCGCATGACAGATTGAAGGTAAGATAGACAGTAAGAAAGTAACACATTACTCGGAAATTTAAGTAAATTGATGACGGAAAATAATTTTGATGGGGATAGCAAAAAGACAAAGTTTATTAATAGCTAGAAAAAACAGGAAATTGTGGAGAGCCATGATCGCCAACCACCTCAAGGGTCACTGCTCATAGAAGAAGAAGGCAAATTTAAAAAAAAAAATTATTTTCAAATTACGGTTCTTGTTTCCGAAATGCCGTGTGGAATAAAAAGCGAAACGAAAATTCGGCTCCTCTGTAAATTTCTTACTGTTTACTTAATCATTATTCTTAATTTAATTAGCTTTTTTTTTATTGGCGGGATGTTGCACTGTTAGAATACTTAAGATAATTCTGTCATTAAAGATAGCGCAAGGAATTTCTAAGGCTGTATATAACCGTCGTTCACAAGTTGAAGAATTAGTAGTCAGCACCCTGCTTCATGTACTTGTCAATTGAAAAGCAGAAAAAAATATCTTAGAAAGGAACTTTAAAAATAGAAGTAAGTTATTTGATTTAAATTCTTCTAGCAGAATGTAAATTATTCTGAACACCATGTCCCACGCACCCTTGAAAAATTCAAAGTTGAAAAAAACTTCTAACGATAACGAAATTATAGAAGGCATAAATACGTTCAAACTTCAGTTTACAAATCATTAAATTTGTATTCTCTCCAAAAGAAATATAGCATTTCTGCTTTCTTACATAACGAGATCTAAGAAATATTTTTAAATGAGGCATGTGGAAGGTAGGATTTTTATCTATATAATTAACTTTACAGTCTTGCGGAAGAAATTCTTTTTTCTTTTTGTAATAACTGAATGTGATAATATCTAAGGAATGTCAAGAAAGTACGGCCATATTTAAGAAATGATGCAATTGTATTTGTCTATAGTATGTTCAGATGCTTTATCAGATAGAGGCTCGGAACGAGAAATTTCTCTCAATTATCCTTGGTAAATGTAGGGGGTCCATCTCTTACCTCCCCAGCTATGGATTAAATAGGAGGAAAGAAAGGGTTCTCTTGATCTGGCTGCCAACAATTATAAGAAATTGACAATGCAGAGACATTTGAGAACTCATGAAAAATCAAGTTGCGTTTAATTTAAGAAATTCGCCATGTTATAAATCTACTAACAACAATTATATATATATATATATATATATATATATATATATATATATATATATATATATATATATTAATGCATGTTTCATTAAATAATATAGACAAGTTTTGTCTATTTATTTTAAGTAAATTCCTTTCATATTGTCGAATAAGCTTTTTAGCATTATCACTGAAACACGAAAGAAAATCATTATATTGATACATGCTTTTATTGTTAATCCTGTCTAAGCTTTTGATTTACATAAGCCATCATCAGAGATTACAAGTACATTACAATAAATTAAATTACAATAAATTATATAATAAATTGTTTAATACATAATTGAATTAATACAATCAATTAAATAATTTGTTATATAATTTATTATTTAATGTACATGTGACAGATTTTTGAAACACATATGTAATATCGGCATTCAATATGACAATCAATGCTGGATAATCTCCTCACAGATTAAGCGGAGGCTTGAAGCAACAGAAATAGTTGTTTTTTTTTAACATCTCTATAGGCTATTTAATCAAAAAATTTAGTAAAAAATCTAAAGTTTTTTGACAAAAAAATGTAATGTTTTTTGACCAAAAAATCTAATGTTTTAACAAAAAACATCTAAATATTTTATTTTATTTTTGGAGATAATAATGGTTTAGTGATACAAGTCTTACTAATTAATCCATAGTTGGGAAGAGAAGAGGTCGGTTAATATTTTTCCGAAGCGTATTTGAGCGTAAATGAATATAACTGACCCAAATGAAATTGGAGCTTGCTCTCTGATTGACAATTCCAAACTGTTATCAATTACTCAAGCGGTCACCCATTAAGGTACTGCTATGGCTCGATTTTGCTTATCTTCGGTGATGTGACCGTAAGGCAACAGAAATGTGCTTCTACAGAATAATACGGTGAACTGAGCACGTGAGCAGCGGCGAAGTTTCATAGAAAATGTCATCAATAAGGACGCTTCAAGGGCACATATTGAGGAAAGAGGACTTGGAGAATCTGATGCACACATGACATAACGAAGCAAAGAGACAAAGTAAAGCAAGGAATAAAATACTTAACGAGCTTGTCTGAATAGTTGGCGAAACAAGGATTAAGGGAAAGCGCGAAAAGATATTTTTTTATTAATCGCTAAAAAGGACAGGAAATTGTGGAGTGCCGTAAATATCCAAAACCTGAAGTGGCACGGTGCTTAGAAGACAGTTTATTAATTATATACAGAATAAAAAAAATATAAAATGAATATATGTGATATTTTCCCAACTATTATTTTCTTTTTTACATGTTTTTACATGAGAATAACGTTTCGAAGTATGATTTAACTATAGTCATAATCAATTTCTCATACTTCTTTGCCATTACTAGTGATTAATTATGCATTATCCTTCTTTTGTCGTGATTAAAACCCGGAAAAAAAGCTGCTATAAAAAAAAAAAGACCAGAGAATAAATACGGGAAAAGTACAGTAATGATATCATTTTACGTCACGGACATCTTGAACAAATAATTTTGGCCATAAACTATCAATTTTTAACAATAGGCAGACGCAATGTTTTATTAAGCTGTAGAATGTCGTAGACGATAAACACCATGGCGGCATGTTTCTCTGCATGACAAATAAAAAGAATTAATATCATATATCGTAGTTATAAAAAGAACAACGAAGTACATGAAACAAAACAAAAGAAATATATCAAACTTTAAAAGTATGAAGGATCGCGGAAAAAGTCTTAGAGAAATTCGTAAATTAAAAATGAGAATGCAGCATATAATTGAAGACATTGAACAGACAGAAGTTTAAATATCAGGAACATGGTCGCTCAAAGGTCACATTAAACGAGAAACAGAAATACAGGCCAAAACATTGGCAAAAACGAGTTAAATATAAGCGGCCATAAATAAAACCCAAGAAAATAAATATGATTTGGATAAAGATGAAAACGTACATAACATACATAGACGCGTGACTGAGTGATTAGGATGTTAGTATTTGGACTATAAGAAAGTATTTGGACAGGTTCGAATATCGGCGTCCGTCTCTATTAGAAAACGTCTGAAAATTACAATGAGTTGGCTGAATGCTCGTGTTTAATTTGGATAGACGAAATCTTTCCGTTAGTTCCGACAGAAATATCAAGTCATTGTGGCCGATGGTGTGTGCACACTGGCCTTGTCCAAACTATCATACCAGGTTATGTGCACTTTCCCAGAAACTGCAATATCCGCTTGACATAGTTACAGTTATAAACCCCAGGTTGACACGGTAGGTGTTGAACAACCAAAAATTTGCCTAAGCCAGCATCTGCAACAGGAATTATCTAGCAACTAGTTAAAAACGGGAGCGCTCGAAACGAGCTCTCCGCCTTCACCATGTAATTAAATGTAAAATAATCTTTGAAAGGTATTATAAGAGAAAGTCAATCGTGAAAATAATCTGAGTGATGGCGACACAACGCTAGAAAAGGTCAAGCAGATCAGTTCCAAGGAAACCGACAGCACATGAGATTTGGTTATAGTGGTGAAGGTTTCGTGCAGGACCATCCGCACTTTTTGAAGGACCAAATACAGAGACCTGGTGCACTACGTGCCACAGGGTACCCAAACGACCTTCCGCAGGTTTTGAATCCAGAGTTGTTCTTCTCCTAGACCAGTTGCCATCCAAGGCTATAGAACCCAGCCTGTCCTGCTATTTAGAGCTGGAGGGATAAGAAGAGGGTTCACACCTTTCCCAAGGGTATTAGCACGTAAGTGAATGTAATGGATTCGACTGGAGTTCGAACTCGGCTAATCCAATTTGCTATCCATTACTCCACCATGCCTCGTATATATACACCTCTGTATCTATCTATCTGTCTATCTATCTATGAAGAAATATAGTTTGAAGCCGTGCTATATTTATGGGATAAAGTGCTCAATATCAGAGATAGGGTGTATGTAAATTATAGCAGCATGGCCCGGCGTTGCCCGTGCTTGATTCAAAAATCGTACGACTCATACAGCAATCGCTATCACTTGACTTAAAATATTTTTGCCCTTCCTTGCCTTTAAAGGAGTGCCCTTTACCGTGCTGATGTTGCTACATGCCTTGCTTCTTGCCTATCTCACACTGCGAAGTTTTTCTAATCTCTATACTAAACATTAAATCTGTTACGAAAAAAGAACTAAACAAAATGAACACAAAACGATCAGCTTTAAAAAAGGACTCGTAACTGGAAAAACCGAATGAAAAAAGAATGTTGACAACAAATACTTTTTCACAACTAACCCAGTTCTGCGGAATCAGAATCGACGTTGAGTTCATACCTATCTTTTCTTTCTTTCTTTCTTTCTTTCTTTCTTTCTTTATGCCTATCTATCTGTTCATGCTTTTCTATCTATCTATCTATCTATCTATCTATCTATCTATCTATCAAACACATTCAATGCAAAAAGCAATATACGAGGTATTGATTAAAAATGTTTTTACTCATGCGCGAAAAACTGTATATTCGCAGATCAGAAATTTGCAAATAAATAAAAGCCCTCCCATTTCAGTCTTCATCAGTTCCGTTGCTGTGGCCGACCCTTTTCCATTATACGCATTCAACGTAAATATACGTTTCCAAGACACCATGAAATGTTGACCCGTTAGAGCTACAAATTAACTAACCCTTTGTGCTATTTCCAAAAGCACTTAGAGAAATAATACACTATGATCTGTTCTCGGAAGCATTTTTATAACATTGTGCTTAATTTAGTCTGTTTTTTGCAAAATACTCGACCGAAAGCAAAATTCCCGTGTGAAATAAATGGCAATCTATTATTTTCAAAATGGGTCAGCACAGCCAGGAGAAAATGCTATACTGATGCAGATGTGAAAGAGTAAATATAAGACATTCATTTTTTCTCGGCCGGAACACAAGCAAGTTTTTGACTAGAAAAGAAATAAAATCATACAGTAAATCAATCGTTTGCATTACGCAACAGAATGAAGTTAAAAATAAATATCACGTCAGTGGCCTAATGTATGCGCAAATCTTGTGATAACTTACTTATTTTCACACACAAAAATACCGGAATATCAATTAAGAATTAAGGAGTATTCCAATATCTTTCACAAATAAATCGAGTTTTCCAACTAGTTCTAATTAACCCCTGTCTCAGAACGCTCTCACGGCAAGCGATAAACAAATAGCATAATTAAAACTTAAAAAAAGATTATTAAATATCAAATAGTTTTAAGTGTAAGCAACAGGATACACTCACACTTTACAATGTAGATTTGCCACACCATTCAAATCCAAAGATTGTGGCTTTTAAATAATGGTCTTAGTGAGAGAAGGCTATCAATTACTGGGTCTGCGGCGGTGAAAGTTGTTTCACTATGTGGCACTAGACATTTTTTCTCATCAGAATCCATCTTACCCATTTATAAATCTGCCATTTGTCCCTGTATTTTATACTGATGCCACATCTCTCTTGGTGCTTCTTCTATCTATCTCAAGTTTCACGGCAAAATCTAAAAAATGTATGTGATATTATTAGTCCTGACATGACATCTAGACTTCAGTCATTATCATGGTACATCTGTCTTTTCTATAAATATTTTTCTGGCAATTATATATATATATATATATATATATATATATATATATATATATATATATATATATATATATATATATGTATAAATTTGTGTATTTAGGCAGAAAATTCTCTTTTAGGCATGTCTGATTAAATAAATTACAAGCACACTGTGTGCTAATTTTTAACAAAATCCGTTCATACTCACGAATAACCTTCCGCATATTAATATTAAATGATGTGATAAATATGCTATAACTGTTTAAATCACTTTTATTTCTCATTTCCCAAGTACTTTCGACCTTCTTCCAAGATCATCTTCAGGGATGCAAGTAGTACAAAACTGTGTGTTGTCCAAGTATTTATACAAAGCTGTTTCTTGTTGTAATCCATTACTATAATTTTTCATTATGCTCTTAAAAATATAAAACTAATCATATATTACAAAAAATACAATGCAAATAATTATTTGCAATAAAAACACCCCACCAACTGATGTCTTACGTAAAAGTAACATTATATACCAATTCTACTTGTGTCTGAATGAGTGTGTCTGCGTGTGTGCTTGGGATGAATGAATGTTTTCAATTTATTATAGTCCTGTATTAGTTTCATCCAGTTAACTGATGTTTCTGCCACATTTAATGACTGGGGGGGGCGTTTTTAACCTTATTTTACTTAGTTTCTTGTAAATAATTTATTTCATATTGTAAATACTCATTGGAGCTAGTTTTTCAAATTGTTATTTTATCCCCCCCCCCACAGACAATGAATTGTAAATATGGGAACTAGTGACAGTGAATTATTATAATGGAATGTAGTAAGAAAGGTACGAAAGAATGGGTTGCTTTGGTCCAAGGAATATTGTTTGTATGATTGGGTCAGCGTTTGTGGCTAGCTAAGTTTAAAGTTAAGACAGAAGATCGACCTCTTCCCTATTTCGGCCTTGTGCCATATTTTCTGATTTTACAGAAATAAATAATCTAAGCAGAATAACGCTTCTTTCATCTTTATGTATTATTACAGATATATTACCATATTTTTTTTCTGTTTAAATCACTAGGGAGTATAAGACGCATTTAAAAAGCTGATAGATGCCAAGGAAAAAAAAAGATAATTTTTTTTAACGTATAAAATGCACCTGCTTTTAGAACAAAGAAAAATGACCCAAACTCTCTGTACTATGCTTGAAATCTAACCGACGTTTTATTAAGACAGTCATAAACATGTTTGGCATGTTTCAATGGCTTATGAGTAAATGTCTTAAAACTCTAGCATTTAAAGTGACTAAATTTCCTCATATTGAGGAAATTTAGTCAACACCTACAGAAACTTCTGATATCATGACAGATTTATTCTCTTTTGTTGTCATTAGACAGATATTATCTTTCCGGAGAAACAAATAATTCTAATTTGAAAAAAAAAAAAAAAAAAACTGCTATAAAAATATTTTGTGATTAGAATATAGCTTTGGGAACTATGAAAAAAAGCTGAGTAGAAGTCACAAAAAATTAAATTGAAACCGTTGAGAAGATAAGAACAAAAAATAGTTTTAATAATGTCACAAATAGAGATTTAAGAAAAATTAACAGGTTGATAACGAAGAAAAGTCGACTACAAACAGGAAAATATTAGGTTGTAACGTGTGAGAAAACGACAATATTTTTGCACCAACCTAATATTCTAAGGATCCTGCGCTGTGATGGAAAATATTTAGAAAATTAAGAACAATTGCTAAAGGCAATTAGACAATGAGTAATAAATATGTTTGACATGTGTCAGTAGGTTATGAGTTTTGAGTAAAGCATTTAAAGTGACTTAATGTTCTCAGCATGTGAACACTTACCCAAAATTCTAGTATTATGAAGGATTTATATTCATTTGTTGTCATTAGATAGGCATTATCTCTCCTCAGAAACAAATAAAGTTAGTTTTAAAATAAAAAGACTGCTTCCTATACAAACCGCATTATGAGAAAAAAATATTTAGTGATAGGATTGAGCTTTAGGAATTGCGAAAAAACATGAAGAGAAATCAGAAAAAAATCAACAAGGAAATTGAAAACCTTGGCAAGATAAGGGAAAAAAAGCATTCTTAATTATGTCGCAAATAGATTTAACAAAAATATTATTTTATTAATGTCACAAATAGAGATTTTAGAAAAATTAAAAGCTTAATAACGAAGAAAATTGACTGACAAACAGGAAAATATTTTAAGAAGCCTGCGTTGGGATGGAAAATATTTAAAATATTAAGAACATTTGCTAAAGATATAAAAGTAACCAAGCTAACACATTTATGTAAGCATCAACAAATGATGATTCTCAGATTGTTGATTTAGTAAAACTGAACTTAATTATAATTGTGAGGCTATTAAAGCCAGTCAGTCAGAATGTGTGAATAAAATAATACACAGGCCGAAAAGAAGCTTCAGACAGTATGGGTGTTGAAAGGATACTTGAAACAGTTGAAATACAGTCTTCCAATTTTACACCCGGTATAAATGCCGGTTTTATCTCATTTATTTTCAGAACATCAAAATCTACTGAGTAACTTCATATTTAGTTCTGGGTATGACGATAAACTACATCAGGCAGCAGGGCTTCTGACCGAGAGATTAAGGTTTTGAGAAGAGTGGAACCACCTCTTTATTGCTGTTGTTCCCAAGTGCACCCTGATCCGGGTGTAGCACCTGTTAGGGTCCCAGATATGGGCAAATAGTGAACCCTTAAATAAAAAAAAACACCATGAAAGCATAGAAATACATTGTTATAGTAACAATGCCAACAATAAATTCTTGTATAAAAAATTACCAATGATACATATTTATAGTAAAATCACCAACAATAAATTTTTAAAACAAACTGAACAGCAATACATTGCAATTGAAGGTTTAAAATTTCGTTGAAAATATATCGATTGAAACATTAAATGATCCATAGAAAAGTTAAAATTTCGCTAAACATAATCAACCAGCCAAATTTATATCTAGATATTGAGTTAATATAAGTATTAATTATTTCTCTTCCTCTATCCCAAACAAATTAAGACAGGAAATATTAAAAAAAAGAAACTAAACAGTGATTAACTGCTATGTAATATCTAATCTCTTATATCGTCCAGGGTATGACGATAAACTACATCCGGCAACAAGACCTCTGATTAGAAGGTTTTCAGGAGCATTGAACTACCTCTTAATTGCTGTTGTTTCGGGGTGATAACCCTCTGATAGGGGCGCAGCAATGGGCAAATAGTTAACTCCTAAACTGGGGTCAAAACACTGACAGTATAAAAAAGATTTTTATCGTATATATATACTAGCAATATTTTTTTAAAAATATAACCTGCAACAGATTTGACTGTCGACAAAAAAAAAAATATGCCAATGAAACCTACTCAAGAAACAGATTTCTTACAAAGAATACATATTCTATTCATATGAACCTACGCTAAATTTGCGGAATTAAACAAGACATTCAGTTGATATGCCGCAAATCAAAATAAACCCAAAGCCTGATCTACAAATTGATTTCTTACAAATATATATATATATATATATATATATATATATTCTATTCATATGAATCTATCCTAAAAATCTTGGCGGAATTATTATTATGCCATTAAGATTGATATACCGTAAAACAAAATAAACCCAAAGTAAACTAATCTCATATATATCAGTGAATACTTGATAATCTCAAGATATATGAAAAAGAAACACGTTGCGACAAAGTTATTCTAGCATCGAACATTAAGAATAGAATGGAATGAACATCTGTGTAACGAGGAAGACGTAAAGAAAATAGGAACTATAACGAGAATTGAAATCTTAAGTTAAGCAAAGTGATTAAAAAAATATAACAATACTCGATACGGATGCGGATAAAACTGGATACAACAGAAGTGATTCTACAGAAGGATACTGAGAATTCTATGGACAGAGTGAAGATCCCTATCTTCTTCTATCAGCCTTCTTCCTTCTACAGAAGGAGACTGAGAATACCATGGACGGAGCGAGGACCCCTATTTATTTATGAGCCATCTCCCTTCAGGGTAAGGGCGAACGTGGCACCCCAAAACTTCCTATTCTTTGTAGATCTTTGCAGATTTTCCCTTTGTTAAGGCACACTCTGCGATTCCGCCATCCATCCAAAAAGCTTTCAATGTACATGGCTCTCCGTCTTCCCTTTTATCTCTTGTTCTTATTATGCAGTTCCCGTGAAAGTTAAGCCCTGCAATCAATCCTTTCATATGATATATTCAAAGAATTACAGCCGTCTCATCCCGATTCTGAGCTTAAGATTTGTTTTCGTAGCCGTTTATTTGTGGTCATGCAGAAGGTTATTGAGAATTCGGAACGGGTAAACAGCGAGAAATTCTTAAAGAAAATATCAATTTACCGCACCAAGGATAACCAATTCTTTTCTTCTGTGGGCCGTGTTTCTTCGGGACATGGTCGGCAATGGCTTTCCAAAACTTCGTAGTTCTTTTAGACCTTAGCATTTTTTCTCTCTCAGCTTAGGATCGCTTTCCCAATCTGCCTTCCATTCCCAAAACCTTGCCATGTAGGTGACTCCTTGTCTTCCCCTATATCTCTTATCTTCAGTATCCCCCCTGTAGGTGTTAAGCATTACAACATCTTACCTTTCTCATTTTATGTTCAAGGAACCGTTTCTTTCTGATTCTGAGTATAAGAGTTCTTTTTGTTTCCATTCTCTTTAAGATTTCCTCGCTTCATTCATTGAATTTTCCTCCTCCTCCTGTACAACCACATTTCCCTTGTCTCCTCATCTATAGGGAATTGTTTAACATTCACTGCCGTATAAAGATGATCGCTCTCCCATAGCAATCTAGCGCTGATTTCATTTCTTCTTACCACTTCTGTTTTTCAGCACTAGGAAAAAGAAGTAATGAACCATTATCGTCTAAATATTCGCGGAACATGGAATATATAAGGAAAATTCAAAAGAAACAGCTGATGATCACTCTTTGGTATATTTGAATCATGAAAGTTTTCCCGATATTATAAACACCCTAAAATAAGTTTAAATTCTAGTGGGAAATGCGTTTGAAATTGTTTTATTCCTCTGTTTACACTTACAATACACCACAAATATTTGGGGCCCACTTAAACCTGGTCTTGAAAAACAAATATTTCTTTTATTGTCAACATTGCCATAGACCTGTGCTCCTCAAAGTGTGGTACGCCATATCGGTGCCATTACGCGGGTAGTCATCTGCCGGTACATTGAGAGTTTCAAGGAAACAAAGAAACAGTAGTCATATTCCACACTACGAGAGACTGCCTCGATTTAAAAAAAAAAGTTTTTAGTTTTATATTTATTATTGTTACATTTTCAATTATTTCCTTATATTAAAAGTCATTGATATACAACTAACGAATGTGATATAATGAACAGAAAAAATGAAATTAATTACGTATGACAACATGTTGTGTGACTGTGTGGACCAAGAGCTTTTAAAATATTCTGACTGTTCACATAAAAGAAATATCCATGTAGTTTTTGGCTAGATATTTTACAATTAGCATTTAATTCTTTGGATTCATAAATTTTGAGATTTCACTGTAAGTGTTTAACAAATCTGCATGCATGATAAGTGTCTAGGGTTAGAGGAAGTAGCAGCTCGTGTTGCCAGAATTACGAAGTTTCTCGGCCACCAGTCACGCTATATCGACCAAATCGTTTTATAATACAGTAGGATCGACGCGTGAGACCCTGGACGCCCCCTAACAGCTGGATTGAAAAGTTTCGCTCGCCTGTTGTTTGTACATTAAATAAAAAATCCTGATACGGCACATCAGACTATATTACGATCACGTTAAAGAGGAGGACGTCTTTAAAGGAAATTGCATTGAGGATATAAGGCAAAAAGAGAAAGGGTTTCAAGACATAATTAGGAGCGACAGTTGAAACTTTCTCAACCATTTTCACTTCCTAGAATCTGAGATTGCTGATGTAAACGATAAGTATTCTGCATATTTCTTATAAATGACAAACGCAGCAGCCTTCAGAAATATTAGACGAACACTTACCCAGTGTAACATCAAAACTGTCCAAACCGTGTATAACAAAATGTTCAATATATAAAGCATCACATAACTGAGTTTCTTTTTTACAGGTTTTCATGTAAGACGTTTTGCTATCTTGATACCATTTGTCGTAAGAATCACTGAAATACCGTTTGAGTTATTCAGCTAGAAACGGAACGGTTTAAAGTCGTTTTATGTCAAACACACTGTCTTGTCAATTGAGCAATGGTGAGAATAAAAAGATCATTCAGGCCTTCAGTAATGGTACTACAATTTGTACTCTGGTTTCCATCTTCAACGTCCCTTCAAGAACCATGGTGAATAAGTTTAAAAAAACAGAGAATGGTAGAAAGTAAAACTGGATCAGGAGGTCGTAACAGCAAGAAGAATCCTCATTTCAACTTGGAGCAAAATATATTCTTATTGTTCAAAATAGAGTCTAGTAGTGTTATAAAAACATCAGGGAATTCCAGTAAGATATCTTTAATAGTTTCTAAGATACAAACTCTTCAAAGCTTAATCTAACAATTGAACAATTGTTCTGTTACATCCGGTATAAGCAGATTATAAAATCTGGATTTTTGCACGATGTTCTAGGGTATTTTATCGAAGCGTTATGTACTCCTGGTGTGGATCTTTTTGTATAGCGGCATATTTTACTCCATTGCTTATTTAATACCGAAATCTAAATATTTTCTACGCAATTTTATTTTATTTTTCCAGGGTGTGGAGGAATAATGATGGTTTTAGTGATACTAGTTTTAATAAGTAACCTGTAGCTGGCGGTGGAGAAGAGGTGGATTCAAACTTTCCCAAATGTATTTGAATATAATGAACCCTACTGAAATTAGAACTCGGTTCTCAGATTAACCTTTCTGAGCCATTATCCATTACACCACCTGCAAATCTAAGCTTACAGCACCTGGTATTCCCCAAACGGTAACCCATTTAGGTTCTTCCCAGGTTCGATGTTAATTAGCTCCGGTAGGAATCGGTGTAGCCGTAAAGCGTTTATGCATTTTTAAAGGTTACTGCGCGCACGTTCGGTTGTTATTTATGGATTGTATAAGGGCAGAATATGAGGTTCGTTCAAAAAGTTCTAAGCCTCTCCATGAAAGAAGAGACGTAGCTGAATATTTTTTGTCCTGGCAGCACACTAACAGCTTCTTATGAAACTAGAAAATCTAATTTGGATTTCTGTGCAGGTGATGCCCATACAAACGTGAGAAGTGTGCGAAAAATTAAAAATGGCCAAAACAAAATATCTGCAAAAGAAAAGTATGACACCGAAGGAAATCCATGAAAACATGGTACAGACACTTGGTGACTCCCCTTCCTATGCAATTGTGAAGAATTAGGTTCCGGAATTCAGACGATGTACAGACAGCACAGAAGATGACTTTCGGTCAGATCATTCAAAAACCTCAACCACTGCATGATTTTGGATGACAGAATTTGAATAGAAATGTCTCAGAATCTTATCACAAGTCTTATTTATATCCAAATGGCCTGTCAAGAGGAATTTCATGAACCTTCCTCACTGTCTCTGATCTATACATTTTGAAATGACGACTTGATAAACCACTGCCCAGTCTTCTGATACTGGGACATGTGGAGGTCGCCAACTTCTCACGAGAATGTCATTTTTCACGAAGTATCCTGTTAGAATTTTTTCTAACTCCTTCTTCGCCAACGCGTAATTAAAAAGCAGGATTATTTCGAGATTTGTTCCCTGTTCTATCACGAGCTGTCTCCTTGATAGGGAAACATGCAAAGTAGGCTATATATTACCAACGCTATTCTCTCTCTCTCTCCCTCTCTCTCTCGACTATCCAAGGGACAATTAAAATCCTTGTTGGGATTTTTAAAACTTTCAGACAGATCGATCATCATCTCGTCTTTTGCTCCACAAAATCTGTTTTTTTAGCTTTTCCTTTAATCTTTAGCACGGCACAGGAAGTAAATTTATACCGAGTTTATCTTCCTCGATTTTCTCCGTGTCTATCGAAGTGATGGATGGTTTTCTTTCCCACCAGCTAATTCTTAGCCTGACAACAGGGATATGCGTTTCATAGGTAGTCTTGGAACAAATCCAACAATAATAAGTCCCGATACTAAGTCTGACAAAAGATGAAATCGATGAAGAGTGATTCTAAGAAACTCAATACTCATACCATGGCTAACAAGAAACTCACCCGTAGCCGAATTCGACCCACGCGGCAGAGAACGTTTCAAAATAAGGGACTGTGCAGCTCACAAAACTTTTATGGGTGTCCTTCTAGTGGTGTACCTCATTCACATCTTCAACAACAGATATTCTATCCGGCCCACCTCGGTTAGAAGAAACAAAACCCTGGCGGTTTATTTTAGCTTAATGCCGTGGATTCCCGTGTTTCGTTTGGTCGAGCAGTTTGACACAATGTGCTCGACCTTGTTACGGTACTGGCACATTGGGAGTTTCCAATCCCGTCTGTTTAATTGCTGAGGTCCTGATAAATAGGAAGTTTTTCTTTGAATATTTGTACAACTTCAGATCGTATTGGTATTTGTATACGAGTTAAATGACCAAATAGGACCGTATAACTGAGCTGACTTAAAAATCGGACTCGAACTAGCCCCAGGTTCAAAGGGAAAGCTTTATTTCAGTTTGCTGCGTTTAGGCGTTATATTCGTCAGCAAGAGTGGCCATTTTTTATACAGTAGTTACATTCTCTACTCAAGGTATGATTTTTTTATTTTCAGTACACAATCTTTTAACACTTCAATTAGACTCAGTTGCCATAGTCTATCATGGTCATCTTAGATATGTTTCGACATGCCTTAGTCTATCATAGTCATCTTAGATATGTTTCGACATGCCTTAGTCTATCATGGTCATCTTGGATACGTTTCGACTGGTCCATCTCTCAAACTTGGTTTTATTTACGGTAGAAAACTCGAAGTAAATATGTCCATTAGATTTTTTTTGAATTCCTAGATTTTTGGCGATAACCTTCAGATACTAATTCGTATGTTTTCAGGATGGCTGATTTAACTGTGTTGTAGTCAGAAGAAACTGCTACTGCCAGGGCAGCATATATTTTATGAGCTTTGCCATTTATCACTGTTCGTAGTAACATGGGCCATTTAGTTATAAGTCATTTTAAATTCATAACAACTTTTTCGAAATTTGAAAAACACCAGTCTCCTTCAGCTTCATTAAAGTACTAACCTAGCCTGTTTTGATGTCAGATTCATTTCTCTTAGCCTCACAACTCAATTGATATCTCTCTATATCGCATAACCGTGTCCCTTGCTGAATTTTCTTTTTCTCTTTTAGCTTCATTCTTTGTTTTTGTCTTTCAGTCTTAGCTTCATTCCTTCATTTTGTCTTTCAGTCTTAGCTTCATTCCTCGATTTTTTCCTTCTCAGATTCTGTAGTATTGCTAAGTTTCTCAATTTCTAGGTTAAGCTAAGGATAACTGTTGTATTCCTGCCGGTGGTTGATTTAACGTGTCTTCACCGCAGACATCGTTTCCTACCATCTATTACATAATTACCCTCACTTGTTTTGCTTTGGGCAGAGACTTTCTTACATCTAATTCCAAATTATTACCAATTTCTAGTATATAGACTTTTTTTTCAAGTCTAAACAACTTTTCTAGGGAGAGGGACTTTAAGAAACATTCCATTATAGATATCTTGGTTTGATGCTCGCCAGCCCTCTAAGATGTGTGTAGTTTCGACTAAGCAAATCCTGAACACGAGTCCCACGAAATTGCAACGTATAGAAATATGAACTACAGGTTCAAACAAAAAAAGAAAAGGTGTGTTTGCTCAGAGAGGAACACACGAACAGGTACCGGCGAATAACAAACTCAAGATGTGTATTAAAAAACAAACTGTATTAAAATGTTTTATGAAAAAATAGTGATAACACATATGGGAAAAGTAATTACAGACGTAAAACCAATAAAAGACACTTACTGATACTGGATGTTGGTTGAAGCACTTGTGTTGGAAGAATTTGAAATTTCAAATGTTCGTAATATGGAATAGAATCACTGTAAAATTTCCACATAAAAATCAGTAGATTTTCTTTCTGAATATATAAGATACAAAATTCCGGAATGGTTTTTGTGTTTCATTCCTATCGGGTAACTGGAATTCATTCAATATGAAGTTAGAATGATTTATTTCAGTAGGATAATCATTTATATCTCTTTTTCTGTACATCAATAGTCGAATAAATTCAGGGTCTTCGGAAATAATATCTTTTTCATTTACTATACATCAAGTAATTAAAGAAATCAAGATCCTCAGGAGGATATTTCGACCGAAGAGTTGTCTACAAAGTTTCACTTACAAGTCATGTGTCCACACGTTGTATGCTTTCACAGACTTTACAAATGTGTCACACACTGGAACCACGATTGCAGGCCAGTAGTATGAACAATTCAAAATCAAACATGTTGAGAATCGAACCCGGGTATCATGGTCACGTGAAGACGTGCTAAGAACTCAGTGACGTACCTATTCGAATATATATATATATATATATATATATATATATATATATATATATATATATATATATATGGAGAAATATAGTCTTCAAATGTGCTATATTTATGGAATAAAGTGTTCAACATCAGAGATAGAGCGTGTGTAAATATAAAAATAACGGCGGCCTGACGATTACATCTGGCATGAAACAGCCTGTTGCCACTAAGTGTTGACTTCAATGTTTCCTCATATATATATATATATATATATATTATTCATACATGTTTCATTAAATAATATAGACAAGTGTTGTCTATTTATTTTATGTAAATTCTTTTCATAACGTCTGATGAGCTTAATAACATTATCATTAAACGAAGAAAGAAAATCACAATATTGATACATATTTTTAATCCAATCTTAGATAATGGCTTATGTAAGCCATTATCAAAGATGACAATTACAGTAGATTATATTAAGAATGACAATGAGTCAAAATTTATTGAAACACTACTAGTTCAGTTGACTATTGATGACAATTCCAGAACAATGTAACTATAAACAATTTTTTTCTATCCTCTGCTAGCCGCGATGATGGAGAAAACATTATCTTGAACCATCGTCAGTGAGACACGCTGCAAGAGCCACTCCGTTTCGCGAGGCTCGTCCCTTAATCGAGACGCAATCGCGCCAATCTTCCGAAGAAACGCCATCGAACGAGGACCAATAACCCCTTAAGTCTCCACTGCCACAGGAGTAAAAAAAAATCTATCAGCAAGAGAAGAATATTTAACTATTTATTTTTTTTATCTCAGCGTCCCAGGCGACGGACCCCGGCTCAACCGCGGACCTGATGAAATTACCGGCCGAAAATGTATCCGCACAGGTCGCATCCCAAATCAACGACTTCCCCAATACACGGAAGAATGTGATGATAG
The DNA here is from genome assembly GCA_963932145.1 of Acanthosepion lycidas. Lineage (NCBI taxonomy): Eukaryota > Metazoa > Mollusca > Cephalopoda > Sepiida > Sepiidae > Acanthosepion > Acanthosepion lycidas. The sequence continues at coordinate 104,325,293 of OZ010585.1, forward strand.
TCTGTTTCTGTTTACATGGATGATTTCCAAGTAACGATAAACACGTGCATATAAGACGCTGGAAACGAAAATCACATTCAGCTCATGACGTCACAGATGACCACGTGAGAGTGAATTCGAGAAGTATTAAGTATGGGAAGCCGTTGGTATAATTATATTGGTAACAGAAGCCATTGCTTTATACCATTGGCACTAATGTCTTAACGTTATATGAAACGTATTTCATGATGGTATAAGTTCGAGGTGTTTCTGCTGAACCCTATATATACAAGGTAGCGAAATAAGTCATTGCTGTTTTTATTTATCAGAAAAAAATTATACAGCAAATTTGACTTCCCCTTAGTTCCTAAAGAAATCACTATCGGCAACATTTCTGACAACATACCTACAGCTGCGAAATGTCTTAGAGGTGAAAATTTGTTGGTGCAAGGTCTGCGGAGTAAGATGGATGACACAGTGACCCCCGTACTGTATCTGTGGTCACCCACGTCACGTGATACCTAGCATTGTCATGGAGGAACGGTACACCTTTGCGATTAATCAATGCCGCAAATGGTACGCGTAGAGGTTCGCAGCGATGGTTTGGCCCGCTGGAAGCAGCTCATAGTGCAGTACCTGCCCACCAAATACAGGGCATGATCCTGCCTGGGCGAGAAGTTAGTCTTTTAGTGTGGGACACTGGGTACAGTGGTGACAACCAACGTCTGGCACGCTTGTGAGTGTCATATAGGAACCACTTTTCGTCACCAGTGAGCACTCGTTCAAATATGTGTACGCTGCGGTAACGAGAAAGCAACGAGAAACAGCCTGTCACGCGTTGATGGTGTTCGTTGGCTTCCAACCGTATGTGGGATACCCACTTGCTCAGCTTGTAACCTTTCGTCAACAGTAAATAAAAGTCACGTTTGTTCTCTCGATATAGTACGTTTCACTGTTTCTCTTCTTTGCGACGCTTACGGCCATTAGTACAATACATTTTCATTATTTTTTGGAAAAATAAAAATTTAATTATTTACCATACATAATAATCCTACTATCTTAAAAACAATTCACTGATTAATATAAAAATATATATTGAATAAAATACTACATTGTTTTTGCATATCTTTTCTTTAATGTTTATATACAAAAATCCTGTTTCCTGTTCGTTCTGTGTTTGCGAGAGCGATAAACAAATCTGAAAGCGAAACGCTTCAAATATTTGAAATTTGGCTCCAGAAAGAAATATTTACGCATGCATTTGTATTTTGCATGCTCAAGAGTAAGAAATCCCAAGAATTTATTATTCGCTATGAAAAAGGAAAAAATAAAGTTTTCTTAAATAATATTGAAGTCATATAAAATTAAGTTTAATTAAATTAAAGAACTGAAATCCTATAAAATTAAATTATAGAAATTACTAAACGGCGAGTATTTTTCCAAACAAAGATTATTTAAATTTCATCGATTCGTTTGCGAAATTGAACGAAACGTAGTTTGTAAATTTTGACAAAAATGTTAGCGATAAACTTCAACAATAATAAATGCTGTGAGGATTTCAACAGCCTTCAGTGTGTTGCAAAAACAATTCTAGTTATAATAAAGCCGAAATTCATATTAATCTGTCAATCTTGAGTTAATTAAATGTATACGTGACACTGAGCTCATAAATAGATAGTGAATAATGATCTTTTATGTTCTATGTCTCTTCAGGATGTGCTAGACGTCCACATTTTCTTGTCCTCGAAGCAATATTTGTCATTTTCTTATCTCACCAACACTCTATTCTAAAATCCATTAAGTGAAAATCCATTAATCACGCGAGATAATGGTAACACCTCGTTTAATCAAAATTCAATCCTGAAACCAAATTTTGGGGAGATGTGTAAACAGGTAGATGGGTACAAAGTTATGTTGGTTTTATTACGATGCGAAGCGTAATAGAACAAATTTTCATTAATTTTGGGGAAAAATTAAAAGTTTTATTATTTAACATGCAAAATACTCCCACAATTAAAAACAAACAAACAAACAATTTAATGATTAAAATACCGAATACTTATTTAATATATATACAATATTGTTTGATCTATTTCTTTTGGCATATATTTGCTTTAAGTTTTTATATTTCATTGATTGGTTTGCGAAATTGAACGAAACGTTGTGTTTGTAAATCTCAACAAAAAATGTTAGTGATAACTTCAACAAAACTAAATACACTTAGGATTTCGACACAAGTCAGCGAGCTGCAAAACAATTCTAGTAAATAAAATACCTTCTAATATATTTAGATTTCATCATTAAATAACGCATAGAGGTGTTGATATACCGCTAAAAAAAAAAGAAAAAAAAAAAAAGAAAAAAAAAACAACCAAGGTACAGTGTAGAAACCAAGTATATTATTAAAACAATCTGGTTGTACTGGAAATTATGTTTTATTTCACACTAAGATTTTGTTTACAATTCAAATCAACATTTATTCTTTCTTTACATGTAAAGAGCCCTAATCATTTTTTAGACAACAGTTATAGCTATTTTCGAAGATTTGCTTAGATGTGACACAAGACTGAATGTCGGGAGCACCCAGTTAATACCGAATTCAGTACTCAGTCGTAATTGATCTAGCGAGACAAGCTTGCTAACCTTTACACCATGTCGGAATGGCCAACTGATTTTCAAAGCGTTACTTACATGTGACACAAGGCCGAAAGTATGGAGCACCCAGTAAGAATCAAACTCACTACTCAGTCGCAATTGATCTAGCGATATAAGCTTCCTAATCATTACACCCCGTCTGAATGGCCAAATGATTTTCTAAGCGTAACTCCGATGTGGCACATGGCCGAATATACGGAGCAACTTGTGAGTATGAATCTCAATGCTCAATCGTAATTGATCTAGCGAGACAAGCTTGCTAACCATTACACCCCGTCTGAATGGCCAAATGATTTTCTAAGCGTAACTCCGATGTGGCACAAGGCCGAAAGTATAAAGCAACCTGTGAGTATCAATCTCAGTACTCAATCGTAATTGATCTTGCGAGAGAGGTGTGCTGGCCATTACACCACGTAGTAATGACCAAATGATTTTCTAAGCCTAACTCAGATGTGGCACAAGGCCGAATGTGTGGAGCAACCTGTGAGTGTCAATCTCAGTGCTCAATCGTAATTGATCTAGTGAGACAAGCTTGCTGACCATTACACCATGTAGGAAAGACCAAATGATTTTCTAAGCGTAATTCCGACGTGGTACAAAGCCGAAAGTATTGAGCACCCAGTGAGGATCAGACTCACTATTCAGTCGTAACTGATCTAGCAAGAGAAGCTTTCTAACCATTACGCCACTTCGGAATGGCCAAATGATTTCAAAGCGTAACACAGATGTGGCACAAGGCCGAAAGTATTGAGCACCCATGGCTGTACGTTTCCTTTTGTTGGTGCCATCCACGGATCTTTCATTATTTTTCAATAAATGATTTTGGTGACTTGATCATGTCTCCAACTTTTCTGATTATTTCAGGCTAAAATTGAGCAAAATTCTCACAAGCGTAGTGAGTGATGAGAACATAACTAAATCAGTAAAACATGCTTGACTGTTAGAAGGCAAAACCGAATTGTGATGATTTGAGAGCTGGCCTTTCAGAACATTGACAGAGAATTAAAGTGTTTCTGAGTGAGTTAAATTTCTTGGCCATGTACTAGACTTAGTTGAGGAAACGTTAATATTCGTAGCATTCAACTCAATTAAGCTTTAAAAGTCAGTTATAAAATACTAATTTTACATCATATCGTTTTTTTTTGCACGAGTTTCACATGTGTCGCCTGGTAAGCTGCCTTTGCAGATCTAAGAGGTTACCTTCATCGTTCTTATTTCAAAGGAGCAAGGAGACGATAAAAGAAAAACGTGACTATTAGAAGTTTAGCAACTTTAATGTAAGTATGTGAATAATCTTAAAATCTTGGAATGTTTATAAATTTAGGTTATACGGCTCTGAAAATAGTATACGCACATTCTTTGTGAAGGACATATAACTTCAGATTGTAAAACACTACGTCTCTCCATAAATTCAGTTTTTATTATCTGTTCTCGTTAATTATGGTAGAAAATGGAGAGGTTTCTCCTTAGATTCTACGCGGTTTTGAATTTAGTTTTTACTCATTTTTGAAAAGATACGCTCCCCACCCTATTGATTGATACCTTCCAAAAAGAATTTGTGCGAATATAAACACATTGACTGTTCATTCAATACGATATCTGTTCGCTTATTTTATACTACGAGCCTTATTTCTTTCTATCTATCTATCTATCTATCTATCTATCTATCTATCTATCTATCTATTATTTCTTATAATTTTATTATATAGACAAAACCATTTTACTCACTACAAAGATGCAACATGGTTTCAGTGCTTTTCAACTGCACTTCGACGGTTGAGAATCGAAAATGGTTATGAACAATCCTGCTTGTAGGCAAGACGTATGTCTATATATGTCTATATGCAAGCCGTGGTTTTGTCTATATGATAAAATTATAATAAATAATTATCGTTTTACTATCAGTATCGATCCCTCTTTTGGATTAATGGTGTGAACGTTGGAATTTATATATTACATTCGTACTCATCGTATGGGATATATATATATATGTTTTGAACAATAAAAAATATAAAAAAAATAAAATTTTGAGTCACACTGGGTTGTATATTGATACATTTCTGTTTTATTATTTCAATTAGGGTCCTCACTAGTTTCGGTCAGCACGGCCATCATCAGGAGAAAAAAAGTAGGGGGAAATTTCTATTTCTTAGTAGCAGTGAATTACAGGAGTGAATAACTGTTTATGAAGAAAATGAAATCTGTAGTTTTGATTTGTTTTTTTATCGTTAATTTTGGTCGTTCCTTGTGTTTGTCAAACGTTTTTTTTAAGTGGTTGTTACGGTAGATGATGAGGAGATTCATGAGCTGCAGAATTTCTTTCTTGGTCATTTTGACAGTTTCATTGGTTGCTGGGAGGGGAATGTGTCTGTGTGAAGTGTATGTTATCTTTTAATTCTTTGGGGATGTGTATGTAAGTCTATATATTGGTATGAGTATGTCTATATGTGAGATAACTAAACACTTCTGTAAGCAGTTCTGTCTTGTGTGGGTAAGAAATGTAGGTAGGGCTTGATTTATGGTGTTATATGTTAATTCTATCTATCTTTTTAAATTTGTGATTAAGCCCGTCGGGATGAAGCATTTTGAGGCATAAAATCCATTTGTCTTCACATTCTAATATCACACACACACACACACACACACACACACACGCATATATATATATATATATATTTTATATATATATATATATATATATATTTTATATATATATATATATATATATATATATATATATATATATATAGCTTTAAATCAAGTGGACGTCATATCTAAGGCACCTTTCGGCCAATGCTTTGTCAAAGATATTCGTTGGTAATATTAGATATAAATGAATAAAAAGACAACTTAATGAAGTGAATGAGGAGGGAAAGGTGGAACTTGACTAAAAGACAAATTTTAATTATATAAATAATAATGTCGTTTTTTGACATTAAAAATACGTCAAAAAACGACATTATTTTTGCACCAACGTTATATATATATATATATATATATATATATATATATATATATATATATATATATATATCATTGTAATACTCATTAAGAGGTGTGCTCCCGTACTAGTTCCTATTCTATCTAAATAATATAATAAATGTCTCGCTGCTTTCTGCTTGCTGGAAGTCATCGACTGTTGCTCCAGTTGTTAAGACCACTGGTGAGCCATCTGACCCATCCAGCTATTGGCCTATTAGTCTTCTGCTTGTTTTGGGGGAACTCCTAGAGGCCCCAATTAATAATGTCTGGATTAATAATTTCTCATTGCAGGGCATTTTTTTCAGACAAGCAATAAGTTTTTCGTTTCTCTAGATCAACTGCTGATGTATTAAAGATCATTGCGGAAAAGTCAGTCATGCTCTAGATAAAAACGGCGAAACCCGGGTTGTTGCATTGGACATCTTTAAAGCCTTTGATCGGGTCTGGCATTCGGGTCTTCTCCACAAGCTGAAAAGTTACGGTATCTCCTGGCGCCATTTTGAGCTGATCCAGTCATTCCTATCAAATCGTGAATTGAAAGTGATATTGAACGGCCACTCGTCTACATCTTTTCGTACTGACGATGATGTTCCATCTTTGGTGCTACGCTGTTTTTAATCTTCATTAACGGCATTCCTGATGACATCAGATCTAAACTTGGTATCTACGCCGACGACACTTTTCCTTTTTCGATAGTAAGTCTGATCAGAATGACATCTGATGTATAAAAACAATCTCAAAACCGTCGTTAACTTGGGCAAAAGATGGCGTGTCAAATTTAAAGCCTCCAATACTAAACTTCTCTCAGTTATGTAAGAGTCTCCTCGCTGTTTTCCATCAGCATGGCTGATGCTATCCTCCAAGAAAGTGACTCGTTGTGCCTTCTCGGACAAACGTTCTCAGCTGAGTAATGAGGTGGAAAGACTATACTGAATCCATCACTAGATCAGCTGATAAGAAAAGTGGTTTAGTGTATCGAGCGAGACAAGTATCTTTCCAGAATCTATCCTGCATATCTATATGTATACCATTCATCTATGCTTAAAATATTGCTGCCAAATATGGTCCGGTGCCCTTGCTATGTGCCTTAACATCCTTGATAAGATCCAAAGAAAAATCAGCAATATTACTGACCCTAATCTGGCGGCTTGGCTTTAGACACTTTCCCACTGTCGTAAGATTATCTGTCAGTGCCATTTTTATAAATAATAAAAAATAAATAATTTTTCATGGTAATTGTTCGTATGAGATCCTCACCATGGTACCAAGACTATATGAATTTAAGCGCAATACTAGACTGGCGCCGATGTATCATCAATTTACAGTTGAGTTGACTTGATGTAGCCGTTACTTCTATGCTACCAGTTTCTTATCTCGCACTTCACGCAGGTGGAACTCCCCCTCGTTTCCTTGCTTTCCAATCAAATTTAATCTGCAAAATTTTATAGGCAGTGTCAATCGCTATCTACTGCACTCCTGATCCTGATTGCTATTTTCCCTTTCTCCTTATTACTAACGCAATATATTATGCTTTATTTTCCATAATTTTGCAAAATTATGTAAAACAAAGCATAATATATATTTAAAATAAATTCACATTGCAACCTGAAACGTTTGCGGTTTCTCTTTTTTTAATATATATATATATATATATATATATATATATATATATATATATATATATATATATGTATATATATTAGGTTGGTGCAAAAATAATGACGTAATAATGTCGTTTTTTGATGTATTTTTAACGTCAAAAAATGACATTATTATGTCATTATTTTTGCACCAACCTTATATATATATATATATATATATATATATATATATATATATAAAGATAAAAAGAAAACTTTTTTTAGAGATGCGCTTCTTTGTCCTCTTATGGACATTGTTAAGGCAAGTGTAAGGATTTTATTTTTCAACTAGTATTTTTGAAAGGAATTATAAACTATCAATAGTTTTTGTTTTTAATTTTTAAATTTAATGTAAACTAAAGATGGGATGTCATTAATTTTATTTAATGATTACATTAATAACATTAAAAGTACTTGAAAAAATAAGCATTTTTCTTGAAAAAATTGAGCGTTTTATCAGGAAAGAAGAAAACCTGCTAAAAACGTTCTTTTTTCCAAAATTCGGCTGAAAATGAAACAATACTAGGGATTTTAATTATAGAATTAAATTAGAATCCGTAGGACTGTTTCATTTTCAAGCGGGTTTGGGAGAAAATCGCTTTAAAAGGGATTTTAATTTAATTGTATAATCAAATTTGAAGATTTTAGTTTCTGTTTTTGAAACATGGTAATTCTTGTGTAGCGATGGAACCATATTTTTAAATTAGTGAATTTATAATATTACACACACACATACACAAACACACACACACACACACACACACACACACATATATATATATATATATATATATATATAAAGGCCTATATTCACAGATGAAGAAAATAGACTTAAATAGAGAGAGCGCCATTTTACCTTTAAGAGATTTTTTCGACCAACACTTTATCAAAAAGAGAACATTGGAGCGTAGAAAAAAAATACTAAGTGACAATTTTTTTTTACTCGGAATAATTCTGAGAATTTTAACAATATGCCGACATCGAAAAACTAAAAGAAATTCTTAGTAAAAAAGTTAGCAATATCCAGAAGGAGGCTTACACCGAAGCGCTCCCTTTATATTTCAAGGTAATGTAACTAAAAAACGTTTCGCTTCTAAACTTGCCTTGATAAAGTCGAATTGACGAAAGAAGTCGACAATGACTGAAAAATATATTTTCCAATTGTCTTCTTTTTATTAAAATTTGCTTATCATCAGTATTAGTATGTGAAATTTAAGCATATATGTATATATATATATATATGTATGTATGTATGTATGTATGTGTGTGTATGTATGTATGTATATATGTATGTATGTATATATGTGTGTGTGTGTATGTATGTATGTATGAGTGTATGTATGTATGTATGTGTGTGTGTATGTATGTATGTATGTATGAGTGTATGTATGTATGTATGTATGTCTGTGTGTATGTATGTGTGTATGTATGTATGTATGTGTGTGTGTATGTGTGTGTGTATGTATGTATGTATGTATGTATGTGTGTATGTATGTATGTATGTGTGTGTATGTATGTGTGTATGTATGTATGTATGTGTGTGTGTGTGAGTGTGTATTTTCGTGAAAATTCGGATGTAAGCGTCATCCCTCATTGGGTTCGTAATGCCACGCCTTATATTAACGTTGCATTAAAAGAGTCGAATGGATGTGACACTTGATTGACCATTGTAAATCAAACAACAAAAATGTAAAAAATACGAAAAGATCTTTCTTTTTCACCATATCCCAGTCTCTGGCAAAGCTTAAATAAATATAAAACACGCTGGATTGATAAACGTTTCCTATTTGTTCTTTATCTTATTATATACACGCATACACACCCCGCCACGCACACACACGCGCGCGCGCACACACACACCTACACATATATATAAAGAAATGTAGTTCTAACGTGTGCTATATTTGTGGTATAAAGTGCTCAATATCAGAGATAGAGCGTATGTAAATATAAATATATAAAAATGAACATTGAAGTCAATACTCAGAGGCGATAGGCTGTTTCATGCTAAACACAAGCGTCAGGCGGTCTGACGATTCCGTCGAGCAGGAAACAAACTTTCGCCTCTGAGTATTGACTTCAATATTCTCTTTTATACTTATATATATATATATATATATATATATATATATATATATATATATATAAAAGTGAACATAGAAGTCAACACTTAGAGGCGACAGTCTGTTTCATGCTATATGCAATCGTCAGGCCACGTGTGCTGTTATTTTTCTCGGCCATTTATATATATACGGGTTAGTGGTGCATTGTGGGTATTCTATTATGGCGGTTATTTCACCGGAAGTCGTTTGTTTATCTATTTAGGTCAAATTATATTGCTTGTTTTTATTTTTGTTTCTTATTTTATTTATTTATTTATTAACATAGTAAAAATTTGTTTATATCACTTATTTAACAGTTTTGTTTTCGTTTAATCACCAGATAATGAAGAAAAAGTATACATAGGAGTAACTGAAGGACCCTTTAAACAAAGAAATTATACACACAAAACATCTTTCACAAATAGTAAATATGCAAACAGTACAATGCTTTCTAAGTATATCTGGGAAATTAAAAACAAAACGAACAACACACCAAAAATATCTTGGAAGATAAGGAAAAAATCATCAGCCTACAATAACCAATCAAAAACTTGCAAACTTTGCTCGGAGGAAAAAATAGCTATCATTACTTTTCCCGACCAAAATAAATTATTAAACAAAAGATCCGAACTCATCTCAAAATGCAGACATGAAAATAAATTTTTACTACGTAACCTAAAAAATTAAAAACGGAAAAAATAAAATAAAAACAAATAAATATACTAATAAGCAAAAATAACAAAATAACAAAAAAAAAAAAAAAAAATTAGAAATAAAACATAAAAAAATACGATGTTACTTAAAAATCGAAAACCGAAAAGAGAAAATATACAAGTAAAATAAATTAACCTAAATTCATCCAAGTAAATAAATAAACAAACCAATCCCAAATAAAGATAATCAATTAAAAACTGTTCCCGCCAAAATAATACTTAGAATGAACTACAACAATCAACCCCCAAACTGAACAAATAGCTTTAATTAAATTCCCAAACCAAAAAAAAACTGTTAAATAAGTGATATAAACAAATTTTTACTATGTTAATAAATAAATAAATAAAATAAGAAACAAAAATAAAAACAAGCAATATAATTTGAACTAAATAGATAAACAAACGACTTCCGGTGAAATAACCGCCATAATAGAATACCCACAATGCACCACTAACCCGTATATATATAAATAGCCGAGAAAAATAACAGCACACGTGGCCTGACGATTGCATATAGCATGAAACAGACTGTCGCCTCTAAGTGTTGACTTCTATGTTCACTTTTATATTTACACACGCTCTATCTCTGATATTGAGCACTTTATTCCATAAATATAGCACACCTTAAGACTATATTTCTTTATATATATATATATATATATATATATATATATATATATATATATATATATATATATATATATATATTAGGTTGGTGCAAAAATAATGTCGTTTTCTCACATAGTAACATATGTGAGAAAACGACATTATTTTTGCACCAACCTAATATATATATATATATATATATATATATATATATAGAGAGAGAGAGAGAGAGAGGACGTCATTTTACCACTAAGAGAACCTTTCGACTAACATTTTAGCAAAAGGATAACGTTACTGCGTAGAACAAAATACTAATGTTAACACACACACACACACACACACACACATATATATATATATATATATATATATATATATATATATATATATATATGCTCCTGAAAAATGAGGAAGTGTTGGTTCGTAAACAATGACTATTACTGTTAATAATGCAAGAGTCTTCGGTAAATCGAATCGAGTTCTCTCAGTCACTGTGTGTTTATCTAAAAATAAATACGTTTAAATTCACTTTCATCCCTGCCGTGCACCAACTGTTTAGTGGTAAAATCCCGTCTGACGCTAATTCAGTCGGGTTTCGATCCTAGCTAGAGGGAACCAGACCTCTAGCCACATTGATGAACTTTGATACAGCGAAACAGTCTGTCTGTGGATGGCAATACATACATATATATATATATATATATATATAGCTGATGGTAGAAGAGGTGGATTTATATTTTTCACAACGCTGTTTGCTTGGATGTGAATATAACGAACCAGATTGAAGTTAGGACTCGGTTGTTGGATTTCCAATTCCGAGACTTATTCATTTCACTAACCACACATTCAAGCTTATGATACTTGACATTCTCAAGCGGTCACCCATCTAAGTACTGACCAGTGTCGAGATTGCTTAACTTTGGTGATCGGGCGAAAATTTTTGGTTCAACGGGATATCATTTTACCCTCTCTGTGCTAAATGCTTCTTGCTATTCAAGACAATTAACAATTCATTTTTCTAAAAGTGTATATTAACATAGTGATTTGAATTTATACATAACGTTGTGAATGATCTCCACCTTTTTGGACAAAGATCAACATTCCAGAACGAGTATTATATTTATTTTTTGTAAATCAATTTTGAAACGTTTTCAGGAATGCCACTGAAATGAATATTGCATCTATCAGAACATAATTCAATAACTGTCGAGATTTTTAATATCTGCTGGCAATGTTCACTCCACATACCCTGAGTTGCAAAGGTTTCCTATCTCCGTCTTTCTCTCTCTCTCTCTCTCTATTTATATATATGTGTATATATGCGTGTGTATTATGCATATGTATATATATGTGTGTGTGTGTGTGTAATATCTAGTTATCTCATTCACCTAAACCTATACACACACACACACGCATATATATATATATATTAGCGCATTGATACTGCCCAGAAGAGATGCTGGAGATTCCGAAGTCTTCTGGAGGTTGAAGCCAATGGCGATTTTATTTAATAAATTTTTTCTTTCGTATTTCAAGATATTTTTCTGTCCTTTTGGTAAATCTATCTGTTAAAATGATATCTCAGTTAGCTTGAATGAATGTATAAAATAAAAATGTCTATAATATATATATATATATATATATATATATATATATAGTGAGAGAGAGAGAGAGAGAGAGAGGGAGGGAGAGAGAGTTTGATAGATAAATAGATTCAGCATATCGCATAATTTTGCGTTTTGAAAGCAAATTTCTGTGATATCATTACTTATTTTTATTGATATTTTTAAATTCTGGATTTTTATTCAGGGAAAAATAAAACATTTTGTGCGAAAGATTTTTCCAAATAAAATTTCAGTGAATATTTTTTTTTCAGTGAAACATTTTTCTAAGTGCAAAATGGAATTTCTTAGTTTCATTATTGAAGAATGAGGACTTGGAAAATTTTACACTAACAGGGCGTATAAAAGGTTACAGAACCATTGAGAAACAGTGAGTAAGCTGCATAACAAGCTTGTAAATGGATGTTACAACTGGGGGTGTGAAGGAGATTAAATAGATAAACATTGCACAGAGCTAAAATGGTGAGAAAGCTGTAGAGGCTCATGATCATCAAACTACTGAACGGACTCGTCACGTGGAAGAAGAAGAAGATGAACAAGAACATGTTTCCGCATGGTGGTAGTATAAACGACAGGTGACCTCTGTCGGCGTTGAACAAATACAAATATGGCTGAGTAGGTGTCTATAACAGGGATTGGTTAGCTGCCTTAGAAGACGGGGATACCGCCCATCACACACACAGATATATATATATATATATATATATATATATATATATATATATATATATAAAGAAATATAGTCTTAAGGTGTGCTATATTTATGGGATAAAGTGCTCAATATCAGAGATAGAGCGTGTGTAAATATAAAAGTGAACATAGAAGTCAACACTCTGTTTAATGCTATATGCAATCGTCAGGCCACTGACGATTGCATATAGCATGAAACAGACTGTCGACTCTAAGTGTTGACTTCTATGTTCACTTATATATATATATATATATATATATATATATATATATATATAAACATTGAAGTCAACACTCAGAGCTGACAGCCTGTTTTATGGTTTAACCTAATCCTCAGGACATATGTGTTGTGATTTTTGCTCGATTATTTATATATAAATATAGAGGTCAGTGGGGCATTGTGCGTAATATATTGTATTATTTTAACGGTAATTTTGGTAGGCAGTAACGGTTATGTATCGAATTATTCTAGTAGCTATTTAGTGGAAATAATTGTGGATTCGGATGCAGTTTTTGAGATATTTATAGTGTTGTTTGTTAAGGCTTTATTATTGATTATTTCATCATTGCTTGTTATTATACGTTTACTTGTGTTTACATGTGCGTTCGTGATTTGTTAATTTGTTTATTAACTTAATTTATTCACTAATTTATTGATTTGAGTTAATTTATTTTACTTCTTTTTGTTTATTTATTTTATTTTATTTATTTATGTTTCCAGTTTTCGATTTTTAAGTAACGTATTAAAAATTCTTTTCGCGTCTGCATTTTGAGATAAGTTCTGGTCGTTTTTTTAGTAGTTTTAGTCAAGGAAGTTAATTATAGCTATTTTTCCCTCCAGATAGAGTTTATAGTTTTGGGATTTATTGTTGTAGGCTGATGCACATTTGCTTATTTTCCATAATATTTTTTATGTGATTTAGTTTTTGCTTTTAATATTCCAGATATATTTAGAGAGCATTACGCTGTTTTTTTTACTATTTGTAAAGGATGTTTTGTGTGCGTAGTTACTTTGTTTCATGGTTTTAAAGTTATTCCTATGTATATTTTTATTCGTTATATTTTGATTTTATAGCTAGCTGGTATATTGCATTGTTCTGCAAGCAATTGCCGTTTAATGGACATTAGTTCTTTCTGCAGTTACACGTGGGTTTGATTTGTGCAAGTGGTTTGTTGGTTGTTTTTTTGTTGTTATGACATATTATTACTGCCGTATTTGGGTGTAAATGTAGCTAACTTTCACTATACTTTTGTTAAATATCTCGTGGAGAATGTTTGATGCGGTGTGTTTGTACATGAAAATGAACAAATAAAGAAAGGAATCTGAATAAATAAATCAACAAAAATAAGTGAAATAAATTAATCCAGCCCAATAAATCATTAAATCAATTAAGTAAATAAACAAATTAACAAGCTACGAACGAACAGATAAACACAAGTAAATATAGTAAAAACATCTAAAAATGAAATAATCAATCATAAATAAAATTAAACAAAAAAACAAACAACACTATAAATATCCAGAAAACAGCATCCGGATCTACAATTATTTCCACTCAATAGCCACTAGAATAATTCGAAACATAACCGTTGCCGTCCACCAAGATAACCGTTACAACAATACAATAGAGTAATTTCAATGCATCACTGACCTGTATATATAAATAGTAGGGCAAAATGCATGTCTTGATGACAGCGTTTAAGCATAAAACAAACTGTCGTCTCTGCGTGTTAACTTCCAAGTCCACTTTTATATTTACATACGCTCTGTCCCTAATATTTAACACTTCAACCGATAAACATTGCACACACACACACACACACACACACACACACACACACACATATATATATATATATATATATATATATATATATATATATATATATATATATATAAAAGAGAGAGAGAGAAAAGAAAAAGAAATGAAGAACGAAAAAGAGTATGTGTGTGTGACTTTGCACCAATAGTAATTCAGTATATTAAACTATAACATTTTCACTGATTGATGTTACTTTTTTTTATATCTTTTCCTTACACTTTCAATTCTGTTTTGCCGTGGCATGATAACTATTTGTACTGGACGGCACAGAATTATATTTCAAAATTTGTTGGGTAGTACTGACACAATGTCGGCGGGTATTATTCTTCTGGGACAGCATATCATGTTCCTATTACAGAAATCACAGAAGAACTGTTTGAACAATACCTTCAATTATCATACTGATTCGCAGACACCAAAGGCAAGAGAGAGAGAGAGAGAGAGAGAGAGAGAGAGAGAGAGAGAGAGAGAGAGAGAGAGAGAGATGTAATGGATGGCATTCAACACTATATTGCCAGAGTTTGGGCTTATTTGTCATAGGTGAATAAATTCAACAAGGTGTTGCTTGATAGATGACCGTCTCTCGAGGCAAAAGAAAACGATGTTATGGCATAATTGGAATTCTCGCGAGAGGCATGCGTACTACGATTAAATGATTTCCAGAATCATTTGCACTTATATGCACTGTGTTGTCTTGACATGCTCTTGTACAATGTATCCGTCCAAACTCTGGTCTACGTCTGAAGCAATATTCATCTGATGACTTTTGCAAACGGTGAAAGGTTTCTTCTTCTATGTACCGTGTATCTTCATGATGTTGGCCATGATGCCTTTCCACAATTTCCTATCCTTTGCAGATATTAATAAATTCTGTCTTTTTTTTATCCCTCCTAAATCATGTCCTGCCATCCATTTACACAAGCTCACTAGGTAGTTCATGCGTTGTTTTCCTCTCTGTCCTGTGAGTATCACATTTTCCAAGCCCTCTTTCCTCATTATGCGCTCTAGAAATGCCCACTGTCTGTTCCTGATTTTAAGCGTGTGTCCTTTTTGTTTACATTTTCTCTAAAACATAACCATTACTCACATTCTTGGAGGAGTTGTAAGAATAATTCTTTGGATATTTTTGGTGCATATTACATTAACATTTTTTTGTGTGAGTATAGCAATTATTTTCCAGGTACAAATGAGCTTACGGTCATGTGATATTGAAACGCCGGTTCTCATACGACTACCGATGCTAAGTAACGTCGACCCTGGACAGAACGAAGGTGGGGTAACCGTTTGGGAATACAAGGTACTGTAATTTTCGATGTGCAGTTGGAGAGCCCAGTTCCAATTCCAGTCATGTTTGTTACATATACATCTTCTTTATGCACTGTGTTCCCTCAGGATGTAGGCGATCATAGCTCTCCCTGTTCCTTGTAGATCTTAATAGTCTTGGTCGTTCTGTTATTTTTCTTAAGCACTGTTAAACCATCCATTCACTAAAGTAACCAAGTATGTTATGCGTTGCTTTCTTTATTCCCTCTTGCTCTCTGTCTGTCCTGTAAGTATCAGATTTTCCAAGTCATCCTTCCTCATTATGTGCTCCAGAAAACTAAACACTCTCTACCTGATGTTAAGTATTACTTTTCTTTTTGCTCCGATTATTTCCAAAACTTCTTCGTTGTTCGCTCATTGGTATTCTCGGTATCCCACTGATATATTTAATATGGGAAGTAATTACTTGCAAACCTAGCATGGTTTGGTTTGTGGCACATCAACCTCAATGGGCCATTTACTGTCGACAATTTTTTTTCTGGTAATATTTTTGTTTTGTCAAAAATCTATTTCTGTTAATATTTTTTTCCTCAAAAACGTATAGCTGGTAATATTGTTTTTTCAAAAACGTACAGCTGGCAACATTATTTTTTTCAAAAACGTGTTATCAGAGGCCTTGCTGCAGGACGTAGTTTATCGTCATACACAGGACACAGATTTAGTTTATCGTCATACTCAGAACGCCCAGACGAAGCAAGATTAAAAAACGAATGATGGGACAAAAGAAACAAGAGTTAACGTGACTAGGCAACTGTTTCCACTGGACACATTTGCTTCATTGAACAGACTTGGAAATAACCAGCATTGAAAGAATATTTTGAGTCTGGTAGTTCCAGAAAAAAAGTTGTAATTAGTTTGAAACATGTTGGTTCGGCGTAAGGTTGAGGGACTGCTTGAGCTTTAAAGGTTGTTATCTAAGCTGGATATCTAAATCCCTCTATTTTTTAAATCACAATTCAACCAATGTTAGAATTTCGAGATAAGGTGGGTAAGTGTTAAGAATAAAAGTTCGTTTAACATTTAGAAACGCTGGCCTTTTAAATATTACTCTATTCAATTTGATAAACATGATACGCAGATATTCCACCGGCAAAGCAAAACATACTACATAAGTACTGCTATATATATATATATATATATATATATATATATATATATACACACAGGGTGTCCATAAAGTTCGTGTGCACTTTAAAAATTTATAACTTTATTTGTATTTGCGATAGAAATAATCTGTAAAAAATCTTATAAAGTTTAATGTACCTAGTAATAACTAATGTGATTTCAGGCATTACTGTAAATCAGTTGGCAAATTTTTTCCGTGAACTGCAAAATCGAATTACCCTTTGTATTGCTAATGATGGAGGGTATGTGGAAACTTAAATAAAATTTCTATAAAACCTTAAAAATATAGATTTACTTCTTTCTAATCCTTTTTACAAATTATTTCTATCGCTAATAAAAATAAAGTTATAAATTTTTTAATGTGCACACGAATTTTATAGACACCGATTCCCTTCTTAAAAGACGCTGCGGCTTGGAATGGTCACCCTAATACTAAGAAGAAAAAAATGAATTCTCATATAACAACACATTCACCATGCGTCCCTGGCGCCATGTATTGCTTACATTAATCACTTTTAATCACAGCTGATTTTGTTTGTATGGCAATGATAATGACATACATAACAGTCAAAAGCAGAAAGGGTCTCGCCGTTGATAGTAAACAGAGCATGTTTAAGCTTGTGGCTCGGCTCCAGGAAGGTTTATAGTCTTGGGAATACTTGTAGCAGCTAAGAACTGAGGTTACATCATATTAAAGGCTGAATTACATACCTAACATTATAGTGTACTAACATACAAATCCACGTCCCTATCAGTCACGCCAATTAGGTAACCGTCCAAACTTACATGATCCTGGGCGGGCAGGGAGAAAGCCGAATTTCTGCGTATTTATTTTTGTCATAAACACGCCAGTGACCTAGAGAACTCAATCCAGTTTGGAGAGTCTTGCATTATCAGCTAATACAGACATGAAACGGGAGCTAATACAGACATGAAACAAAAATATCCACCGTCAATGATGATTTTTTGTTATCTTGACATAGAAAATTGCTATGCGGTGATAACGGTCGCGGAATAGCAGACGCTGATCGTAAATTCAAGATGCGGTTCTATGATGTTATACCACGCGATTGACCGAACTATTACAACAGAACCCATATTATGGATATATTAGCTGATAACACAATAATACTCACATATACACACAATAAAAATAAAATTCAGATATTGTAGGCCATCTACATTAAAACGAAGAAACCTACACTCAACAAAATTACATTTCGAACTAGTCACAACACATTACATTGCGTCTATACATTGGTTCTGTTGTAATACTTCAGTCAATCTTGTGGTATCACGTTCACTTTGAAACATAGAATTGAGAACAATATGTGTCCATCTCTTCACTCGAAAGTGAATGTCAAATAGGCTGATTGGAAAATTATAGCAAACCACTCAAATTCCATCCGTATCGATGAGAAATAAGTTCCACTAGAAGAGCTTCTTCTCGCGAGCCACTGCTCTGTGAAACCGACTACCAAGAGAATATTTCCGCAGTGACTGCAATCTTAACCTGTTCAAGTCTAGGGTTGACCTCTTCCTTCTATCGGAATAAACTGCCTCTCAGTTTAACCTTCTACTGCGAGTGATCCCTGGGCTTTGCACAGGTGGAACATTACTGTAAAAAAAATAAAAATAAATAGATAAAACATAGGTGTACTTCCTTCTGCATTTATATTGTTCACTCAAATATCATTCTGATCATAGATATGGCAGTTATTGTTCGAGGGTCCTTGACAATGGCGTCTTGTTCTTGCCGTATATCAGGAATAATTCGGCCTTGTATAGTGTGAACTTTACTGTAAAAAATATCTAGATATAGTGACTCGAAATAAAACGAAAACAAAACACATCTATGCCCTAGCAGCCTGGGCCACTCGCAGAAATTTGTCGGCCCGTGAATCTCGGAAAATGAATTCTTAACTTTGATTGGCGTCTACTTGCGTTTGTTCTCGTAACCAAACGTTGTTGTGGACTATCAGCGTTGAAACATTTTTTTAATCATATTTCTGATGTCATGTTTGTCCGTGCGTATCATTTTGCGCTTGACTTGTCTTTTATTTCATTCTACTTTGTCGATTCTATCTTCAGAAAATGTCTTTCTGAAAAGGAATTATTATTTGCGCGATTTCGATTTCTTTGCTACTTCTTTTTTTGTTGTTTGTTCATACCCAATTGCAATCATTTTTATTTTGATCATGTTTTACTCGTTTTTTTCCCAGATCCAAACAGAACGCTAGCAATCAAAATATTATTCAATACAGAAAACCGATACCAAAGATTGTTTCCTTATTGTTTGGTAGCTTCGCACTTCGAGTGAACAAATTGTTATCATTATTCTTGCAATCACTCCTGTCATCTCTCGCCTATGGCGATATGGAGAGTAAACAGATTCAGATGCAATTAAACATGCATAATCACCCGAAATTGTTGACATATTAAACATACTTTTTGGGATGAAGCAGCAAATTACACTTCCGTAAAATTCAAATCTATTTCATATTCCTTATATTCGTGTTGTTCTTCATGTTATTTAAAGTCAGAGAATATATGTGTCCAACGATAATACTATTCAAATTGCAACTTTTCCAGCTGGAGGAAAAATCCAGGCTTGACTCTTCATATCTGGTTAACGTCAGGGAAGTGTTCTAACAGAGGTCGAAAGTGTGACTCTGAGACCCGAAGACGTATTGGGATGGCCAAAGATGCATTCCAAAAGCTAAGAAGCTTTTGGAATGCATCTTTGGCCATCCTAATACGTCTTTTAAGAGACAGAAGAATTTCGTTAGAAGCAAAGATTACTGGATTGTTACGTGATATCTGTTCTTATATAAGGCAGAGAATGCTGGATAATAATCTTAAAGATGAAGAGACTTGAAGCAAGAGAAATGAGAATCTGAAAAAAAAATCTTTGAAGACCATTTAAAGTTTTTATATTAATTTATTTCCAGCAAATTAGAGTACCCTAAAAACTTCAAAACAACTAGAGAACAATTTTTGTAGATAATACATAACTAGATTGCTTTATATATATATATATATATATATATATATATATATATATATATACGACAGATGCAGGGAGCTTATATATATATATATATATATATATATATACATACATATATATATATATATATATATATATATATATATATATATATATATATATACAAGTATAGGATTGGTGTATACAGAATAAATTCCAATAACCAGCAATTACTATTCTTAAAATAGTGCTCAATACAGAGTAGAGCGAATATAATTATTTATTCGGAAATTATAACATAAATATATTAGAAAATCACTACAAAAATAGCCATTTTGTTTCAACACCTCTGATGTCTCATCAAGTGATGATGTTGAAAGTATAATACAGAGTTTAAAAAGGTTCAAATCAATTAACCACCCCTTTTAACCAGGGGAAAAGCTGTTACATAAGCCGGAATGACCAATCAAAATACGAGAATTAAAAAAACCTGACAACGGACGAAGGTTATAATAACTATTTAATGCCTTAAGTATTAAATTACATGATAAAATTTGAAATTAAAAATTACACATTTTCAAAATTAATTTCTATTAAGTTTAAAATTATAAAATTACTGAGGAAAAAAGAAAAAATACATATGTTATTCGATTTATTTTCTTTTTATTGAAATTATAAGTTTCCTGCATCAGTCGTAGGCAGGTATCAAAGAAAATGTAAGTAAGATAGCTGGCTTTTTAAAAAGTCAGCTATCGTATTTAAGATTTGAGTCTGAATTTATATTATTAGTCGAACATTCTTTCAAAATCAAAAAAATTCAATATTTTTCAATTCTGAGAAATATTATGACTAAAGACAGATCTAATGAATGCAAACCAACAACAATTATTGACTATTCTTTCGAGTAGACCATTAGCTGTGAAATCTTGCATGCATTAATTTCAATTCTTCTTATTAATAACTGCAATGTTTTTTTCTCGGTACGAGGGTGGGCTGCAAAATTCATAGGCTGACTATGAAGGAGTGATGCTAGAGCTGTGTAATCTTGCATGCATTAATTTCAATTCTTATTAATAACTACATTGTTTCTTTCCAGGTACGAGGGTGGGCTGCAAAATTCATAGGCTGACTATGAAGGAGTGATGCTAGAGCTGTGTAATCTTGCATGCATTAATTTGAACTCTTTTTATTTATAAGTGCACTGTTTCTTTCCAGATAAACAGACAAGAGTTGAAATGAATACATGCAAGATTTCGCAGCTCTAGCATAGCTCCTTCAAATTCAGCCTATGGACTTTTCAGCCCAACCCCGTACCTGGAAAGTAACAATACAGTTATTAATAAGAATTGAAATTAATGCCTGCAAGATTTCACAGCTCTAGCATCTCCCCTTCATAGTCACCCTATGCACTTTTCAGCCTACATTTATATACACGCATTCTTTAATAATAATAATAATAATAATAATAATAATAATAATAATAATAATAATAATAATAATAATGACATCAGTAGTACGCAGGTATCATTGACGTAAGTAAAGTTTCAAATTTCACATTTCTAAGTAAGAAATTAACAGCGGTGACTCTTTGGAAGGTCAGTGATTGATTTGATACTGTGTAATATGAAGAAGGTTTTCCTCCTAAATCGATAAAAATCAATATTCTTCCGATTCTAACAAATATCATGGGCTGCTTGCTTGCGTGATTGTTTTTTTTTAAGGGTGTATCAACAAATTATTTCAGACTGGAATATTTTTTTATTAGTTAATAATGACTTAGTGACAAAACTCCAACTAATTAACCCATAGCTGAGGGGAAGAGGTGGTTTCATAACTTTCCCAAGTGTATTTGCGCGTAAGGGAATATAACGATGAAACCTGAACTCGTACCTCTGATTAAAAATTCCGAGATATTATCCAGTACACTACCCACATCCTTGTTTACGTCCCCCGGTAATCCCAAGATGACACCCATCTAGCTACTGACTAGGCTCGGCGTTGCTTAACTTCGGTGATTGTATGGGTATCGGAGTTTCAACGTGATGTGTCAGTAAACAGTCGTGGCTAGGGAAAGGTTTAATGAAAGTTAAATCATTCATATGAATAATTTATTCCCCATAATTGTCATTTTCGGACCAGTCAATTAAATTCGAAGATTTCGCAAGAAGTTATGGCGATTCGCAAATTACAGAGAAATAGACGCCCTGTGAAAGTATATCATATTTAAGACGAATGCCTGCTGGCGAAATGGTTACGAGTAACACAGAATGTAATATCAGCGAGCCGAGACTAAACTTCAGCCTTGAATATTACTAAAGGGAAAACATCAATATCTTTCTTGCCCATCCATCTATGTGTCTTTCTTTAGTACTCCGCATTATTAATATAATACTTTCCTTTCCACTGCATTCTTTTTCAAGGCCTCACACTTACAGTAACTTTATTGTTAATATCACTCAAAGTTGTTTTCTGTTGCCATAGCAGGATATGCCAACACAACTATTAAATTCAAACACACTGTTGTTCAGGGATCAGAGTCATATTCGGTGGCAGCATAAATCTTTTGTACAGCAAATGAAATCACATACAGATTGATAAACGTTAAATAGTAAAGGAAACATTGGATCTGTCTCTCTTGGTGGCGACCATTATTAGAGAAGGACAAAGTTGAAGTCAAAAGCGTGCAAAAAGCAACGTGTTAATATCTATATCCATATTTGCCAAGGTACGGAAATGGTAATATTAGCCGTTTCCTTATAAGGGAACATTTGATATTCATTGGTTGTTCTGCCAGTACTGATGTCGGTTGACTATTTATAAAATCCGTCTCTTAAAATAATTTTTCAGGAAAAAAAAGTTTATTCGCATTGTTATGGATCATTCTAGTATTGATGGACGCGATTCCTTTCTAAACTTTTGCTTCAAGTGGGTCTGAAAACGTCACATTTTTTATTTTGGCCTTATTCGCTCTTCAGGTTACGTATGACATTCATTTTTGTTGTTGCCGCTCGTTGAAATTGCCCAACGCGTTCCTATCATCTTGTATAGATCTTTGTGATTCTTAACGCAAATCAGCGTCGTTTGAAGATGAATGGTCCTTCCTGGGACCTATATCATTAACTAGTTCGAAGCCGTTTTAAGCCCCGATTTCAGAAAGCTGGTATACAGCTGGCGCCACGGATGATATTCATATGAAAGTTTCGAATAAACGAGGCTATTCAACGACATGACTCGAGTTTTTAGGCTTATGCTTTGTAGCAGCGTGCAGTGTTGTGCGAAACTATACCAAGTACAGTTTATTCCATTTTCAATTTTCTCATCTCCGATGTCAATTTCTTCTAGCAATTCTCAGAATATTAATAGCATGTATGGAGAGCTTTGATGACGTGCACACTGATAGGACATGACATTGAAAAACAAAGCAAAAATCAAACCTGCACATTTTCTGAACGAACACCTTCTGGCAGCGGAATGTTAAAGATATTAGGTTTTTATGATTGCCGGAGCTTGCAGGAACTCCATCATAGGTCTTCTGCTATTTGAATTGATTAAACACACACATAAACAGACACTCACGCTTTAGAATCTTGAAAAGTATTGCTGAAGGAATCTCATGGACGATGGATGATATCAAGGTTTTTACTGAATTCCTGATTTCAACTACACCAGTACGACTAATAGAATCGTTCAAATAAACAACATTTTCAAGCAGATAAAAATAAAAATGTTTATTTCTCTTATTTGAATATGCATTTCTGATTTGCGTCAAACTTCATCTATCTATCTATCTATCTATCTATCTATCTATCTATCTATATATATATATATATATATACATATATATATATATATATATATATATATATATATATATATATATATATATATATATATATATATATATATATATATATATGAAGAAATATAGACTTAAGGTGTGCTATATTTATGGGATAAAGTGCTCAATATCAGAGATAGAGCGTGTGCAAATATAAAAGTGAACATAGAAGTCAACACTTAGAGGGGACAGTCTGTTTTATGCTATATGCAATCGTCGTGGCCTGACGATTGCATATAGCATGAAACAGACTTTCACCTCTAAGTGTTGACTTCTACGTTCACTTTTATATATATATATATATATATATATATATATATATATATATATATATATTACAGTTCGAAAGTTTTGAGACCACCTCAGGTATTTTTTAAAAATTGTCCCCAAAGTAGTTTTAAATAAAAGTACATTATTATACATGGCTAAAAAAGTAATACATATTTTTTATTAGAAATGTTTTTGATAAAAAAATAAAAAATAAAAAAAATTATGATTAAATTTTGCTCTCCTCAAAATATCCTGATTTAGCAATGATTACTGCAGCACAAATTTTTGTGATTCGTTGGAAATGTTTCTCAAAGTATAAGGTTGATAATTGATTCAAAGCTTTTTTTTTTCAATAACTCTAAGAGCTCTTTTTCATTTTTTCACTCTTCTGTCAAGTTTATTCTGGGTGCTGCTTCAAACTTTTGAACTGTAGTGTATATATATATATATAGAGAGAGAGTGTGTGCATTTGCGGTTGTCCGCATATTAAATTGGGGAAATTTTTACGTAACACTATGATGGTGGGTTTAAAAAGTTCATAGGTCGCCTGTAAAATAATGATGCTATTACTGTGAAATATTGCACGCAATAATTTCAAATCTTCTTATTAATAATTGAATTGTTTACATCTAGTTAAACTAACATCTGATGGTTCCAAGAAAATTCCTCATGGTATTGGTCAAAAAAGTCATCAACAGCGGAGATGACGTCCTCATCACTCCAATGTCGGTTCCAAGCCAAGTGTTTTTTGATGTTGGGAAACTGATACTAGTCAAATATGGGAAAAAGAGAGAGAGAGAGAGAGAGAGAGAGAGAGAGAGAGAGAAAGAGAGTGATAAAGCAGATCCAAGCCATTGTCACTCAAGGCAGCCATTGAAACCAAGGGCACATGATGAAAACAATGTTTTCTTTGGTTGTGGCGCCAGACGGACGTTTAGACCTTGGGTCTACTTCCAGATTTCCTTTCCCCTTCCAAAGTTCAACTGTCCATTTTTGGACTGTTAATAAAACAGGGCCGTCATCCTTTAATGTAGCAACTATGTCCGCATGTATTTCCTTAGCAACTAAACCCCTTTTTTCTGCAGCTACTTGATAACACCACGATGACAAATTTTGTCCATTTTCAAGAGAAGTCGCTACTAGTTACTTCTGAAGTCTTCTTTGAACAGTCAGATCTCAGTTTATCTGGAAAGAAAAAATGTAGTCATTAATAAGAGTTGGAATTAATGCATGTAAGATTTCACAGCGCCAGCATTACTCATTCATCGTCAGCCTATGAACTTTTCAGCTCACCCTTTATATATAATATCAGCATCCTTTATTCAGCTCATTCTTCTTAAAGAATCTCCATATATATATATATATATATATATATATATATATATATATATATATATATATATATATTGTGTATGTGTGGGTATTTAGGCAGCAAATTCTCTTTTAGGCCTCAATTATAAATAAACGTTATGT
Source organism: Acanthosepion lycidas (assembly GCA_963932145.1). Taxonomy (NCBI): domain Eukaryota; kingdom Metazoa; phylum Mollusca; class Cephalopoda; order Sepiida; family Sepiidae; genus Acanthosepion; species Acanthosepion lycidas. Next base: position 104,351,123 of record OZ010585.1, read on the forward strand.
TTTCTTATTTTTATCATAATCCTTTCATATTCATGAATATTTTTTTGTATATGACAATTAAATGGGGCAAAGAATGCACTGTAACAGTGAGAATCACCATCGTCGTACAGCGGAAATCAAGGTAATTTTAATCTTTTTCTCAATACGAAATACGCCAGAATTCGATTCATACTTGAAGAGTAATGCTTAATAGCAGTAGGGGCCGCTGTTTTTTTAAACCCCCGTTTCCCTAGACAGCTCAACCAGATTTCCGGGAGCATATATATATATATATATATATATATATATATATATATATATATATAAATATATATATATATATAGTGGGGAACATACGAGTTCGTATTAGAATTTTTGTTAATTTTGACGCCCCCAAAACAAAATTGTTCTCATTTGACCACCATGGAGAAACCTTTCTGTCTGCAATCAGCTTGGCTTATACTAGACTCCTGACAATCAACACAGTGCGTCTTCTTGTCCTCACGTTTTCAACAAACTTGAAATAGAGTTGGTCAAATAAGTCATCAACAGCGGATATGTCTTCCTCATCACTCCAATGTTGGTTCCAAGCCAAGTGTTTTTTGATGTTGGGGAACAGATGATAGTCAAATATAGAGAAAAAAAACAATCAATGTTTTCTTTGTTTATTTGCTGCCTAAACACATACGCACAAACTTATATATATATATATATATATATATATATATATATGGTATATCTAATTCCTAAAATATGAAAGTTCCTACATCGAATCAATAGGTGCAACTGCTGCAAGGAAATTTTGGTGACTGTGTCGCGCCAAAAATTTTTCTCGTTTTCTTCCATCTTGCGCGTTTAAAAATCTACCATTGGTCCGTGCATTGAATAATGCTGCCACATCTGTTTCCGCTATTAATCTCGATGTTCTTGACAAAATCTAAAGAAGGATCTGTAATGTAATCGATCCTGACTTCTTATCGACATGGTGTGGCTTCTCTCTGTCTTTTCTGCAAATATTTTCATGGCTTCTGCTCCAACAAACTTTTTTCCTTGGTAACCCGACTACATGAATTTAAGCGTTTTAGTAGATAGTCATCTCGGTCCCACCCGTTTACTGTCGAAATAGTCAAATCCAATCGCCACTTCTATTCCAACAGTTTCCAACAACACTTCCTGCCTATGGAACTTCCTTCTGTTTAGCTACATCCTTGATCAATTCAATGTTCAAAATTTTAAATATAATGACAATATCCTTCTTCTGTCTTCTTGAACCCCCCTCATCTCTTGTCCTTTCTTCAATCCTCTCTATACTCAGTCTTCTCTTTCACTTTCACTCACCAACTTCGTCCTAGTGGAATTAACTATTTTCTCGGATGAACTGATTAAAAAACGAACAACGAAAAGGTTGTTTTCTTGTTAATATTTATTTCTCGTGTATAATACGTTCCATTAACATTTTAACGTTCAAAAAATCTGAAAATATGTGTATTATATACGAGTAATTTCGGTAATTTAGTTGTTAACGTTCTAAAATGTAAAATTCCAATATTGCTTTTCAAACCAGGACGACGGAGAGTTCCCCCACCCACTCGATCGATGGCCCGCATAAAAAAAAAACTGTTATTTATAGAAATCAATGGGTAAAGTTTAACTCGTCCATCCTATCAATCCCCCCACCTGTTTATTGGCTTACGATTAATCTTCTAGCATCTGTGCTTCTATACACGGGGTACTATATCGATCCATCGAACTAATGAAAATAACAATTCAATCGAAGACATAATCACAAATCATAAACATGTCATAAAGGCTACAATATTTACTATCCAAATTTTTCCTATATATATATATATATATATATATATATATATATATATATATATGTAAGTGAACATTGAAGTTAACACTCAGAGGCGACAGGATGTTTCATGCTAGATGCAATCGTCAGGCCGCCGTCAAGCATGAAGCAGCCTGTCGCCTATGCCGACTTCAATGTTCACTTTTATATTTATATTTACATACAAATATTTACAAATATAGCACACCTTAAATCTATATTTCCTCATATATATATATATATATATATATTATTTACAGTGATATATATATATTATTTACAGTGATATTCACTTTGTACACGGCTAAAGTGTCACTGGTGATAGAGGGTTTACAGAGCAAGAGTCAAAACTTATGGGGATTTAGATAACAGTTGATCCTAGATTTGAACAGGCCATGATTGTAGTGATCGAGGAAGTATCTTCTTTGGAGTTGGTTCCGCAAATCGGTGGTTCGTTTGAAGAATGTGTTGTGGAGTGGAAAATAATTTGTCACCCACAAGAATGTGGACACATTTGGACTCTATCAAGACTGGAAAATGAAGACTAACTCCTGTCCATATATGGCAACAGTAGTCTATGAATCAAAGTAAAAGTAGTCCAATATGGCCAGTAATGATCTGAACTGGAGGAACAAAAAAAAATGGAAAAGATCTTATCGTATGCTATGGAGATAGTCTTAGGAACGCGGCATTGCGTCTGTGGGAAAGACGCTGCAAAGACAAGAATATATTCCCCTAAAAGACTTGTTAGAACTCTATTAAGGCCCAGGATTATCATCCCCAGCCCAGATATGCCAGCAATATTCCATTTTAGTCTAACCCGACACTTGTAATGATAAAGCGTGGCAAAAGGAGTCACATCTATCTAGTAATCACCTGAAAGACACTTTTCTATCTCCCTTCAGCATGTCTGATTATCGTTGCACCTTCTCAGGCCAATATTCACGGCTGACATGATGTGGAAAGATTATATTGAATTCATTTCTAGGCTTGCTGCGAGGAAATTTGTCAAATTGTGTCGGGTAGACATTCCCCCCCCCCCTGAATCTATCTTACATATTCGTTCATGCTTGGAATATTTGCTTTCACATATGGTCCGTTGCTCCTGCTGTATATTTAGAGATTCTTGATAAAATCCAAAGAGGAATCAACAAAATTATTGGCACTGACCTGTCGTCTCGTTTTTAGTCAATTCCCCACCGTCGAAATATATCTTTCTTGTGGCTTTTCTATAAATATTTTCATGTTAATTGTTTGAATGAACTCTCCGCTATGTTAGCTAGAATTTATGAATATTAACAGCAGTACTAGATTGGCGGAAAGTCATGTCAATTTACAGTTGAATTAGCTGAATGTAACCAGAAGTTCTATGCAATCAGTTTTAGAGTTGTGGAACTCACTTCCAGGTCCATGCTTTCCAGCCAACTTTGATCTTCAAAAATTCAAATGCAATGTCAATCGTTATCTGCTGTCTTCTTGAATACACTCCTATTGATTTATCCCTTAATGTTTGCCTTTTTTCTTATTCTTTCATACACACACTGAACCCTTATGTCTTAGTGGCTTTACTGCCTTGCATGGAGTGATATGATTAAACAAAAAGAAGAGAAAGGGTTAGACCTATAGAGGTGGAATGAACTGACAGCTTTCTTAGCATTTTTAAGGTTTGTTCTGAAGAACTGAGCATGCTGGGAACGAGCATCCATAAAAAAAACGTCGTCGGGTTTTGTCGACTCGGCTTCCATTTGACGTAGACAGTTGTGATATGTAAAGAGCCAAATAAATTGTTGAATACCAGTTCAGAATTATGGGATAAATCTTTTCCCTGTGTTTTTGGATAAATTCTTCAGTTATATAAATGAACTGTGTATTCATTGAACGTACAGCTTGGTTGACATTTATAAAAACCACGGAGTATGTCATGTGATTATACGAGTAGCTTTCGTCTGCAGAATCGAAAGACATAAGTTTATTTGCTGAGTTTCCGCTTTTGTTGTTTTAATCCAATGTTATATTGTCTTGTTATATATATATATATATATATATATATATATATATATATATATATATATATATATATATGAATGAGGTAAATTATATTGTTTATGCTTTTTAAAGAATAAAAAATTACATACGAGTCAACACATATATTAAATATATATCAGCACATATTAAATATAATATATAATGTCAGGAACACGCACATTGCTAAAAGAGACAACAATAGATTTAAACAAATCGGTTCTAATTCTTAAAATATGAAACTCCATGTATAAATATATATTTTTCTGTTAATTATGTTCTTACAGTGAGGGTTCATGACACTCCACAACTTCCTATCATTTATAACTCTATACCCATGCCATTTTCTGCAGTTCACATGATTTACTATACGCCTATATTAATGGAAAAATCTGTCGGCAACTAACTTTCTGTATTCGCCAATTCAGGAACAATTACACTTTGGATAGACAAGTCTCAAGTAAATCTAACATATAAGGTGGTAGCAATATTTCCAATATATTGATTAGATGTGTCTTCAACGCAGGGGATCTGTTTTCTTTTATGTATCATATTCCTTCAGGGCGTGATTGATCAGGGTTCACCACAAGTAACTATTTTTGTAGATTTTAGGAGTGTTTGTCTTTTATTATGCTCACACTCCATGTTTAAGCAATCTATTTAATCCGCTACACGTCGTTTTTCTTTGTTACTCTAATATGTCCTGTGAGTATCAAATTTGCCAGATCTTCTTTATTCGTTACGTGTCCCTAGAAATTTCAACTGTCACTTTTTCTAAGAATAAGTGTCCTTTCAATTCGCATTTTCGTCGTTGTTAACATGTTTTGTCTATGGTATTCTCTGCATCCTTATGCAGAACAAAATAGCAGTTATCAGAAGTATCCGCTTCATATATTATGACTGAGATTAAATTACAGTCCTTTACTCTTTACTTTCTTTCTAACGAAGTTTTCATGTTTCTTAATACCTTGTTTAGCTTTTCGAAGGCCTTTTCTACTTTCGATAGTCAGAGAGAATTTGTTCCTTAACAATCTCCCTGCCACCGGCTTTCAAGTTCATAGCATGCATAAATATTTACTAAGATTAAACTTAGTCAAGCACAGTATCATACTCACGTGAAAACTAATTAGATATTAAGTTGCTATATTACAAATGATTTGCATGACTATTTCTCTAGTTGCTTATAAATAAAATATTTACATCAGCAGTTCTAAAATATTTATGAAGAATCTTCGCCAGAGAGCTGTTATTTTGCGTTGCGTGTGGATTCTGAATTGTAGTAGCCTATCGACAATTCCCCAGTTAGATTCTCAACGCTGCATTAGCGACCGAATTAAAAGAGCAGCCAATTTTCTGCAGGTTTCTGTTTTACTCATTTTATTACAGTGAGGTTGCATAGTAGTAGGCATCGTTTCTTGAAGGCCAAGTTTTCTTCAAGTCTTGTGCCAACCGATATCTATTCTCCATATCCTCATAATACGCACTTCTTAATTACTTTTCTTGTTGCTGTACAACAACATAAGCTCTACCTTAAGTGGCTTTTAGGCATATGTGAACAATAGTATTAAAAATATCCATTGCTCTAAACGTATGTCACCATACTTCCGATTACCCAGAATATAAAAAATAGGTCTTTTTACCCACTTCCTCACAGTAAGTTTACTCTTCATTTGCGAGGAAACTGTCCAGCGTCCATTTCTATATAGCAGAATATATATTATATGTTTTTGTTATGTAGGAATAAAGTGTCACTGCCGACACTTGAGTTTGAACATAGATCGTCAGTAAGTAAACGAAGGCGATCCCATTGCTGAATTAAGTAGACCACATGACTATAGAAGAAACGCATATATGGAAAGTAGCGTAACATCTAGATTGATCATCATTTCTAGTTTACCCTCTATTAATATTCGTATCTCGATTTCTACTCTATCCTCTATTACTATAGGGACTGCTATTCTCTACTCTGTGCACTATGCTATTCCTCTATTCGGATCACTATACGGATTACTATTCGAGCTATTATTATCGAACAAGTACTATTAGTGTGAGTGCTATTCGAAGACGTCTGACACTAGTATTGGGCAACAGCGTTACTATAGTTGGATGTACAATTACAAAGTCTCTACTACAATGAGTATTTCGAAAGTGGTAACGATAATTCTTTGACATCAAAAAAGTTTCCTATATACTTCTGAATTTAGTCATAAACTTTGTTTTCTTTTCTTTCTTTCTTTCTTTCTTTCTTTCTTTCTTTCTTTCTTTCTTAATATTTCCCTTCTTTCTTTCATTTTGCTTTCTTTCTTTCTTTCTTTATTTATTTCTTTCTTAATATTTCTCTTCTTTCTTTCTTTCTTTCTTTCTTTTTTTCTTTCTTAATATTTCCCTTCTTTCTTTCATTTTGCTTTCTTTCTTTCTTTCTTTCTTTCTTTCTTAATATTTCCCTTCTTTCTTTCTTTCTTTCTTTCTTTCTTTCTTTCTTTCTTAAGATTTCCCTTCTAACTTTCTATCTTTCTTTCTTAATATTTCCCTTCTTTCTTTCTTTCTTTCTTTCTTTCTTTCTTTCTTAATATTTCCCTTCTTTCTTTCTTTCTTTCTTTCTTTCTTTCTTAATATTTCCCTTCTTTCTTTCTTTCTTTCTTTCTTAATATTTTCCTTCTTTCTTTCTTTCTTTCTTTCTTTCTTTCTCTTTCTTTCGTTCTTAATATTTTCCTTCTTTCTTTCTTTCTTTCTTAATATTTCCCTTCTTTCTTTCTTTCTTTCTTTCTTTCTTTCTTTCTTTCTTAATATTTCCCTTCTTTCTTTCTTTCTTTCTTAATATTTCCCTTCTTTCTTTCTTTCTTTCTTTCTTTCTTTCTTTCTTTCTTTCTTTCTTTCTTAATATTCCCCTTGTTTCTTTCTTTCTTTCTTTCTTAATATTTCCCTTCTTTCTTTCTTTCTTGCTTTCTTTCTTTCATATGTTCCGTGAGTGTTAAGTTTTTCCAAATATTGTTTTCTAAATTGTGTTATATACTTAAAAAAAACTCAATGCATATTGTGGACAATGTAGGGGCGTCGAGCGGCGATATCGTTCATCCAGGGCTTCACCACACTCCTCAATACCTCCTGGTAAATTCAGTGGTGACCCTCAGGCCCTTTTGAAAGAAGAACGGAGGCATGACGTCCCCCTCACTGCACACAAATCCAAGACGACCCAGGCGTGGCTGCTCAACAATGTTCCTCACCACTGATCGCCGGACTTGTGGCTGCCCTCCTCACTTGATTGCAAACCCCTTGACTATTTCTTCTGGGGTTGTGATCGAGGCCAAGACCAACAAACACGCCCACAACACGCCGCTATGGATATGGTCGGCAAAGCGCGTGACTGATTTCGCGCTCGTCTTGAGATGGTCGTCGCCGCCAGTGGCGGTTACATTGAAAAATAATGTAGTATGCAACTCTAACTGTTGCTAAATAAAATGACGGGTCTCTGCATATACAACTTTTGTTTTTATTGCCTATTTCGTTTTCTTTTTGTCAAAGTCGGATTTTGCTGCAACATCCTGTATTGATATCCGTGGATGATGGAAGAGTACTTAGTGTAATATTGAAAGCTGCTATATTAATGTACTAGACAATTCTGAGAAAGACATGAGATCGTTAACATTTGGCGCATGCTACATAACATCACTTTAAGTCATTCAATTATATTCCGTGAAATGTGTGTACTCAAATAACTTACCAACAATCTATTTACTTTTTTTGTTTGTTGCATTCTCTAATGACGCAGATGACCATGTCTCTATGTAATTTCATATCCTTTCAAGCTCTAAGCAGTATTGAGAAAAGGACGATTAAGCGCCGTCGTCTTCGCATGGTCTTTTGGGCGCCACACTTTTGAACGCTAGGAAACAAATGTTGATTTATTCATAATCATTGAAAGGTAGAAGTTTAAAAAGGTTTAAAAACGTAACTTTATTGAAAAATAAAAAAAAACTTAAATCTGTTAACCAGTAAAACCTGTAATGTACCTTTATTTAGGACAAGAATGTAGCTTTATTTAGGACAAGAATGTAGCTTTATTTAGGACAAGAATATAGTTTTATTTAGGACATGAATGTAGCTTTATTTAGGACAAGAATATAGTTTTATTAGGACAAGAATGTAGCTTTAATTAGGACATGAATGTAGCTTTAATTAGGACATGAATGTAGCTTTATTTAGGACAAGAATGTAGCTTTATTTAGGACAAGAATATAGTTTTATTTAGGACATGAATGTAGCTTTATTTAGGACAAGAATGTAGCTTTATTTAGGACAAGAATATAGTTTTATTAGGACAAGAATGTAGCTTTAATTAGGACATGAATGCAGCTTTAATTAGGACATGAATGTAGCTTTATTTAGGACAAGAATGTAGCTTTATTTAGGACAAGAATATAGTTTTATTTAGGACATGAATGTAGCTTTATTTAGGACACGAATGTAGCTTTATTTAGAACAAGAATATAGTTTTATGTAGGACAAGAATGTAGCTTTAATTAGGACATGAATGTAGCTTTAATTAGGACATGAATGTAGCTTTATTTAGGACAAGAATATAGTTTTATTTAGGACATGAATGTAGCTTTATTTAGGACAAGAATGTAGCTTTATTTAGGACAAGAATATAGTTTTATTTAGGACAAGAATGTAGCTTTATTCAGGACAAGAATGTAGTTTTATTTAGGACATCTGGTGATTATAAGGAAAGGCTCTTCAGGTAATTAATAGCATCAATGTTTTAAAATCTAAAAAATATTTAATGTATTTTATCTGCAGCCGTCTATATTTCTGAGATGATGTACTGTAACTAAACTATTTACATTGTTCAAACTGTTGCTATCATCTTTATTGTCACATCCACGACGTTTCGGCCGTTGTACGTTCCGGCCTTTTTCAGTTGATATACGTTGGATTTTTTTTTTATCGAACCCTTCATTTAGTCTATGGAGCTTGAATAACCTAGTTCTTCAGAACTAGTTCAACTAGATTGATCTAGTTGGAACTAGGACAATTTAGTAGATTGCTCTAGCAGAATTTTCTATTTGGAACTTGAACAATCTAACTTCTAGAACATTCTAACCTCGTGGACTAAATAAAGAGTTCGGTTCAAAATTGCAACATATATCAACTAAAGAAGGCCGGAACGTACAACGGCCGAAACGTCGTGGATATGACAATAAAAATGGGGACAACAGTCCGAACAATCTAAATAGTCTTCTATAGGCTGTTCTATTTTTCAAAATTTTCTGCCAGTGGCCAAAGGTTTTACACCCAAAAGTCTGGCGCCAAATCAGCTAGCGCCCTAACGCCCGCACACAAAAGTACCACACCGATAGTATTTGCCCTGATACTATCTCACTCTCTCTCTATTTCTCTATCTCTCTCAGGCCCGGTTCTACCATTCTTTTACACAAAATGTATTATTTAATGAAAATCCATTTTAAAACTATTCATTTCATGCAACCAGAAAAAATGGCTATTATTACAGAATGCGTAGGCTTGACAACAATTGCTGTCTTTACTTTACGGGTGACAGCTTCAGTGACCCAAGCTGAGCGGACGCAGTTTCAACATAGTGGGCGTGAAATCCTGTCAGTGATTCATTGACTTTATTTAAGTTTTAATATATGATTGAAAAACGCGTGTAAACCTGTCAGTAAGAGTGCAACGGTGGGGTGGTGGGAGAAGTTTTTAGTGCTTCTCTGAGACTTTCCTCGATTTATCAACCTAACCCCACGGCAAGATGTGGAACAAGGCCAGTTTTTAACATGGGGCATTCCGAGCCCTGATGTTCGTGCAAAAATTGCCCGTAGAACCCGTATACACGGGGTCGGGTTTGTCTACCTCCCCAAACGAGACTTTGTCCTTCGGCATAGCCTCGTTTCGATTCCTCTTTTCCCTGAGGGTCGGGTAGAGAGTTCGACAAGAGAGGAAGAGAAAATTTCCTCCTTTTCTTCCCAGATGCCTTTGAGTGCCGTCGTTTCCGTAGGAAGATAATTTGAAGCTGGCCGACTACTATCACACATTCTCTCTATTTTTCTTCTGGCTTACTTCAAGAAACGATACATACGCGTAAATGGTTATGTCGTTAACTCTGTGATGTAGCGTTGGGATCCGTACTGAGAAATAACAGATAGACCACTAGAACCGAGAGACGACACGCTAGGCCCAAATATTACAAAATATGCCTTCAACAAACGGCGCTTATGAAGACCTTCACCAAAAGAAATGAGATTGATTCAGTCTGGTGACTGTTGAAGTAATTACTGCGAAATTGCAAAATAACAACGTAATCAGAGACAAAAGACCACGCAATAACATATCTCCTCTCATCCACAGATTATATATGATACATGTTCTCGACTGACAATGGAGGTGATAAGTTATCTAATTTAATTTGATTTATGACAGCTAGACATTTTCCGTCACATACAGTTTTGTCCTTTTTCATTCTCACCTGAGGTAGCCAAAGAGCAAACGTTCTGGCGAATTGCGTGATTAATAAATTTTCCACTTTGTTTCATCACAAATAAGGTAATAACATCACGTATATAGGTATAAACCCACGCACACATATCATTTACGTAATTGTGTATATATATATATATATATATATATATATATATATATATATATATATACATATATATTTATATATACATATATTAAAAATACACATATATGTATATTTATGTGTATTTATTAACATATACTTCATAGATCTACACTGGGCACTTGTTTATTTGAGACATAATGTAAATAAATATCTATTCGCTTATCTATCGATACAATGTATCGCACGTATGTGCAGTTGCCAATATCTTGTTAGTAATTTATATTCACACTTATATATATATATATATATATATATATATATATATATATATATATATATATATATATATATATAATTACTTTCATGTTTGTAGTATCAACTTAAAGGATGTTGTGTATCGCTGGAAAGCGTCCACATTGGAGAAACTTAGACAAGAAATTGAAGATGCGTATGCAGCAATTTAATTTGTCTGGAAGCTGAAGGCCACTTTTTGAGTATTTGTCGTTATTGTATCCAAATAGACCTTGCATTAATGTGGTAATGTCTAAATAGATTTAGTATTACAATATCTATTAAAGATTTTCCTGAAGTTTTTATGGTTTTGGGGGAGGATTCTTTTTGTATATATATATATATATATATATATATATATATATATATATATATATATATATATATATATATATATGTATTGCTTAAGTTGGCGTTCAATTTACAGTGCATTTACAGGGCAAAAGCTTTCTCATTCTTAAAATTTGTCTTTCCATAAAAACTTTCGTAATTCGTGATCTGGAGAATTTAATCGACAGTCATATGAATAAAAGAAATTATTGGAGAGGTGCCTTTCTGTAGAAAACGAATTTCTTTGCCTATGAACCTTGCATTCATTCGTTTCACTGCTTAAAGTTGAATAAAAATGGTGAATGGGTTAAAAAATTTATCAACTCAAAGAGGAATAGCGTGTTTCTGTAAATAGGATTAACGTTAAAAAGTAAAAAATGCTTTTATTTAATCCACGTGCTTCTCTGCGTGTGTTCTCTTTCATATTTTGGATAACTAGCTTAAAAGCCGCACTTTTAGGCTTGCTCCTACGGAGGGTAAAATAGGCCAACGGACTAAAATTAAAGGAACCTTAGATCCAGTTTAGAAAACAGCAATGATAATTTTACAGAAAAGTCTTTAAATGCCTAAATTCACTCCATGGAACTTCAAAACCTCACTTTAACATTGATTTAGACCAGAAACTCAATACCTGCAGTTCCTTGGCCGAAACTCCGATTTGGGCCGAAATTCCAAAACAGGCCGAAAATTGAGTTCTTCAAATCTCAAACCCAGTGAGACTACAATTTAGCTGAGTTCTTCAAACCACAAACTCTGCGGAATTTCAAAACCGCACGTTATGAAATCTCTTACTTTAATTCTGGTTCCCTCATTTTGAAAAAATAAAATTTGTTTCCTCAATTCAAAGTTCTCTAGATATTTTAAACTGAATTTAAAATATTTTTTTTTTAAATTCACAACGATTTTGTATTACTTTAAGCTAATTTTAAATTAAAAACTTTTAAAATCAGTAATATTTTTCACTTACAGTGTAACCCGGATATAAGAGAATTGTCGGGACCGGAGAAGAAGTCTCTTATAATAGGGTTTGTCTTATATCCGGGTTTGGTCTATTTTGTTTAGGTAAGTACGGCTCTAATTTGGAACCAGAGAAAATGTCTCTTATATCAGGGTTTATCTTATATCCGGGTCTCTTATATCTGGGTTACACTGTATTTTAAAATTTGAATTTTTATGCTGTTCCTTATTTACCCGGACACGAATCCCAATTCTGGATGTTCAAGCTCCGGATAAAGGATAGATTTTTCAATCTAACGATCATTCTGATTCCATAAATGTATAATATACCTATGTAGAGCAAGTGTGCTCTGAGTTAGAGAGGTTTCAGATACACAAACGAACAGACAGAATTTGCCATTTATTTATTTAGAAAATATCACGATGTCACTGCTTGAAATATAATAAAATGGTGTAAAATAATACGCATGTCACCCCGAAAAGAAATAAGGTGAATCACTGAAGATGGTTTCTCTTCAAACTTTAATGTTTTTATTTACTTGACTGGTTTGTTCACATCCGTTTGCTATATTATAATAAGATCAGAAATAAATTTAAAATATTATTAAATAAGTTTAAAACATTATTAAATAAAACAACACACTTTTAAGGAGGTGGGTGATTACAGTTCCTCAACAGATTTCGTTCGTTTTTTATTTACACAATGTTTCTATCATATATCAATCTGGGTAATCTACAGTGAATTCTGAACTCAAGTCTTTATTTAATCTCCGTGTGAATAATGTTCTCGTTCCACTGATCATGTCTAGGGGTATCGTCTAGTTATGTTTTATTTAGCATTGAATGCGCGTTCACACTGCTCGATCCAGGGATTGAACTCACAGCCACAAATTATGGGAAAATATCACAAAACAACACTTTTATTCAACAGGTTATTTAATTTCGTTAACGGTAGATTTTCTTTTAGAAACCCATTTTCTTTTTAGGATAACATTTTTTTCTATATCCGTTTGCAAAACTTCCCAAGTATATTGTTACATTAGCCTGATTCTCCCGGTTTTCTCCTCATGGTACAGATGGAAATTCATCTCTTTCTTTTTTCATTATTATTATAGTACTTAAAACATTTTATAATTTTATTTGCGATATAATGTCTGTTTTATTCTCAATATGAACATCACATCTCTGTCACTTCAAATTAATTTGTGAATAAATATCGGCACACAAAGTTAATATTTTGTTCCTGTGTAAAAGAAGTTCCCTTAACTTTTCGTTCTAAAAATCCGAAAAAAATCATCTTAGTCGAACAATTACAGCATTGTTGTTTTTGTTTTTTTAAATAGGAATTAAATCCCAAATTTAAATGCTGATTTTCAAAACAGGCTGATTGGGAAATTCACTCTCTCAAACGCTCGCAAAAATACGCTGCTACTTATAGCGATCAACAGTTGGCGTATTTGGATAAAGATTAACCCTTTCATCGTATAAATACTTATCTATCTCAAGCTGTTTATTGATTTACGATTAATCTTTAAGCATCTGTGCCTGTGTACACGGGATTCCGTATCGATCCCTTCTAATCAAACGAACAAATAAAGGCAACAGCACATAAGTGGACGTAGATACAAATAAGTCATAGAAGAAAACATATTTACTAAAATCCACCTAATAAAAGGCTCAAGCTAGATAGTTACTGGTTAAATGAAGTATTGGTTGATGTTTATAATATGATTACTGGTTAAATGCAATATTAAATGATGCATATAAAGATGAATTAAAAAAGAACGCTGTAGAATATAGACATTATGGGAACAAGGAGGAAAGATGACGATAGGCCTCTGAGTTAAAGAAGTTAAGATTTTAGCGTTCAAGAATGCAAACAAGCAGGAGCTGTAAAACAAAGTGGCAGTTCTTGGGAAAAATTTTCGGAGGTGAATTTGTTTTATTGCTTTTATGAGAAGATAAACATCCCATACCTATCAATCAGATTTTTTCTTTCTCATCTATCTATCTATCTATCTATCTATCTATCTATCTATCTATCTATCTATCTATCTATCTGAAGAAATATAGTTTGAAGGCGTGCTATATTTATGGGATAAAGTGCTCAATATCAGAGATAGAGCGCATGTAAATATAAATATAAAAGTGAACATTGAAGTCAACACTCAGAGGCGACAGGCTGTGTCATGCTGGACGCAATCGCCAGGCGGCGTGACGATTGCGTTGAAGATAGACTAGCTACAAATATTCAAGAATGACAAATGTAAGCTAGTCTACATGGCGAAACACCGCCATCTACCGTAGGCTTTCTTTAACCTTAATGACTTGATTAAAGAATTGCGGACATATGTTTATATAGACTTTTGTCCTTGTTTTGGTGTGAGGAATCCACCCCTAAATTTTGTAAAAGTATTTTTGATACGCCATATATATATATATATATATATATATATATATATATATATATATATATGTGTGTGTGTATGTGTGTGTATATATATATATATATATATATATATATATATATGTGTGTGTGTGTGTGTGTGTATATATATATATATATATATATATTAGGTTGGTGCAAAAATAATGACGTAATAATGTCGTTTTTTGACGTTAAAAAATACGTTAAAAAACAACATTATTACGTCATTATTTTTGCATCAACCTAATATATATAGTTATACTTTAATTCCCGTCATTACAGGTGCCTTAAACACTGTCACTGACTACACCCGAATTCCAGACCTTCTTTAATTTCTCAATCCCTCAATGTAGTACGCAAGTGATGGACTTCCCCACTCGTTTTCCCAGTCAACTTAATGGACAGGATTCTTTTTTAGAAGCTTATTTTTACCTCTATCCCGGAGTCATGTCATACTTTGAAACTGTGCCCTCTTGATAACTCTGATCATGTGGTAGTATCTGTAAACATCTCTTTCTACTCCCTTTCCAGCCAATAACTTCCTATCAATAGAATATCTTTCTGTTATTAACGTACGGATTGCGACTCGTTCCATGACTTCCTTTGTCACGTCCCCAGGAATGCAGTTTTAAATGTTAATGTCTTCAATACGAAACTGCTCTCATTAAACCAGCATAGAGAAAAATTGCTGCCCACCATCAACGTGGCTGATGCTAAACTCATGGAGAGCAACAGACTGTAACTTCTTCGCCTTACGTTTTCAACTGACTTGAAGTAGAACGCCTGCATCGAATCAATAAATGCAACTATTTAACTGCAAGGAAAGTTGGCTCACTGTATCGTGCCAGAAGTTTTTTTCGTCTTCTTCCATCTTTCATATTTACAAATCTATCATTCGCCCGTGCATTGAATTCTTTTGACATATAAATGGTCAGGTGCTCCAGCTAATCGTTTCAAGGTTCTTGACAAAATCCAAATAAGGATCTGCAATGTTATCGATCCTGGCTTGGCATCTCGACTTCAGTCACTTTCTCACCGACGTGACGTGGCTTCCCTCTGACTTTTGCTCAAATATTTTCATGGCAACTGCTATGACGAGCATTTTTTCCTGGTGCCCAGACTACGCGTATTAAAGCGTGCTACTAGATTGACATTTAGGCTCCACCATTTTACTGTTAGGTTAATATAACTACCATTTTTACCCCAACAGTTTATTTTCTCGCACTTCACGCCTGTGGAACTCCCTTCTGTTTCCTTGAAAAGTAAATCTTCAAAAATTTAAATGCAACATCAATAGCCATCTTCTATCTTCTTGAACCCCGTTCAGCTTTTATCCTTTTCCCGGCCCCCTCTATACTCACTTCTTCTCTCTCCTTCACACTCTGTAACCCCATGTGTACCCGTGACATTTCCTCCTTGCTTGGGGTGAAATTATTAAAAAAATAAAAAATAAAACATTAATTGTGTATTTGGGCAGCAGTCCCTCTTTTATACAAGTTTAATTAAAAATGACTGACAAGATACTTTTATTTATGTTTTTATGATTTCCTTCAGTTTAAAGTAAAAATGACATCATATTTGATAATGATCAGCACCGCCAAAGAAATGCCTAAGCTTTAAAATAAATTTTAAAAGATGAAAAAAAATTCTTGAAGCTCATGTAGGCTACGCGTTGTCTTCTCTTCGTTCTCTGTGCTCTCATTATACGCCATTACTGCAGGTTGATTTTTGACATTTTTTCTTTTAAAAGCATCAATGCACTTTTATCAGCTTTTGAGCTTTTAATTTTAAATATCGCCTGAAAAAATGTACAGAAATATGTAATTTCCGCGAGTATTTGATTACGAACTGACTTCAGAATTTTACTATTTCAAGAATTAATCCAAATGAATTTGCCATGTTTTTGTATTATACTCAATGAATGGAAAACATATACAAATCAGAAATCTAATTAAGAACCACCACAAGGAAAATATGCACTTTTATTGTATTCAGTATGTAAAATTGCGTAAAAAATTATAAAAAAGGTTACTCAATGAATCAGATTTGTTGGTTTATTTACAAGATCATAAATGTAGAAGTCAAGTGACTTACCTGCCAACATTAGATTGGACAACCAACGATCACACAGCAGCTGTCGAGCAAAAGCAACTCAGAAGATTTCAGCTATCAGATCGCCCTGAAGAAACCCCCTTTCCAGCAAACGAAAGAAAATGTGGAGAACCTCAAAAAATGGTTACTGAAACAATTTGCTGATTTAGCATTTAATACTGATGGGCAATTCCCAGCCATGTCTGGTAAACCAGCACATATCCACCTGAAGGAGGGGGCAATCCCTAAGGCAAGACACAGACCAATACCAGTGCCATACCATTTAAAAGAACCAGTGAGGCAAGCCCTTATGCAAGAAATAGAAGGAGGCAGCCATGTTGGCAGGTAAGTTACTTGACTTCTACAATAATCAATAAAAAAAATGTAAATAATTAAACGTGTATATAAAACCATAAGACTGCTGGGCAGAAATTATAAGATAAAATGTTTTTTAATTTGCATTCTTTATTGAAAATCGCATTAAAACTACTGCACTCTATAACATTACATTCTAAAATAGCCAAATTGTTCAGTATAATTTCCCTTTGAAGTAAATAAAGGTCATATTTAATGGCACAATGATTTAGTAATAATGTTCTGTGCTATGCATCTTGTCCATATACAACTTGTAAATTATAACTTTTATAAGGCTTTGCTATAAGGCTTTCAATGAAACCAAATTTTGACGTTACAAATTTTTATCCTAAACTTAATCTTTAAACTCATCTCAAAAAATAGAACCAATTTAGAAAAATATTTTATCTCTTTATTTATCATCAAACCGCCATTTTCAAATTGAGTGCAATACCACGGTTTCAAAATCTCCCTGCCCTCATACGTCATAACTGTTAAATCCTCCACACCCACCCTCGTCGTTATTTTTCCAAGTAATTTTAGCTATTTCTTTCTGATTCTAATTATGTGTTCATTTTGGTCGCATTTTTCTTAAAATTTTGTCGAATACAATCTTGGGCTAATTTAATTCGAGTTCGGATTTCAATGTCATGTATTCCATCCTCTGTTAAAACACTCGCCAGATATTCTAAATTTTTCATTTGTTTCTTCTATAATGTCAACGAATACTCGTAATCACTTTCGTAAATGCTTGTTGTAGCAGAAACTTTGAAATCGCAGATACAATTATAGTAAGGCCTTTGAAGAATACTGGCGTCAGACGCCTTCTAATAATATGGCACTAATAATACTTGCTCAATATTAAGCGCTCGAATAGTAATCACCGTATAGTGATCTGAGTGGAGAAATAGTGTAGTGAATAGTGCAGAGAATAGCGTTCCGTATAGTAATAGAGGATAAAGTAGAAATGGTGATCCATATACTAATAGAGGATAGACTTAGAATCAGCGATCAATCTAGACGTAACGCAACTTCCTGTATATATGCGTTTCCCCTATGGTCACGTGGTCTACTTAATTCAATAATGGTATCGCCTATGTTTGCTCACTGGCGATCTCTATTCAAACACAAGTGCCGGCAGCGATACTTTATTCCTGTATAACATTTGATGTCGACATCTATAATTCGAAGTCCGCATCTCTTGCTGACAATCATACATTCTGTTTTCTCTCGGTTAATAACCAGTCCTTTCTTTTCGCTTTCCTTCTCCGCTCTGGCCAGGACCTCCTGTAGTTTTCTTTCTGTATCTGCCATCAACAAAATGTCATTTTCGTATCTTACATTGCGTAATTTTACACTCAGCGATAATAAATGAAGAACGGATGTCCCCCTCGAGGAGGCACTGATCATTGAGAGGCTTTTGAGCCTTAAACTCACACTTGACCTCAAGCGAAACTCCTACATACGGGCCATCGCTAAAGATGCTGGTAAAATAGTCGTCTCCCTATACATCTCCAGTAAATACCAAACTTCTCATGATATTGTCTATCAAGATCAAGAGCCAGACCAGGCCGAAAATTTGGGCTGGAGTTGCCCAGTCCTCACTTTACAGTCACGAGAAAGTTCATAAGCATCTCCAAATCTTTTGGGGTGGCGAATTATTTTCCACCCTCCGACCTCTCCCTCACAGGCGGCATGTGGCAAGCTTGTCTCTGCTTTATCATTACTTCCGTGGAAAGTGCTCAGATGAACTACATTGCTTGGTTCTGCCAGTTCTGTCCTTCACGGCTAGAACCCGGCATGCCACCCACCTACATTCCCTCCGTATTCCATTGGTGAGAAGTAAGTTCCGCTTGACCAGATTCTTCGCGTGAAGCACCGTTCTGTGGATTCGACTCTCAAGATGTTGTTTTCCTAGATCACTACAAAATTCCAATATAAGTTAATTTAATTCCAATATAAGTTAATATAAGTTAATTTAATTCAAATATGAAGCTAATTTAATATTTTCTATATGATATTGAAACAAATATACTGATGATAGAGTAATTTGTTTTTTTATAAGAGGTATTTAAGTGAATATAGTCGTAGTTTTATAAGTGTTTAACGCATTTACATCTTAATATAAGCACCCCTTTTCTCTTTGTTAAGATTTTTCCTTCAGTAGATTCAATTCCCGACATGGATGTCTTAATTCCGATATGTCTGTTTTGCTGTCATATTGTTTGACACCTTCATATAATTTTATTTTCATAAATGACCACAGATTCTCGATCGGATTCGAATCCAGACTTCTGTCATGTAAATCTTTTACGATAGAAAATTGACGGGTAACCTTAGGTACATGAAAAGGAACATCGCCATGCATAAATACACATTTCACTTTGAAACTTCTGGGCTGGGACTTGTGCCATTCAAATAAATTGAAATAGCACTGTCTAGTTTAATTATATCATCAAATTTGAATGGTTCAATAATAATTTAGTTAATGGTTTCACTATTCCAGAGCATATCATCACACTGCTGCCTCCTTGTTACCTTCTGTTAGCCACAGGCACATCAGCATCGGATAGAATCCGTCCTTTTGCCTATCCTTCAGGTCCATCGAATGTCACCCGAAAGGTGTCCGTGAAGATTATTTTAGAAAAGTTCATGTTCTTCATGGCCCAATTTTGACGCTTTAAAATATTTGATTTACTGAGAAGAGCTTACCTTAGTGATTTCTTTACAGATCCCATTTTGCAAAGTATTCTACGTCTTGTATTCTTCTTGACTCTCTCAATTCCAACCTGGTCAGTGATATGGTCACTGGTCAAAAGTAGTTGTTTTGCTATAATTCCCTTTAGTTTACGTTCACATCGAAATATTAAGTTATTAAAGCGTTTTCTTCTAGTTCTCAAGTTATATATTCAACAGTTCTCTCTATTGTGACGCTCCTTTGATATCTCCACTTCGGATATTACATCATTGATTAACATTTTATTTTCTGTTTTTCATCCTTTATTAGATCTTTTTCATTACTCATTTTTCAACATGTATTATTTATTGATTGCTTCATTTTCTACGATTTATGTATACTTTGTAGGCTATTTAAAGCCAAAAAATTATTTTTTTTCGATTGTACGAATCTATTTCTAGAGATGATAATGATTTGGTGATACAAGTCTCACGAATTAACCCATAACGAGGGGAGAGAATGGCAGAGTAAAATATTATTTTTGAATAAGAATGAAAAGCTATCACTTCTTTTACATGAATAAAATCGAAATAAATTAAAAACAATCAGAGATTCAAACCACATCCCATTTCAACGCTACTTCAGTTCAGCTAATCACTGAAAGCAATTATGCCGTAAACTCTGAAGTTTCGTAACCGTTGACCCAAAGGGGTACAAGTTTTGATACCATGATATCATCTCTTACTTAAGACAGAAAATACCACCGAGGATGACTGTTCTGGTCTTGTTAAGGCGATACTTACGCGGATGGCCCTTCTCAAG
Source organism: Acanthosepion lycidas (assembly GCA_963932145.1). Lineage (NCBI taxonomy): Eukaryota > Metazoa > Mollusca > Cephalopoda > Sepiida > Sepiidae > Acanthosepion > Acanthosepion lycidas. Next base: position 104,371,491 of record OZ010585.1, read on the forward strand.
ACAATGAGTTCTGCTTTTCAACATGATGTGATACAAGGCCCTGTTATTGTGTATTGTATGTAATGCTGGAATTAGCAACGACCACTAAATCCTTCTTAACAGCTCGGGCATAAGGAAAGTTGGCTCCCTGTGCCGCGTCAGGAAATTTTTCTCCCCGAAATCGATCCTCCAGATCTACAAATCAACAATTCGCCCTTGCATGGAGTATTGCTGCCATGTATGGTCTGGTGCCCCTTGTTTGCCTCAGGGTTCTTGATAAGCTCTAGAGGCGGACATGCAATGTAGTTGGCCCTGTTCTGGCATCTTGTCTACAGTCATTTTCTCACAGACGCGCCGTCGCCTCTCTCTGTCTGTTCTCCAAATACTTTCATGGTAATTGCTCTGAGGAGCTGCATTCGCTGGTTCCCAAACGTCATGAGTTCAAGCGCCCTACGAGGGTGGCATCCCGCTCTCACAACTTCACTGTCGAAACTCCTAAATGTAGCCGTCTCTTCTACTCCAATAGCTTCATGTCTCGCACCTCTCACCTGTGGAACTCCCTTCCCTATTCCTGTTTCCCTGTGACCTATAATCTCCAGCTATTCAAGTGTAATGTCAATCGACATCTCCAGTTGCCTTGATCGATCCACTACCCTCATCCTTTCTTCTATCACTCCTATTTGATCTTGCTCTAAAATTTCTGTAACCCCTTGCATCGTTGTGGCTTCCTGCCTTGCTTGGGGTGAAATGCTTAAAAAAAAATATGGAGCACTTGCTATAAACCATTTACAACTCTTTGAGGTTGATATATTTTCCAGTGTGATTTTTTCTCAATAAGATAACTCATCGACATCATTCATCGTGTAAGGGAGACATGAAGTTATTAGATTGCTGCAAAAATAATGTCGTTTTTTGACGTTGAAAATACGTCATGAACGACATTATTTTTGCACCAACCTAATACTAATATAAATATTCTTTTGATTGCAGGTCGTTCATTAGCTGCCTTATTGACCAGATCTAAATCCGATTGATAACAGAAATGCTACAGATACCAAATTCTGGACAATTACAGTTATCAACCATAAGTCCAGTTACTGAGGCGTGTTTTGATAGCTATACCCACTCAACAACGCCAGAAGCTCGTAGACTACTCTATACATGAAGGGAAAGACTACACTGTCTTTAATTTTCGGCCATTCTTTTTATTTGAAAAGAATAAGAAAAAAATCTAGAAGTATTGATTAAAACAAGACATTTGGAGAAGATGAAATAACAGAATTCTATAAAGAAAATGTAATATATAAAGTTCAAATTGTGTATGTGTATATGTCCAATCAAAATTCTGAAAAAACAAATATATAAAGTGGGTTATCTAAATCTGAAGCATCAAATAAACTTCGGCAATTATTCGTACGTCTTCGCGAACGGAATATAGAAATGAACGATTTTAAAGTATAAATGCCATGCTTACGCAAGATTAGAGAAAAAGTTCCTTAAAACGTCATAGGAATCGGCGATTGATTCTGATCCTTTCCTACTACCTGCATATGTCTTAGATCTTGCCCAATTTACAGGTTCTTGACTAATTAAGATAGCTAGATTACATATTCAGGTTTAAAACATTTTTAAATCAAATTTTATAAACATATTAGTATTGGTAATACCATAATATAATCCTGTACAAGATGACATCATAAAAATATAGAGCATTAAAAACTACAACAAATGAAAATAACAAACCAGATTGGGAAATGAGACTAGAAAGAAAGTTTTAAAACCTATTCAGAGATCTAGTGGTGTAAATATTCTTTTCCAGTGTGTATTTTGCGATCTTTATAAAGAATTTAGTGTTTGTTGATAGCGCTCATCATTAAATTTCTTAGCTATTCAAACAAAGCCATTTCCTTAGCTGACTAAGGATTTAAATAGCTAACAAATAAAAGTGGGTAATGTTGACATTTCTAATAATATATTTAGAAATTCTAATAAAGATGATAAGCTGTAATATTATATCATGACTTTGTGAAGAAAACTAATATCAAACACCTTAAACTTATCAAACAGTTTTAATTGCAACAATTTTTGGTAATAGTTTCTTGGTATGTGCAGAGACAAAAACGTCTGTTACGCGCCCGAGTAGAGGAAAGAAGTTTAACCCGCTTAACGCTCGTTGCCATTGCTAGTAAGCAAAATGATTTATGCACAAGGGAAAAACCTGCACAATAAATGTAAGTGTTTTGGTAACAAAAATATCAATTAGAACAAAACAGCGAATTAGATTAGTCGAATGTAGCCACCTCCTGCAGAAGTGAGAAAGAAAGAGTGATAAAAAATGAATATCTCAGAAGTATAGGACCGATTCGAGAAATAAGGCCGAACAGCAGAAATATTATTTTAAAAGAAAAATGATTAATACTTGAGGCAGAATAGTTCATTAGAACATAAGAAGAACTGAGGTTCTCAAAATTACAGCCTGTTCCAGCAAAAGTGTAATGTAATACGGTGTTCTGGGATAGAAAAACCCTTCTCGCCATTCAAGAAACTAGTTTTTGCAGACAAAGAGCGAAAAGTTAGCAACACCAGAACCTTGACTTTAACAGCATATTCCAAGATGAAAAGGTTAACAAAAGGAAAACTAGAATACGATGAAATTGGCATTTGATCTAAAAAGTTATCTATTATTATATCACATTTATCACACACACACACACACACACACACACACACACACACACACACACACACACACACACACACATATATTCTTCTTCCTCCAAAAACCCTGCGTACATCTCTTTGTTTCCCCTTTTTTCTCTTTTCCTTTTCCCATATCATTACCGTTGAGGTGACCGATGAAATAAGTCAATATCTGATCCTTCCCAACTCCTTTCTTAATAATAAGTATTATAATAAAAACAAATATAAAAAATATATTTTAAAACTCTCCCTTACCTCTCTAAACACGACCATGTCTCTCATACCATTCCTTATCACCCTCTATGTCAACTTATATAGGCTGAACACTGTCCTTCAAAAGTCTAAATTTTCAATTCATTTTTTGTTTCACCTTTTGAAAGTGGAGTCTGAAGATCCAAAGAAAAAAATAAAATTCTCTGGTGAAATAAATTATTACAATGGAGACTTAAAGTCGTCTGTTTTTATTTAAATTAAATTATTCGCTCTGAATTAAGATCGAGCTCTCAGGATTTCATCCTCTTTGGGATTATCCATACGGATTACGAAGATTTTCGTTACTTATATATATATATATATATATATAAATATAAGTAACGAATATATATATATATATATATATATATATATATATATATATATATATATATATATAACGAAATATAGTTTTAAGGTGTGCTATATTTATGGGATAAAGCGTTCATTATCAGAGATAGGGCGTATGTATATATAAAAGTGAACATTGAAGTCAACACTCAGAGGCGTTAGACTGTTTCATGTTAAACACAATGTATATTATTGTACATTTAGACAGCAATCGCTATTTTATACAAATTTCCCAAAAGGTTACTGAGTATGAGAAAAAAATATTAAGAAGCGAGAACAATAAAAGAAGTGGAATCAAGAAGAAAGTGATTGACATTGTTTTCGATTTTTGAAGATTGATGTTGACTAGAAAACCGGTGGAACTGGTGGAGAGTCTCGTCTTCATTTAGACAAGAATTCATCTCCATATAGGAGGACAGATATTAACGAACAGTTCAGCACTCTTTCGTTGTTTCTAACGAAATTTTCCCGTTTCTTAATAATTAGCATAGGATTTGAAAAGCATCTTTCGTAATCGTAAAGAGCCTTCGGATGACAGTATCACACTATCCGTTTAAAAATAATTTACTGAAATTGCATGCCCCTGCAGTATACAAGGAATAGTATCATCAAAAAAACTTCGACTTCTTCTCATCGAAAATGAAAATACACTAGCCAAGAACAAGGTCCCGCTTTTCCTCGCTGAAATATGACAAATCGACGATTTCCTGAAAAACTCCCACTCCTGCTGACAATGACAACGGCTATTTTTTTAGCTGTTATCAAGAATGATTTTATTTTTAATTTTAAATGAATCTATGGATTTTTATGTATGTATATAGCGATATAGGAATGATCTATTTTCCAAAAACGGAATCTATGGTCAGAGTTCAAACTAAATTCCTAAATAATTATATAAGATATACTACAACATGCCTAACAAGAAGACTCGCATTACATTTCTGAACATATTTCAATTAGGTCTCATTTAAATACATATGAAGATTTACCAAACTCCATTCGTAACATACTCGTTGATAACACAAATATGATAGCCTCATCCACATGTAAGAAGGTTAAAAATAATGGAAGCATTGTTAATAAAAACAAATGCTAACTCTCAATAACATCAACTATGAACACTGCCACAATGTGCTGACCGTGAAAAATATTTTAAAAAAATTATAAGAACACAAGAAAGATTAAATAAAAATCTACCCCGCAATACGTTATCAGTTTTTTAAACAACATTAATATATATATATATATATATATATATATATATATATATATATATATATATATATATATATATAGTAAGGCAAAAAATCTGTTGCTATATATATATACAACAGGGTTGAAATGAAAGACGACCACTTTCGTCATCTGCCGAAATAGACTACTCCCCATATGAGATAAAAGGTATTGCTTGATTATTAATTATATATATATATATATATATATATATATATATATATATATATATATATATATGTGCGTGTGTGTGTGTGAAAAGTGTGTGTATATAAATATATATATATATATATATATATATATATATATATATATATAATTATTTATATATTATATGCGTGAAACCCAGGGTCACAAACTCACATCAATCCAACCATATATACATATATATATATATGATTTTTCATATATAATGTTATAAAAAAACGACCACGCTGTACTTATCAAACCGCAAAATGAAGGTTTTTCTTAACAGCGACTCTTTTAGCTTTTTCTACAATAATGCAGGTGTCCCTCGTTCCTAATTTTCATAAATGGCCTTCCTGATGTCACCAGTTCTCAATTCAATATCTATGCAGATGATACAGCTATTTACTCCTGTCTTAATAGTAAGTGTGATCAGTTCGACCTCGGCTCTCCCATTTCTCATGAGACATTATTCATTAAACGATCCGCACATCAACCTTTGCCTGGGAACTGAAGTCGCTAGGAAACACTGGGTTTAACGTAGAGCTTCTAATTATTGACGCATTTGGAACTCTGTCATGATACAAGAAGGAAGGGAGGTTGGACAATATCAGTATTTGTTTTTTGTTATATCGTGGATAATACGATATAAGCAACAAGGTAATTCCGAGTGGAAAGATTACGCTAAACACAAGAATTAGGTAAAACAAATAACATGGGTTTCATTGTACGGAAAGTACAGTGAGTAAGAGATCTTAATAATAATAATAATAAGGAAAACAGGAGGTACGTCACGGAGAACCGTAGTGGTACTGCTACTACAATACTTCGTCACATCTTTTATTTTCCCCTCATTCACGTCTCTTTAGACTGACCAATCACTGTTGGGGTGTGATAGGTTGTTCCACTATAACAGTTTTTTTTTAAATAAATTTAATATTAAAATGTCAAAAGTGATCGTGTACGTGAGTGGGCTGGAAAGTTTATAAGTTGATCAAGAAATAAATGTATATATTTACACACCAATTTGTAGATGAAAGGGTATGTCAGTGTACCAGAATACGATTGCAGGTCGACCAGCCTTTTTTTTTTTTCTTGCTTTCTTTCTTTCAAGGCTACCGTCCTATTTTCTTTCTTTCCAACCTTTCTTCCATTGCTTCTCTCTAACTTTCTTTCTTCATTAGTTTTTTATTTCTTTAATTTTTTTCTTTATTGGTTTCTTTCTTACTTTTTTCTTTCTTCCCAAACTTTCTTTAGTTTTTCAGCCTCCTTTCTTTTTTCATTCTTTCTTTCTTTATTTATTTATTTATTTTTTCAGCCTTCATTCTGTCTTTCTTTCTTCATTTATTTTTTCAGCCTTCTTTCTTTCTCTCTTTCTTTATTTTTTCACCCTTCTTTCTTTCTTTCATTATCAGCCTCCTTTCTTTCTTTCTTTCTTTCTTTCTTTATTTTTCAGCCTTCTTTCTTTCTTTCTTTCTTTATTTTTTCAGCCTTCTTTCTTTCTTTCTTTTTCAGCCTTCTTTCTTTCTTTCTTTCTTTTTTTTCAGCCTCCTTCCTTTCTTTCTTTCTTTCTTTCTTTCTTTCTTTCTTTCTTTCTTTCTTGCACCAAGCCCCAAAATCGTACCTAATATATATCATTGCATTCCTTTCTATTTCACAATCAAAACGAAATAGTCTATTATTTTTCTATGGTGTTGAGTTAACCCACTTACTTAAAAAAAAACTTCCGCTAGAGGACACTCCCTAAGGCTATAAACAGCCAGTCACATTCTCTGTCATTCCCTTTTTCCTATTTCACCTAGGGACGGTATGATATAGGTCGAACTCGGAGAAAAGCATGCACGCACGTCAGCAACTTTCTCTTCACTTCTTTTCATGTAACATCTTTGTTTAGGACTTACTTCTACAGAACTTGACGCACTCAAACAATTAACTGGGATACATATGCCAGGAGAAACTTATTTTCCACCTAATTACTTGACCAGCATTCTCTCTCAACAATTGCAGGGCGTAAACTTCATGCTAGCGAACCCATTAACTGGGGAAACAAACATGATTCTAATAGGATTATTAGTTGTAATCATCGTGTTGTAATTTTATTCTGTATACGTCTAGCTTAATTATTATTGTGAAATTTTCTTCCCGGGTGTGTTAGTCTTTTATTTTATTTGTTTCTTAAGTTTTTGTTGTATTCTGTTTGAATCCAGCGCAAAATAAACATTATTCTTCTACGTTAATCATAATAAAATAATATTGTTTGAAAAGATTGATATTATCTTTTACTCTTATTATGATAGCAGAGGAAAATAAGTTAAAAGTTGTGGAACATTTTGTATCTCGAAAAAAAAAAAAGATACGAAAGAAGAATGCCTCACGAAATTTCACACTAAACAAGAACAATCAGAGAAACGAAAGAAATTAATGTGCAGGCATAACGCATGCCTCAAACTGGAAAGTTATTTTTTTATTTACAAGTCGGTTATTTCGTTGAGACAACATAATTTGGTTGAATGTGACCAATGGTGACAGTTTCGTCCAGATAACTAAGAGACCATAGAGATATACACGCTGAAATTACTTCAAACGTTATATTTAGTGGATACCCGTGTTTGAATAGACGTCCCGATATTTAAACAGGGTGTATTACGTTTACCGGTATAAGCTCTCGAGAAAGCTTAATAAAGACTATATATTTTCTACAGGGGTTAAAACATGCCTCCCTACACGTTGTAGGAGAAACAAATGTCTGATTCGACGTATTTTAGACCGTTCTCTGACAGAACGTCAGAGCTCAGACCGATAATGTTTGAAATACACTATAGTCCAGCTACATTTAAGTATTCACACACCCACACACAGCTATTTGTATTTATATCGAGCACAATCAAAATAATACGGGGACTATGAAATTAATAGATTACATTAAAACACTATTGCACTAAAGCATTATGTAGTAATCTTTTTAAAGAAAGTTTAAATATACTTGAAACTATTTTCCTCAAAAGAAGGCTTACGACTATATCACGTTGAAATATTGGTTCTCGCACGATTAGCGTATATAAGCAACGTCGAACCTGGTCAGTATCTAGATGAGTGACCGCTTGGGATGACCAAGTGCTGTAAGTTTCGGTATGCGCGTGATATAAATTTTTCATCTTAGGATCGAGTTCCAATTCCCGTTATGTTCGTTATATTAACTTAGACGCAAATACTTTTGGAAAAGGGTATGAATCCACCTCATCTGCCACCAGCTATGGGTTAATTATTGAGATTTGCATCATTAAACCATTATTATCACTAAAAAAATTTTACAATCTAAATAAATATTTTCTGGCTTTAAATAACCCGAAAAGGATTGATAAGACGTAGAAAATGAATGAATCAATCATATAAAATAAAGAAACAACATTAAACACCATATTATACACAGAAAAAAAAGTGTTTTTAAAAAATTATTAAAGTGTTTAGTATTGTTACCATTAGCAGATTAATGTACTTTACTTTAAAATATATATTCATTAGATACCTTTACTAACAATTCTGAACATGACAGTGTCACTTGTAACAGACACACTTATATTTGAATAAGATTTATAGCACTCCTGAAAGTGCTAGGATGAAGTTAATAAATATTTTCTCTATGACACTGACAACACTAATCTTCCTAATAAAGACGAGTGATATCTGAAGCTATTCGAATAATTTTCATCCTAAGCAAACCAATAAAGTCACTACGATGCAAGGGCATACTGAAAGAAACACACACACACACACTCGTGTATATATATATATATATATATATATATATATATATATATATATATATATATATATATATTGAAAAAGTATAAAATGTATATATCATAAAAGTTTGTATATATATATATATATATATATATATATATATATATATAAGCACAAACACATAATAAAACTGATTTTGCAGACAAGGAAATGGTTATATTTAATAAGTGGTCAATACACAATTCAAGATGTCGACAATGGAGAGCTAGTTAAGACATGAAATATTAAAAACACTAACCTTTTCTGTTTTCCTCAAGCAGTGGTAGAAACAACGGTAGTAGATAAGGTAGTGTTTGTAATAATAATAATAATAATAATAATAATAATAATAATAATAATAATGAACTCTTCCTGTCGGTTTTGACGTATGAGTATCTGACTGCTATTGATTCTGTTATGAAAGTTTCTGCGATAATCTTAAGTGGCATTGAAGACCCGGCTAGTGATTTACAAAGGAGGCCACATATGGAGCAAGTGTGAGGATTGTGAGATGAGATCACTGTCAGATTGGCTGACCTTTTAGATCTTGCACTCATGGGTTTGTGAAAGAACGGCCATCTCCCATCGGTCTGCCACTGTGTAGAGCTCCAGCTAGAGCATTCCATTTAATATCCTTTACCTGACACCGTCGCCGCCTCTCTCTCGGCAGCGGACCTTGCAAGTGAACTGTGTGGATAAGAACGAATCAACGTAAACAGCCAGAAAACCTCACAATATATATATATATATATATATATATATATATATATATATATATATATATATATATATATATATATGTGAAAATACTGTAGAAAATAGGAAAGAAACTGGTTTGGTAAATAATCCAAAGTTCCTTAGTATTTTTGTTATTATTTTTAAAAAATAGTGCTCGATACGAAAGTAGAGCATAAATATAATTATTTATTTAAAAATATGATTCCAACTCGCTACATAAGAGGTCTCATGTTTCAAAACAAGAGCCGAAAACTTCAAAATAATATTTGAATTAACTTGAGTTAAAGTAGGCTCTGTTCCATCTTCAAGCGAAATTTTTTGGGGAATGACTTATTTCTGAAATTTACGAGTTTTAATAGTATGGTCAGAATTGAAATCAAAAATTTCCATGATAACATCAAGGGCGGATTGTTTAGAATCGGCCGGGGAGGGGTGTTAATAATTTGTATCAGTATAGAGTTATTTTCATAGATGTCGGGTCAGGGTAAGGTGGGGGTGGCTAAATTTACGACGGGGGAAGTTTTCGCATAGTCAGGCTTGAGCGTCTACGGAGATTTATTTATTTATTTTTATTTTATTCTTTTATTATATCTCTTTATGAAAGGGATTTGTGTATATAAAAAAGCCGTAACGTTCGTTATTTGACGACTTCATAATGGGTTGTTAGTTTTTGTAGGGTATTATAACTATGTATATGGGCTATGGATTTTAAAATTTATTTTATTGTATGCGTGTTTTAGCTAGTTATTCAGAGCGTAAGTTCGGTTGTGTCGGCAGAAAACCGTTAATTCTTGCCTGTTATTTAATAGGTTTTTATTGTTTAGAAGCTTAATAATGTGTAGTTTCTCATGGAGGCACAAAGGGCATGGGTCATCCCAAGTTTTGCAAGTTCTGGTCCTTTTAATGATTTTTCATTTTACTTTAGGTGTCCTATTTTTTTCTTTCAGGTGCCAAAAATATTTAGATAGAGAGGTCTGATATCTTAAGTTTATGTTGTTGAAGGAGCATTTGAGTTACAGCTGCACTGAAAATCTAGAAGGTATAATAAGAAGACACAATAATAAAATCCTGAACAAACCCCCTTACCTGAATAGTTTAAATAACTCTACACTTAAATTAGATAATGAGAGGGTAAAATTATGCGATTGTAGAAACCCGGTAGACTGCCCATTAGAAAATAAGTGCTGCATCAACTGTGGTATACAAATGCACTATATCATCCACGGAGAACCCTAACAATAATATGATATACATTGGGTCCACGAAAAATACCTTTAAAACCAGATGGAGGCAGCATAAATGCTCCTTCAACAACATAAACTTAATTTAGCTTGAAGATGGAACAGAGCCTACTTTAACTCAAGTTAATTCAAATATTATTTTGAAGTTTTCGGCTCTTGTTTTGAAACATGAGACCTCTTATGTAGCGAGTTGGAATCATATTTGTAAATACATAATTATATATATATATATATATATATATATATATTGAACAAAAAATATAAAAAAATCATAATCTTCAGACAGACTGGGTTATTAATATTCTTTCGTTTTTATTATTATTTCATTTAAATTCCTCGATTATATATATATATATATATATATATATATATAATTCTGTATTTGAGTAGTACTACATATTTAATACGGGTTTCGTTAAAAACAACTGACACGTTTTTTATTTCTCTTGTGTTCCTATAATTCCTGAGCGCTTTCAGTTACACATTTAACCATTATCAAGAATAATTATCGAGCCCTATTTACTCATTATGTGTCTAAGAAATTCCAAATATTTTTTTCTGATTCTATGTATAAGTGTCACATTTGTTCCAATATTCTTTAATACTTCTTCATTAGTTACATGTTCAGTCTATGGTATTCTTAGATCATCGATATGTTTTTTTTATTTCTGCTTGGAGAAGCCTGATTTGGTTGGCTAGAGACAATTTTTATAAGAGAAACTCGAACATTTTTCTGGTATTATGAACAGAGATAGTAACACGAACAAACTTCGACGTTATTCTCTCGAACCAACTAATCTTCCACGCTGAAATATTAATAAAAAGAAACCAGCGATATTCGCAATTCTTTCACAACCCCGACAATGATAAAGAAATGGCGTCCCCACCACAATAAATAAGCAAAACAAACAATACAAAGCAATAATACAAAACCCTGAATAATTTATATAAAGAAAATATATATTTTCCTCAATTATCTTTGGAGATGTTATCAAAAAGTATCAAAATACAAGGATCTTGAAGTGGAAATCTTAAAATAATGTGACGCTGGAAGACATCAATAATTCAAGTTGTGGTTGGAGCCATCAGTATGGTTGGAAAAAGTTCCGATAGTCTCATTAAAGGAAAACCTGGTAGCTCATGCCTTAAAGAAATGCACAAAAATGTTCTCACGAATACAGTTCACACGTTAGGAAGGAATTTATCTAAGTGAAATGTGTGTGATCTTAGGCTGCTTTATTTTATTTTGTTTTAAAAATGTTCAGTGAAAAATATCATGATGCCATTTCTGGTTGGCTCCCGGAAAGTAATAACTATACAACAGAAACCAAAGAAAACAACAACAACAACAACAACAACAACAATAATAATAATAATAATAATAATAATAATAATAATTTTTCTTTCCTTTTTTTTTCTTAAATCGCGCTCCTTGCCCTAAATAAATACAAAAAATTGTTCTCACGAGTACAGCCCATACCTGACGAAGGGCTTTATCTATGCCAAATAATTTTTTTTTTAATTGGTCAGTGGAAAATGTCATGATGCCATTTCTGAACTTAGGCCTCTAGGCGAGACTCGAAACAAAATGTGTACACATCAGAATTCAAATAAAATAAAACTATAATAATAATAATAATAATAATAATAATAATAATAATAATACTCTCACAATGTAAGGAATCGTAAATTTTATACCATCTTCTAATGAAAATAATCCTTTTCTTTGATTTCATTCTAAGTCTCTTTGACTTTATTTAAGTTTTAATTCTTTCATTTTCAATTTTTTTTACTTACTAATCGTATTATTTTTTCTTCTTTTTCCATTAGCTTGAAATTAATTTCTCATTTCTCAATTTCTATATTTCTACCTCAAGTAGAACTTTCCGTCCACGTTACTTTCCTCCTCGGCGTAATGTATGTCTGTAAGTGCGTGTATATATGCAGGTGTTTGTATGTTTGTATGTATATATGTATTTAAATATATATGTATGTACAATGTATTTGTGTGTGTATGCGCATGGGTAGGGATCATAATGACTGCCCATTTGTTTTTAAAATGGAATAACTCTCATTAATAGGGTCTGATATTCCCCCTGGTAGTGGTCACTCCGAATTATACTAAGTTACGCATATACCACCCTACAGAATACAATACTGAGTTAGGAACACTTTAACTGCGGATATATGAATTTATTCCCCAGCTGTACCAATCTGATTGTTTGGACGTGCTCTCAAGTCTTCTTTTAGTGTCGTCGTAAGCTGGAACTTGAACATAATTACCCATTGGCGGTCAAGGAACTGAATTCAAAAAACAGAATATCAGCCATAATCACCTTGGCTGTCACTGCTTTAACATCCTTAATTGGACCATGGCTGACATTAAGCGAATGGACGCCAAAAGGAGAAAGCTTCTCATTTGCTACCGCATGCATCATCCCAAAGCTGACGGTGATCGTCTATATGTGACCAAATCCGCAGGAGGCAGAGGATTAGTTCAACTAATTCAACTAGAAAAGTCCTACAAAACTACAACAATTGGCCTTCAAAGATACTGGAAACTACAGAAGACTGGGTGATGATATATCTCAAAGAACACGAAAGTAGTAAGCGCCTTTATTCCGTAATAAAAAAGCCAACAATTCCAAAATGGAGTTTCAAATGGATTCAGCAATACAAGTAAAGCACAATACACCGACTGAAAAAAAGAAAGCAAAAACAAATGCAACCGACCAGATACATAAACAATGACAAGATAAACCGCTTCATGGCCAATACTCTGCACGTACCAAACAAGCTGTGTAGACAAGCCCCGTACCCACCAGTGGCTACGTAGTGCAGGGTTAAAAGCTGAAACGGAAGGTTTTATCCTTGCCTCACAGGATCAGTGCTTGTTAAGTAGAAATTATCAAGCACACATACTAAAATACTATGCTAGCTCAAAATGCAGGTTCTGTGATAATTACCCAGAAACAATTGATCATCTTGTATCAGGTTGCACGATATTGGCACCCACTGAATATAAAACCCGGTATGACAGAATTGACCAATATCTACACTAGAAAATCTGCAACTTCTACGGAAAGGAACCTGAAAGAAATTGGTTTGAACACCACCCAGATCCGGTTACGGAGATAGGACCTGTTACAATTTTATGGGACTATACAATACACACAGACAGAACAATCAAAGCTAACCGCCAAGACATTGTTATTAGAGACCGCAAACAAAAAAAGTGCCTCCTTATTGATATGGCAGTCCCTGCAGACTGCAATGTATCTTTGAAGATCTTCAAAAAGCTATCAAAATACAAAGACCTTGAAAACTAAATCTCAAAAATGTGGCCATGAAAAGATCAGCAATCCCTGTTGAAGTTAGAGCCCTCGGATTGGTTGGAAAATATTCCAGTAGACTAACTGAAAGGATTCCTGGAAGCCCATGCCTTAAAAATGCAAAAAGAAATGTTCTCACGAGTACAGACCACAGCTTACGAAGAGTTTTATCTATCTAAAATATGTTTGTGTTTTTTTTTTTTAGTTGGTTAGTGGAAATTGTCATCATGTCATTTCTCTTCAATTAGTCTACTATTCAAGAAGTGACAGCTAGCATTATTATTATTATTATTATTATTTTATTTCCTTTGATTTCTGGTGTGTATACACTTCTTTACAGAAGAATGCCATGATCATCTCTTCAACGATGAAGTGAGAGACCGCTACCTCATAGATGGCTGTATAAGCCAGCCTCTCTCCCGCATACCTTTTTACATATGTGACACTCAATACTTGAAATAGAAGGAAGAAAAGTCGGATTAAATACATCCATTGTTTCTTTAGAAATAACTTCATTTTCTTGTGCATAATGCATAGCATTTCGAACGAAAGTCAAAGGTAAAAAGGCGGGTCGTATTATACACAAGTACACATGTTCAGAAATATTTACTCGGCTTAAAAACCTTTTATTTGAAAGAGCGAGATTATAAATACACTGAGTTTGCAAAATAGACAAGAAAACACAAAAGATGCAATTGTTTGCAAAATGGATTTGATATATCGGTAAAATTTGTTTCTCTCTTCAGTCTTTTATGATTTTATTTCATAGTTTATAAATATATATATATCATACTTATTATAAAACCCAGGTTGTTTGTGTGTGTGTGTCTGTACGTTTATATATTGGATCGGATTTCCGACATTGTTCAACCGATTTCAACAAACCGTCACAGGACTACGTAAAATTACCTTGCGGTGGTTCTGACAGCGCCCAAAATTGGAAAAACACAATTGTTTTTGCACAAAATCAATTTGAAAACACGATTAAGATGCATCACGAGAATGAAAGGGGGACAACTCATATCGAGTTATACTTATTATAAAAACCTAGTTTGTGTGTGTGTGTGTTCGTTTATATATGGGATCGGATTTCCTACATTTTTCAACAAAACTTGACGTTTTTTGGCAGGTAATGTTTCTTATTGTCTTGCACACATTTTTCTTTATTTTTTACATTCAGAATGCTTTAAAAATTCCATTTACAAGACAATTGTTTCTAATAAAATTCTATTCAATGTTTTTGTTTGAGTTTGGGTTTGACCAATTCGTAAAAAAAAAAAAAAAAACTAATTAAGACATATGTGTCCGTCAACCTTAAACAATAATTTTTGTCAATTTTATTTTTCAGTCTTTATGATGGTCGATACTTCATCTATCTTTTACTGTTACAACGCCGGGCTCTATTGCTAGGAGATAATAAAGCCACAGTAAATAGAAAAGTATGATTGATTAATTAACACCTTAAAATGTATTACGGGGGCATATCAAGTTAGCGACTTTTCCCGAAAATTTGAAAATAAATTTTGAAAGGAAAATTGTTGAAACGTGCTACGGTTTATTTTTATTCTTTCATATTGCGAAAAATTAAATATTTTAGAGAAATATATGTACGACAGGCCATTATAAATAGTAAGAAGAATAGTCAAGAGGGTTTTTTGGTGACTCCAAAACACACATGGTTAAAAATAATCTATTTTTCCTTAAAACATTAAAAAATATTTTCTTAATTTCTGTGTAGGCTTTGTAAAACCAACATATAACCATACATTCAATGATTTCAATCAAAATCAACAGGTTTGCGGCTAATGAAAAAGCTGGAAATGAAAAAGAAATGCTATTTTTGCAAGCTGTTATTATTATTTTTCTAACCCCCCTATATATATATATATATATATATATATATATATATATATATATATATATATATATATATATATATATATATATATATCTAAAGGTGTAATGGATTTTTTATTTATTAATGTGACGCAGTTTTTATCACTTTCAAAATTATTTTTAGTGGATACCATGTTTGGACAGACGTTCCGCTTATTTTAAATACTGTCTTTATTTTGCGGTGCATTCCCAATAGTAAAAGCCAATATTTAGCCTTGCTTGATTGGCGGCGCCTTTGTATCGATGTGCTCCGTTTTCTTAATACGTTACTTCTCTTTTGAACTGCATCTTTCGCTACCGCACCGTTGAATTTCGGTGTCGCGTTTTGCGTCCTCTGTAAAAAACACTTCCTTGATATTAAAATTTTTGTACTTGCTTGATGTTTAGACCTGTGAATGCTGGAGAATCTTCAGGTATCCGAAATATAGTTAAATAGAAAGATGCTGAGAATGCATGAAAATGGTTGCAAAGACGAAGTCTTTGAGAAAACGGGAGTTAGAATGGTACTAATATTTAGAATCAGAACAAGACAATTGACATTTCTAGGAAGGATAATGAGGAAAGAGGGCTTGGAAACTTTGATATTCATATGACTGAGGAAAGCAGCCAGCAACCTACCCAGTCAGCTTGTGTAAGTGGTTAGCAGAACAGATATTGGGAGAGATAGCAAAAAGTGAAAACTCAGATCTACAAAAGACGGGATGTTGTGGAGCGCCATGTTCGTCCACGTTCTGAGAAAAACTACCTCGTATTTCTTCTTCGTTGTCATCTTTTTCTTCTAAAGAACAAGAACCATAATAATCTTCCACTCAGCTTCTTTACAAGAACTGCAAGTTAGTTAACAGACTCCCACGTGAATGCTTCCTAGCCCCTTCAAAATTAACCTCTTCAAGTTTCGGATCCGTTTTTATCTATTCTTATTTTCATAATTTTCGCTTCTTACTTCTTCTTCATTTTATGTTCATATCACACAACTCTTTCAGTAAGCTTCTACCTCAAGTGCATCTTGGGCCTCTCATTGCGTTAACATTGGTAAAAAGAAAGGATAAAATAGAATACAAAACTATTTTAAATATGGAAATAATCTTTATATTATTAGTTATATTGCATTAGGAAAAAATGTCGAAGAACATTTCCTGCGTGATTTTATTTGAAGTCATTTTCTCTAGATGACGCATAGCATCTCTGCTTGTGCTTATCTAATTTAAAGAGACACGTATGTAATGTAAGGATTTTGACATCGTCTAAAGAAGATAAACATCAACATACGTTAGCATACAAGTCCGAAATAGGATGTTACTTCCGTCCGAAATAACAAATGTCGGAAGAAGTTCGTGTATATTAACAGTCACGTACAATTACTTAAGAGTTAATATTTGCATAAAATCAGATCATGCGATAGTGTGCTTATCGAGTTCACTCAACCAAATATATATTTCAATTTCAATAT
The DNA here is from genome assembly GCA_963932145.1 of Acanthosepion lycidas. Classification (NCBI taxonomy): domain Eukaryota; kingdom Metazoa; phylum Mollusca; class Cephalopoda; order Sepiida; family Sepiidae; genus Acanthosepion; species Acanthosepion lycidas. The sequence goes on from OZ010585.1 coordinate 104,388,632, forward strand.
ATATAGATTTAAGATTTAAGAAACAGAAGATTTTTTTTATAATTATTAATTATTAAAATTAAAATTAAAATGCTAATTATTAAATTAAATTAAAATTAAAATGCTAATTAAATAAAATTAAAATGCTAATTATTAAAAATATTAAAATAATATTAAAAATAAAAAGATTACTTAACATTAAATATCATTGTTATGTCGTTTTTCCTGACTTCGAAGTTTCTTGGTAATATTCATTCTGCAAGTGGTTATGATTTTTAAATACATTAAATTAAATTAATTTTTTTAAAAGCAATTTAAATTTAAGGGTTTCTGTTTGTTTTTTCCTTTAAAAACAGGATTCCTTGAAGAATTGACATTATCAAGAATCTTTGAAGTCTGGGAAAACAACAGGAAATGATATTTAAAGTCAAGTAATCTTTATCTATCTATCTATCTATCTATCTATCTATCTATCTAGATAGATAGATAGATAGATAGATAGATAGATAGATAGATAGATAGAAAATTAAGAGACAGAAATAAAATTTATAGACGAATTTCCAAGTAATCAAAGCAAAGGGTTTGTGGCCATTCTGCCTTTCGTTAAAAAATTATTTTAAAATAAGATATTTTTGTATTTTTGGAAAGTAAAAGGTAAAATGTCTGTAAGTACATTTTATTTGCTTTTATTTTTCAGTCTTTCTCTAGGGCAGATAAAGCTGGGGATTTGATTCCGATCAAGAGAATGATGGAAAAGAATACTACCGTTCGATTCTGCAGATGTATGATTGTTTACGAATCACCTTACAACGATCCAAAACATTTTTCTAAAATATGTCAAAATTACTTAGATTAAAAAAAGGAAGAAGATTTTGGTAATTATGACATGGCTCCGTCAATCTCTGGAACTCTCTTTCTTGTATATTTTTCTTTTAAATTGGTATTTTGTGGTTGTAATATCTTAGGGTATTTTTCTGTAGTCCATATATAAATATATAAATATTTTTGTCTGTGTTAATGATATTAGTTAATGTAACTTTGTATATTATGTTCTTGGATAAATATTGATTGCTTAGTGGACAATTTTCTTTGTTTCTATAATTACATTTGATGGTGTTATTTGGCTGAATGATATTGGTTTTTTTGCAATTCTTATTGGTTTTGTTGAGCTTTTTATTGTGCTTAGGTATTACTTCCTCCATGTTATCCCCACAGTTTTAACTAATTTTGATTGTATTTTTATTGGTAATTTGGTGATTTTAGGGAAGATTTTGTCAGTTAGCTTGAAGAATAATTTTGTCAATTTTTTTATTGTTGTAGGTGGGGGTTGAACCAAATTATAAAGTTTGAACTAAGCAAAATAATAGATAAAAATGATACAGAACTCTATTAGTTCATGTAGTAAATATATACCTAGGCATATATTTACTACATGAACTAAGTGAGATAATCGATAAAAATGATACAGGACTCTAAAGGGACGACGGTCTTATAATCTTAAGAAACTACAACAAACAAATCACAGACAAAGCTAGAAAAGCAATTATAAAGAATTTTAAAAATATCGGATTTGACATAGATATAAAAACTAACCTAAACGAAGTAAATTTTCTAGATGTTACCCAAAACCTAAGAAAAGGCACATATAGACTATACAGAAAACCGAATGATAAATCACTGTACATACACACATCCTCCAATCGCCCCCCTTCAATAATCAAACAGATACCAAAATCGATTAACTACAGGCTTTCCGACAATTCTTGCAATAAAACCATATTGAACGAAGCTGAAAAAGATAGTGAATTCCCGGCAACAATCACATACTCACCACAGAGCACAAAAAAGGCCACCAGGAAGAGAAATATCATATGGTTCAACCCACCGTACAACAAAAATGTGAAAACAAACGTAGGTAAAATTTTCCTCAAACTCTTAAACAAACACTTCCTGGAATCAAGCACTCTACACAAAATATTCAATAAAAACACTGTAAAAATCAGCTACAGTTGAATCGAGAACATGGTAAAAATAATAAAAAAGCACAACAAGAAAACTATCAACAAACCACCCGTAAAAATTAAACCCACGTGTAACTGTAGAATAAAGAATGAATGTCCCTTAAAAGGTAATTGCTTACAAAACAACGTAAAATACCAAGCCATGTTAAAATCACAAGATAATGAATAAAAAGTATGCATAGGAGTAACTGAAGTACTCTCGAAACAGTGAAACTATGCACACAAAACATCTTTCACAAATAGTAAATACGCGAACAGCACAATGGTTTCTAAGTATAACTGGGAAATTAAAAACAAAACACCAAAAATGTCACGGACGATAAGAAAAAGATCATCAGCTTACAACAGTCAATCCAAAACCTTCAAAATTTTATTGGAGGAAAAATTATTACCTTCCCAGACTAAAAAAAAGACCAAAAAAAAAACTAAATGAGCGATCTGAGCTTAAATCAAAATGCAGACATGAAAACAAATTTTACTATGTTTCTTAAAAATCGACAACTGAAATGAATAAATACAAATAAACAAAATAATATAAGAAAGTTAAAATAATTTAACCCAAACAAATAATAAACAAATTGATAACAACTCCCGTTAGAATAGACGAAATATAATATATAAAATTAAAAAATAAAATACATAAAAACAAGTAAAAAAAAATCGAAAACCGAATAGAGTAAATAAAAATATACAAAATAAAAAATAATTAAATAATAAGAAAAAACAAATAAAAATTAGTTCAAATAAATAAATAAATGAACAAATTAACAAATCGCTCCCGCTAAAATAACCTTTAAAACTAATAATAATCAACACAAATAAGCAAAAACACGTAAAGATAATTAATCCAAATAAATAAATAAATCACTTTTATATTTATATTTACATACGCTCTTTCTCTGATATTGAGCACTTTTCCCCATAAATACAACATACCTTAAAATTTGAATACTATATATATATATATATATATATATATATATATATATATATATATATGTGTGTGTGTGTGTGTGTGAAAATATATAGAAAATAGGAAAGAACGGGTTAGGTTAGTAATCCAATGTTCTTTAGTATTTTAGTTATTATTTTTTAAAAATAGTGCTCGATACAAAAGTAGAGCATAAATATAATTATATATATGATTACAACCAACACGCTACATAAGAGGTCTCATGTTTCATTTTTGTTATTATTTTTCAAAAACAGTGCTCGATAAAAAAGTAGAGCCTATATATATATATATATATATATATATATATATATATATATATATATATATCGGTCTTGTTGGTTTTCTTTACACTTTATGGTGGATTCAATCACTGAGTCCGCCATGTTTTTGTAGTTCGACCTTCTTCTAGCAGGAATAAACACGTGTTCCTAATTTAACAACACGTATACCCATAGTCCGCTAAAATATCACTAAATGCAACCCTGGTTTTAATTATTAATTATTATTATTCGTTATATCTAGCAGGAATAAAATCATGACCTTGACATTATTGTAATTTTTTGTCTTGAATTTAATTTCTTTTCACTAAGTAACAGTTGCTATTTGAATTCTAGACAGAAAAAAATTGCCTATTATTTTTTCTTAAAAGGAAACAAAATACATATAGTTTTTATGCAATTCTAAGTCGTCCATTTCGCAAATAGAAAACTGTGCAATTTACTTTCCATGAATAAATAAATATCTGTTTTAAGACAATGCTTAAAAGAAGGATTTATCTCAATGTTCGCGTCTCGGAAGGAGATATTTACGTGATCGATCTTCAACAAAATCGGTACAATATTAATTGTCTTGGAAATATTCGATGTCACTCGGGCAGAGAAGTGTCTGGATATCTATTACCAAAGTTTCATTGATGTAAGAAGTGCGTGTCGAAACAAATATATATATATATATATATATATATATATATATATATATATATATATATATATATAGGAGTTGGACAAAATAATTGGAACAGTTCCAAAATCCACTCCCATATTTCAAAGACTTATTATATTAAGAACTTAAATTAAGAACTAAAAACTTCGTAATTGCAGGTTATATCTATTGTAAATACGTTTATTTATCTAATTTACTGCCTTTGTCTTATTTATTTTTAGAATTTAGTAAAATTTAAACTAAATGCGTGACCTTTCCGAGTTCGAAAAAGAGCAAATTGTTGGAGCTCTCATGGCAGGACCCTCGATTACTAAAGTTGCTGAATTGTTTTCTTTTTCAAAAGTTACCATATCAAGAACAATTCAAGAAACAGGACAAGACCTCTAGCAACCGAAGCAATTCGGGCCGGACTTGCAAACTTACTGACAAGGACTGACGTGCATTGAAACGCAATGTGGCAAAAATTATCGGACAAATTCGGCCAAAGTGACTGCTGAGTTGAATAACCACCTGAATAGTTCAGTTTCTACTAAAATTGTTCACCGTGAGCTCCATAAGGCTGCATATCATGGAAGAGCCGCTGTGATGAAACCTCTTCTCTCCACTCGCAGCATTCAAAAGAAGTTGAAGTAGTGCAGAGATCACAATGCCTCGTCTGCAGACCAATAGAAGCAAGTCATATTCTCCAACAAGTCCAGTTTTTCTCTTTTCCCAATTTCAGGGCGTGTTTATGTGTGGAGGCAGCCCAAAGAAGCTTACAACCCTGACTGCCTTCTTCCAACAGTGAAGCATGGAGGTGGATCAGTGATAATTTGGGCCGCCATATCATGGAAATGTCGCAGTCCAGTAGTTGCCCTGCATCGTAGAATCAACAGCAAGGCTTAACTGAACATTTTGGGAGATCATGTTCATCCAATGGCCAAGACTTTATTCCCTGATGGTGACTGCATCTTCAAAGACGATAATGCTCCAATACATACCGATCGAGTGGTTAAGAATTGGTATGAAGAGCATGAAAATGAGCTAGAACACATGGAGTGGCCTCCGCAATCTCAAGATATCAATATTATTAAACATTTGTGGTGCATTTTCGAGCAAAAAGTTAAGAGCCACTATCCTCCACCGTCGTGTCGTAAAGAGCTAGAGGTTTTAATTGAAGAATGACTGTAAATTCCTCTGGATGAAGTCAGGAAGCTGTATGATTCCATTCCTAGATGTATTAAAGCTGTCTGTGAGGCTAAGGGAGAACCAACTCCATATTAAATAAATTTTCCTTGAATTTAAGAAGTGTTCCAATTATTTTGTCTAACTCCTGTATATATATATATATATATTGAGAGAGAGAGAGAGAGAGAGAGAGAGAGAGAGAGAGAGAGAGAGAGAGAGAAGGGGGGAAGAAAGTTAATACAAATATAACATGCTGATTGATGTTATATTCAGCACCTCTACTTTCGTATTTCGTAGACGAATAGACGAACCTTTCTTTATTTGATCGATCCACTCCCCAGGAGATATCAGTAACTGTCAGATAATTTTACCGTCTATATATATATATATATATATATATATATATATATATATATATATATATATATATATATATATATAGTAGTGAGCCAATTGTAAGAATGAATAGTTCATTAATCAGATTAGTTAGGTGTAGGATAATAACGACAAGGCTTTCCAAACTTCCAATTCGGCCTTGTGCCACATGAAATACAAAAATATCAAAACAAACATTCCACTCTAAATTTTTGATTTTCTTTTTTTAATTCCCTCTAGGCCGAACGAAACGGCTTCCTGGTTGACCTCGTCCCCGGTTAAACTAGACTTTTTTTTTTTTGCTAGATAATGTCTGTGATTGTCGTTCCCGGCCTGTTCTCCGTGTTCTCTTTTGCTATGAGCCTTGTCAAGATGCCGAATCTCCCCATTTTGTTTTTTTGTTTTTTTATCTCCTTTCTTTATTTTGACTGGATCAACATTTAATATTTCCCTACTCCGTAATCTATTCTGTCCCTCCCAAGTGAGCCTCTTGAATCTGCTTTGCGGCAGAATACAGCGGCCGCTCTTATTTTTGTCTGCGTTGGATGGGTCCTACTAAAACAATTTTATTTTACTTTGAATGTTTTCTTTTTGTTTATTTCATGATTGGGTTCATCCCCCCCCCCTTCACCTACATTTGATGATACAATTTTAGAAGAAAACTTTGTAAAAAATAGCGGAAAAATATAATTGTATATTGTTAAAATTTTTATATAATGGGGTTTTAGTAGGTTCCCTGCAAATATGAGGTATTTTGGCAAAAATGTTTGATTGGGTGTTGAAGGAGGGCTTCTTATGGTGAATGGGTCAATTGTAGGCTGAATGAGCCGTGGATGAGATTAGCTAAGTGTAGACTAGTAAGTGAAGACCAGTCTTTCCCTATTTTCCCCCATGGCCTTGTACCACATTAACAATGTATAAACATTCCACAATACATTAGAACCAACATAATTTTTTTACTAGGCTAATATTATTTTTTTTTCTTAAAAAATGCATTAAAAGTGAAGGCATGTTTGCAAGATATTTATTTTTTATATGAATTTTCCTTTTTTCCATTCAGTGCAGCTTTTGGCGTTAAACAATTGTTCCTGTCACGTTCTCCTGGTGTTTCACTGTTTGGTTCTAATCAATTGTAAACAGATTTTCCAAAAGGCTCCCTCCCCATACTCTTTACCAACATCTTCAACACGTTTTTAACATGATAGTCTTTGTATGTTTGTTTTTGAGAAATCAATCTTTTTTCTTTAATTTCTTTTTAAATGACTGAACAACACTTTAAGCTCCTTTATTTTTGTAATTACTTTGATCAGATCCAGGTTACCACTGTGTTGAAATTGGACTAGAGGGACCCAATCCTTGTGGCTTGAGGCATCTTTACGGAGGAATGCGGAGGAAACTAAACGAATTATATGTTCATACTATGTACCCGTGGAATTTCTACTTTGAAACTTGTCAGATATCATATTCCTCCTTACTAGACAGATAAATTTCTTAAAGCGTCTATTTGTGATGTCAGAGTTTTACGTAATATCTGTACACAGACATACACAATGACACACACACGCACACATTGCCACGCACATGCGTCGAGGCAACCATAATTATGCATACTAAATTTTCAGAATTTCGAAACGGCAAACGCACAAACTTTGAAATTGCTTTTCAGTCACCTTTGACCACCAAAAATTTAAATCAATCGTTATATTCTGTTTTCGTAACACTTTGAAATTTGACCACCTGATGAGTACAGATATCCCCACCTTGCGCCGCTGCTGCTCATCTCTGCTGTCGTTGACTCTGCCGCCCGAGAATAAGCACTTTCACACATCCGCCAGTATACCTATCGCTCGTTTATAAGCACTTTCATACAGCCGCCGCTGTACCGACTGCTTGGGATTTAAGCATATTCGCAGAGCGATCAGAATAACGGCCGGTGGGGTATAAGCCCTTTCGTACAGCCGCTGGTATACCGATCACTCGGGTATAAGCCCTTTCACACAGCCGCCAGTATACCTATCGCTCGGTTATAAGCAGTTTCATAGAGCCACCGCTGTACCAGCTGCTTGGGGTTTAAGCATATTCACAGAGTCATCAGTATAACTGCCATTGGGGTATAAGCCCATTCACACAGCTGCCGATATACGGGTCACACGGGTATAAGCATTATCATACAGTCTCCGGCATACCGGCCTTTCGGTTTCGACGGATTAATTACTGTTTTTTTTATTGTTCTCTCACCTTAACAATTTTTTTTCTCAGATTTCAGTAGAAATGCGTCTGAGTGGCTTTATTGCCTTTCATGAAGTGAAATGATGAAAAAGAAATATTAGTTTGGAAAGAAGAAAGTCCTGTCGCATTTTTGACATGATAACGTTGAGGGTAGCTTTCCTAAACTCAAATTAAAGTAAGCATTAATTTTTATATTCTAATGACTTCTTTTCTTGCAGATTACATTAGTTGGCGTGCTGCTAACTCACTTAACAATTAATAGAAACTAATAATTTAATTTTATTATCAGTCATTATTTATCGAAAATGTTTGGTTGAAAAGAAAATTGAGTCACATTTGGAAATAGGAAAGACACACACTCTTCATTGAACTTAATTACTATATTCAAGCAAGTAAATATTTTCAAATTTAAACAGAATATCACCCAATCTGTTAAAATGATTGTTGATCGCTCGGAAATAAAATTATTTTTTGTACTGATGCAAATTAACACTGACCTCTTCACAATGGATAAATTACTTGGCTTCTAATACTTTTACAATGATCAGAGAAGTAAAGATGGAAAAGTAAATGGGTTGAGACAAAACAGCAACATTTCTGTCATAAACTTTTCCTGGGTGACTCGTGCAACTTGAAAACCTAATTATTGATTTGCACTTTTTTTGTGCAATGCTTCCAAATGACGACACTATTTCTCCACCTTTCGTTTCGAAAAAATAATCATGGCAGATAAAAACGGAGGCGTTCTTGAGCTGAGGACAGCGCTGAAATACGTTTATTCAACTGTTTATAGTACCAGCTATATTTGCCAAATTTGTTGAAATACAGCGAGTAAAAAAAAAAACCCGATTGTTAGTGTAGTTATACTTGGCAAAGACCACTGGTCAACCTACTTTTACCGTTTCGTTTGCTGTTACCGGAGTTTAAACTAATTAAGTATTGATAAGCCTTAAAAAACGAATGGATCAACGAAAATAAAAATAATAGACACTGTTGACATCATCTAACGCCATTAATCCCACAGTCCAAGTCAGTACTTATTGATAGAACTGCCGTCGGATAATAATAGACATACGTTTTTCAGTTTGATGTTCTTTTTACCTGCCTACTGCTGACGTCATTGCTGTCATGCTTGACTGCATTTACCACCATTTCTCTTTTCTTACTGCTGTTGCTGAAACTTTACAGTCATTTTCTCTATATATTAATTGTTCCTATATGTTTTGTTTTTTATTTCTATGCTATGTCTATTGTGCAGGCCCTTATGATCTGCCCGTGCGCTGATTCCTGTAGATGTCTGATACTCTAGTGTTTTTCTTTGTCTGATATTTTTAATTCATTCTTCAAGCTTTTCCTTCAATACATGGTTAGCCATGATTGATTTCATCGTTTCTCCTAATTAAGGCTTTTCATCTATAGAGGAAAAAGGATTACGCTAGTTTTAGTGAAGTAGGTCGGAGAGTACAGCAATCGAAACGTTGGAATAATAATAACAATGGCGAATACATTTGTATCGATGGAAATAAGGTAAATAAAACCGTGTCTCACAAATTTGACAAATCATATTTAACAATGAATAACAAAAAAAAAAAAATGAAATGGTGTCGAGACAGCAAACATCTTTTTTAAGCTAATTTAAAGATGCTGAATCTGAAAATGGCCTTACTTTTTTTTGTTTTTTTGGTTAGCTACTGTTTTTGTTGTACAGAAATGCCTCATTTCTTTTCTGTATATATGGTATTGACCGATGCCAATATTTCTCAAAATAAAATCGTAGAAACCTTTCAATTCGTATTTAAACCAACATATATTGTTCTGCTTATTGAGAAATACTATTTTTGCAATAAAAATCAGACTCTAACTCTTTAAAAATAACACGATTGAATATGCCAAGACCAACAAGTATTTTCATCCAATCATTTAATAAACTAACACCAGAAATAAAACCTTCATGAATATAAGAACTATGATAAAAATTTTCTCTTCCTTGATTGTCTGTCATGTTCAATGTTATTTAAGTCCGTTTTGATATTCCAGCAGTATCATGTACAATGGAATTGGTGCATTCAACTGGGATGTCTTTAGTTGGAGTTTTTTTTTTCCAAATGTGAAAACAAAATGCTCTCAATATGTTTGTTTTCCTTCCGTAGTAAAGTGATGGGATAAATTTATATCAAACAGAAAATTTTAGGGTTTCATTTTTTGATGTCACCTCAATTATAAGTCTTACTGAAGTGTATTACTTTTAAAGTTTACAAGTTAATTTGAATTTCGGTCATAAATTGGAAAAATTCGGTACATCTATTTTAAAATTTTTGACTCAAAAACACGTTTTTCTTATAAAAATAGTTTATTTTTTTGGTATAAAAATATTCTATTTTTGACATAAATTTCTTGGCCTACCTGAAAATTGACACTTTTCTACGACCTTTATTAACTAAATTTTGCGAAAAACGATCAATTTCCGTACAGGAAAAATGCTAGCTAACCATGAAAAACTGTTATATTCCGTGATAATATGAATATGGAATGGACAAACATGGTGAATAAATAGTAACAGGTTTAATGTAGAAACCAGTACAACAAGCAAGGAAGTAAGAGTTATGCGTACGGTCGTCGCAAGTCAGTACAGTTGTGTGCATGCTGCTATCGGAAGACCCCTAATTCATGCAGATCCCAGCTCGACGCTATTCAGCAACTGCCCCACATGTGGCACAAGGCCGAATTTAATGTGGGGTTCCCGAGCCCGTAGGCTCAACAAAAAAATCCCCGTAGACGCCGCATAAACGGGGTCAGGTCTGTCTACCTCCCCGGACGAGGCTATGCCCGAAGGCAGAGAGTTCGACTAGCGCAACTGGGAAATATCCCAGTGCGACTCTCCTGTTCTCTGAGCTAACGGATATTATAGGTGGTTACTACTTATAGTACCACCACTCATGGGGGTGGCATGGTATTCCATCACATCAAAAACTAAAGTCGTTTTTGGAATCAGCACCATCAAATTTGGTAAAAACCTCTTCTGTTTCTTGGCACCAAAAAACGTGTAATTTATTTGTCTGCGTACGCATTGTTTTTCTTGTCTTTTCCTTCTACTTCGCGTCTCCTATTTATATTTCTTTTAGATCTGCTTAGAACATTTTTCTGTAAACTAATATTGTGAAAAATTTGACTGTTCAGCCGGGAGAAAAGCAATGTACTTACCTGGAGTTGTTTGAAATATTTATTGTACAAAAGGTACAATTACGCCACGTGGACAAAATTGGGTTGGTGGCGAGGCTGGCCTTCACCTGTCTTATCTCTCAGCTAGCGTCACTTATTGACGCAATCGTCCATACATTGTTAATTTCACCAAAATATCTCATCCACACAACCTTGCCATACACCTACACCACAATGTCATATTCACTCTAAAAAATTTTGCCTAATTCCCATATGTAAAGTTTTTTGTGGGGGGCTGGGTCGACAAAAATCTACAAATATAAATCCTTAATATTAATGATGTAAAAAACTATCTACACAACTAAACTAATGTTAGTAACAGCCCCCCACCCCACACCGCCACTTGTCTAATCATAGCAGAGATAACAGTTAACATGTCGAAAATCTACAGCAGGATTAAAAAAATGATTTCCATGCATCCGTTCTGTAATGACTCACACATTTAAACACAACAATAACCTGGGGTTGTTCGATTCTAACTAAAGGTTTTTAGTATCTGTCTATATTTCTGAGATGAGGTATTATGTACATTATTTACATTATTCGGACTATTGTCCTCATCTTTGTTACTATATTTATTACAACGTTTCGGTCGTTGTACACTCCGGCCTTCGTCAGGTGGTTGGCATATCGAACTTTATTTTTTCGTTCACTGTGCAATGTTTAATGGATGTCAGTTATCAGTTATCTCCTGTTAATTTCCCTCTCCAAGTTCTCCACTGCCTTAACCGAATATTGAACTTACACTCTTTGGGTCCTGTCACTGGATCTAACTAACGCCTTTATCTAATGTGTTATGTGTCCATGAGGGTTTAGTTCGACATTCCAACCAGCTGAAGAAGGCCGGAGCGTACAACAGCCGAAACGTTGTAATAAATATGGCGAAAAAGATGAAGACAATTGTCCGAATAATGTAAATAGGGTAAACGTATCTACTTTCGTACTCACTCTGTATAGTTACAAGTATCACGTGACTTTATTACCACGTGATTCCTGAATTAGTTACAAGCATTTTATTTTTGGTCGTATATTAATTTAAAATATTCCTCTTTACGGGATTTATTTTTTAAATGGAATAAGATCATTCTAAATTTAAAAACTCAACTATTGCCCACCAAAATGACTAGAAAGAAGCTATCTAAAAGCAACGATGTAAAAGAGAGGTAACATAGCGTAAACGAAATAGTTCCAGTTTGTTCAATTTAGGAAACTTAACATTGCAGCCTAAATATTCTAAAATGCTGCCAATAACAAAGAAGAAATTGGAATATACCAAGCAGCAAATCGAATATACAGTGTAACCCGGATATAAGAGAGTTGTCCGGACCGGAGAAGAAGTCTCTTATATCCGGGTTTCTCTTATATCCAGATCTGGTCTATTTTGTTTAGGTAAGTATGGCTCTAATTTGGGACCAGAGAAAATCTATCTTATATCCGGGTTTCTCTTATATCCGGGTTACACTGTATATATATATATATATATATATATATATATATATATATATATATATATATATATATATATATATATATTAAAACATGTTTAATTGGATAATATAGACATATGTCTATTTATTTTTATACTGATCTTTCCATTTCGTTAATCAGTTTCTTGATGTTAAGATGAAATTCATATAAAAGAAATATATTATTCAATGAACATCTTAATATAATTCAATAAAATGTTTAAATAAAGATATGCTGCCTTATACAGTGTAACCCGGATATAAGAGTTGTCGGGACCGGAGAAGAAGTCTCTTATATCCGGGTTTCTCTTATATCTGGGTTTGGTCTATTTTGTTTAGGTGAGTATGGCTCTAATTTGGGACCAGAGACAATCTCTCTTATATCCGAGTTTATCTTATACCCGGGTTTCTCTTATATCCGGGTTACACTGTAGCATCAAAATTTATATTATTTTTATTTATTTGATATGTAACTAAATACATAATTGTCAACAATATTTCCGTAAAATTTGAGATTTCCTGTAATAAATTCTTAAATATTGTTATTATTTCACTTAAGTATATAATAGTCCTGTATTTATAATTCCTTATGGCTAACGATGAAAAGAAATCTTGATCAAAACTGCCTAAAATCTTTAAGTGCGTATTACCACAAAATTATCAAATGTTGAATATGCCCCTCCTACACCGAAGGAGTCATATACAATGTAATATAAAATTTTACGAACAATTAAAATAAGAAAATAATATATAGAAAACCAACAAAGAACTCTTTTCAAAATGAAAAGTTCTCATCCTTTATACGAATTTCGCACACAGGTACGAAGAAGAACATCTCTACAAATGCACCTTCATTTACTTCTGTTGTATTCGTTATCAGTTGTTGGCTTATGCAATAAAATACAGTGCTGTTCGATAAAAGTGACTCATCTGAATTTTTACTTAAAATTTTTATTGCTTATTGTTTTGGGGGTCAAACTAATTTTTAATCATACTAATAAAAAGACCCCTTCCCGACCACCTAGTAAAAAAGTTTACTCACCCTAAGGTATTCTATTGATAATTATAATTTTGGATATAAATGAGATTTAGGGAAAAACTCTGTGCAAAAATTGACTCCCTTATTTCCTGCAACTAGAAATCAATAGAAACATAACGGAACAGCTTTAAATAAAGAATAATAGAGGTATAATTTATTTATAATAGGTAATATAGTTTGAAATATTTAATAATGTATGGGTCCTCCTTTATTTTGAATAACCTTTTCAACCCTTTTTGGTATTGGCTTGATTAGGTTCTGGCAAATCTCATCTCCAAGCATTGAATTCCATTTGGATATAAAATTCCCAATGAAATCCTCTTTGTTGCTCAACTGCTTTCTCGAGAGCCTGTACTTTATAATGCTCCATAAGTTTTCTATGGGGTTGAGGTCAGGAAATTGGGGAGGCCATGTCATAACACTCACATGCTTCTCATCAAATTATTCCTTCATCAATTTTGATTTCTGACGGAGCATTATCCTGCATAAAAATGAGCTTGGTGGGGGTCGATTTGCACCCTTTCAGCAGAAGGGAGCAGACAAGACTCTAAAATTATCTTGTACTGCTCGCTCCTGAGGGTCTTTTCAATAGGTTTTAAGAAACCAGTTCCATGAAAAGAAAAGCATTCCCAGAACATTATACTGAACAGATGCTTGACAGTACTTACTGCTAAATTCAAAGAGCTTTCAAAGATTCTTCTTCGGATTTTAGATCGCTTATCCTTTGAATTTAGCTCAACTTTCGTTTCATCGAAGAAGAGAACATTTAGTAAGAAAAAAAATCAGGTGAGTCACTTTTATCGAACAGCATTGTATATTGTTCTTAATTGAACATAATAGCTTATAATTCCTTTCTTTTAATCAAGAAAATTCCAACGGAAACTAATGAATCAATGTAATTTTCTCTACAACTAATAATCACGATGGAATAACAGCAATTATATAATATGTTATGTAACTACTTAATTAAACCCTTCCCCGTCACTTATTTTGGAAAAAAACATTTCATTTTCAGACGTTTATACAGAACGTAAGCATTCCAAACCGCAGTATCCATCAGATGGAAGAAGATGTTTTTTTTAACGTTTTGGACGTGTTTATTCGTCAGTGTACGAAAGAATACTTTCAGCAAAAACGTGTATACACGAAATGGTTAAGCATCTCACAAGACATCGATTTATAGCAATCTTAGCTAACAACAATTTCAAGTGAAACGAGCCATTCTTATCTCTCTTCGCAACGCCATATTAAAAGTCCTTTAATTACCGGAGACTTATTGCTTTTTGTTTCTTTCTGGGATCTACCCGTCTAGTTAATCTCCGTTACATTCAAGCCCAAGAAAGACTCAAGCATTGGCACTTGCTGTTACCGAAATTGATTTCGTGACTTTCTCGACAGATGAGTATCTGGAAACATGGTCTAATATAGGTACCTCCATTAGGTCACGTAAAAAATCGGCATATCACGATGAAAAAAGACTCATAAATCAACGAAAACAAAGTTTTGTTTAAATATGTTGTTATTAATTGAAAGCTTAAGCATTAAATTTATTACTTACAGTAAGTAACATATTCTGGTGTCTTTCAGATAGAAATTATATAGATTGGAATGTCAAATATATGCTCGATTTTTGTTTAATTTTCTTAAAAGCGGCCATTTTCTTAAATTTTAAGAAATTTATAAACAAAATTTTGAATTTAAACTTCTTCCTAAAATAAATTTATATATTTTTTCACGTTATTTGAGTAAAATTAGAAAAAAGTCTTTCATCTTCATGACAGCATAAACATAATTTAAACAAAACTTTGTTTTCGTTGATTTATAAGTCTTTTTTCATCGTGATATGCCGATTTTTTACGTGACCTAATGGAGGTACCTAGTCTAATACTTCAAATCTACCTAATCGGTTGACTAAAGCAAATTCTGTATGATTGAAAAAATATTTTATTAGAGTATCATTATTTCTATTTTCGAAAACTACAGATATATATATTTAAAAAAAATACTTTCTGTGATTACAAGTGCCAACGAAAACAATGTTGACACACTTAAAATAACTATGTTTGTCGAGATTTACAAACTCTGCGCTTCGTTCAATTTCTCAAACTCGTCGATGAAATTTAAATAAGCTGATTTTTTTTGGAAAAATCTTTGGTAAAATCCTTATGCAGTTGCATAATTTCGTTTTTAGTTAACTAACTGTATCTGGTGTTGTGTATTTTTATAATGTTTAATAAGTTACTTGTGCAACTATAGCTGAGCTTTACTTTGCGTCTGTTGAACACCTTATCTAGGAGAGAATTTCTTGGGAAATGCTTCTAGCATAAAAGATATTTTTCCAATTTTGGTTTTTAATTGCAGGTTGAATGAGGAGTTAAACCAAATCACGTGCCTTCTCCTGGTTGCGTTCTTAGGACGGATGGGTGGTAAAAAGGACAACAAATTAGTATTATGACCTTCCTTTTTCAATGCTTTCTCATACACCTTCTTTTTTTGGTTGAAAATCTCCTCAGTGGATGAATTACTACATAGACAGAAATAATTGTCCTTTGGACGGCGAGTGCCTGATGGAAGATGTGGTTTACTCAGCGGAGGTCAGTGATGGCAAAAATTTAAATGTATAAAACAAGTATGTACAAAATTTAATGTATAAAACATACATTATTCGCACTGGCGGTGGGGATTTAAGAGGAGATATTACAGCCATACTAAATTTTTTAGTGTCTGGAGGTTAAAAGAATTTAATGGTAGAGTTCCACATATTAGGTTCGTGCAAAAATAATGACGGTTTTTGGCGTTAAAAAATACGTCAAAAACCGTCATTATTTTTGCACCAACCTAATATAAAGAGGAAAATCATCAAAAATGTAAAGCCGGGCACAGTCTGAGGAAATTACTGTAAGCTATGCCAAGAAAAATTGACGATAGTCGCATACCCAAAAAAGAACGAACTGCTAAATGAAAAATCAGACGTGTTATCTAACTGCAGACAACTTAGTAAATATTTGTTGTGTCTGTACGAACCTGGATGGAAATATTTTGTTGTTGTTTTTTCCCGCCTTTTCCCTCCTACATTCCACCCCAACTCCCGGTGTTTTTATATAAAGTTGGTGGAGTCAACTAAAACTTTCATCCTATCTGCCTAAGGGGACCTAGCCTGGGTAGAGTGGTAGCTCAGATTTTGATATTCCTGATTGTAATTTGCTCTAAACTTAAATTTTTGGGATTTTGTATTGGGTGCTTTTTTTTTTTTATTGCATCTTCTTAAGCGCAGCTTTTTACAGCATCCTTTTAAAATATACTATTTGATATTGTATTTTTAATTTATATATATATATATATATATATATATATATATATATATATATATATATATATTAATAAATACACATATACCTACGTAAGTAGTGCTGGTTTAAGTTTCATGGTTTACCAAGTCGTCCGGCACAAATGGCAAATTCTCAAATTATTTCAGTTGTGTTTTAAATTAAAAACTGGGTCTTATGGGAGGAATACTAAGTTATACTCAGATCCAGAACTCAAAGTTAATAAATAAAATAGAATATATTCTTGGGTGTAAATTCAAAATATAGTGTACAGAGAGGAAGATATTGGGGAAAAAAATAATGCAAGGTTAAATTTTATATCTCTTTTATTTATATCTCGTTATTTAATTTATATTCACACTTCTATCTATCTATCTATCTATCTATCTATCTATCTATCTATGTCTCTCTCTCTCTCTCTCTCTCTATATATATATATATATATATATATATATATATATATATATATGTATATATATATATATATATATCATAGCAAATTTTAATTGGTAATCGTTACTCCAGAGAGGACTTTTAGTCCATATGAATGACCATCAATGTACGATACTGAGGAAATTGTGATAAAATTTAGGGAAAAATACTTTAAAATCCATAGTTAGTAATAAATTTATTCCGATGAATATAAGAATATTCATCTCATCAGACCGACTACATTTTATGAAGACATATATATATATATATATATATATATATATATATATATATATATATAGTTGGTGCAAAAATAATGACGTAATAATGTCGTTTTTTGACGTATTTGTTAACATCAAAAAACGACATTATTACGTCATTATTTTTGCACCAACCTAATATATACACACACACTGCCGCACACACAAACACACACACGCACACACACATATATATATATATATATATATATATATAAACTAATCCTCCAAACACGAGTGTTTAGATTTTAGTTAAGGACTGGAAACCCAAATATTGGGCAAATTTACTGTCTGGTTTTTAGTTTCATGAAAAAGCGTGACAAGTTACACAGAATAAATAGTTCTATCAATTATTTCCAGTAAAGAAAAAAGAGAAAATCAACTAGAGTGGAATCAAAAGCAAATTACATTGTATTTTTATCTTAAAAAAGCGTTAAACATTTACACAAGAATTTTGTCAGCGTTACATTAAACTATGTTCTTCATGTTTCCAATTTCGATCCATTTTCCTAATATTGTAATTATTCTTCTCCATGTGCCGAAAATCAGGTATTTACGTGTTCTGTCTAGGATTAAGACAATAACAGGAATTCCTAGAAAAGGTAGTAAATAAAACCAGTGAGAAAGTAGGCTTTAAAAAAGACAGAATATACCGTTGTCAGTAAAAGAAGAAACCAAATATTTCGTCTCTATCCACTAGCTATTCTTGGAATAATCATCAGACAATGACTATAAAAGACTCCAAAAATACACCACAAATGTCCTTAGTAGATATAGAAGTTAGTTAAACATGCATTATTGTCATCTACTGGTCATGACGTCAAACCTTGTATTAAACACTAGTTCAACACTTACGAACATTAATTGGCATCGCAAGTACAAAAAAAAATCACAATAATCAAAAGATATTCCATATCAGCTAATCAAAATACAACTGATGAGGGCTAGAGAGTACCTGGTCGATGTTAACCATGTTTGCTGTAGTCTTTGAATATAGAATCCAGTGAAGTATGTAATGTGTTCAATATCAGAGGTTGGCAGTGAAGATTAGGAGAAAGTAGCAGCTGTTAAGTAATTCTTTAGGTCTTCGATATCACAGGTTGGCAGTGAAGATATTTTTGGAGAAAAAAACAAAATGGCTGCCTTTATAGACGTCGCATTGAATATATCGAGCTTTCTGATTGGTTAACCCTTCTCTTGGTTGACTATAAAATGAGTCAGCTCATTTTGGCTAGCTCACTAGTACTGCAGGCTACCCAAAATTTCCAACAGTCGGGACGGTGTGTGTATAATAATCTCCCTATCAACCAAAATTCAAACAGTACTTCGAAATAATACAAGAATTTCTGGTAAGTGTTTTAACATTTAACAAAAATGTGACAGTACAATCCGAAGCAACATGAGAATACCTAGAGATGCCTTCTGATTATTAAGAAAATTAGAAACTAGAAAATTTCGTTACAAACAACGGAAACGTGTGCTGCATCGCTATGTAATAGCAATACTCTTCCGTGGTAGTGAAAGTTTTCACGGATGAAAAGTTGATTTGAGGTAACTGGGGTGTAGTTCTACAGAAGAATTATGAGAATGTCATGGACAGAGCATGTGTTTGAGACGGAAGTCTTAAGGAAAATGGAAATAAAAAGAACACTTATACTTAAACTCAGAAAGAGACTGCTAAAAATGCTAAGACATATAACGAGATAAGAGGCTTTGGCATTCACAGGATATACCAAAGTCAAAAGTCACAATCTCTTTTTCTTCAAATTTCAGTTGATAAATAATGATCATATTCACTTTAGAAGTAAAATGACTATTTATATCATTTTTATATTAAATAGGTTTTTGACTTTAGTCTAAAAATGAAATGCTAAAATTAATCTATGTTTTATGTCGCATCTTGGGCATTTTCTCTATGCTGACAACCATACATTCAGTCATCTTACAATTGATGTTTAGCCCTTTCTTCTCTCTTTCTTTTACTTGGCCTCTTCCTCTTGCTGACAACCATATATTCTGTCTTCTTACAATTGATGTTTAGTCCTTTCTTCTCGCTTTCCTTTCCTTGGCCTCTTCCTCTCGCTGACAACCGTACATACTGTCTTCTTACAATTGATGTTTAGTCCTTTCTTCTCTCTTTCCTTTCCTTGGCCTCTTCCTCTTGCTGACAACCATACATTCTGTCTCCTTACAATTGATGTTTAGTCCTTTCTTCTCTCTTTCCTTTCCTTGGCCTCTTCCTCTCGCTGACAACCATACATACTGTCTTCTTACAATTGATGTTTAGTCCTTTCTTCTCTCTTTCCTTTCCTTGGCCTCTTCCTCTTGCTGACAACCATACATTCTGTCTTCTTACAATTGATGTTTAGTCCTTACTTCTCTCTTTCCTTTATTTGGCCTCTTCCTCTTGCTGACAACCATACATTCTGTCTTCTTACAACTGATGTTTAGTCCTTTCTTCTCTCTTTCCTTTCCTTGGCCTCTTCCTCTTGCTGACAACCATACATTCTACCTTCTTACAATTGACGTTTAGTCCTTTCCTCTCTCTTTCCTTTACTTGGCCTCTTCCTCTTGCTGACAACCATACATTCTGTCTTCTTACAATTGATGTTTAGTCCTTTCTTCTCGCTTTCCTTTACTTGGCCTCTTCCTCTTGCTGACAACCATACATTCTGTCTTCTTACAATTGATGTTTAGTCCTTTCCTCTCTCTTTCCTTTACTTGGCCTCTTCCTCTTGCTGACAACCATACATTCTGTCTTCTTACAATTGATGTTTAGTCCTTTCTTCTCTCTTTCCTTTCCTTGGCCTCTTCCTCTTGCTGACAACCATACATTCTACCTTCTTACAATTGACGTTTAGTCCTTTCCTCTCTCTTTCCTTTACTTGGCCTCTTCCTCTCGCTGACAACCATACATTCTGTCTTCTTACAATTGATGTTTAGTCCTTTCTTCTCGCTTTCCTTTACTTGGCCTCTTCCTCTTGCTGACAACCATACATTCTGTCTTCTTACAATTGATGTTTAGTCCTTTCTTCCCTCTTTCCTTTACTTGGCCTCTTCCTCTTGCTGACAACCATACATTCTGTCTTCTTACAATTGATGTTTAGTCCTTTCTTCTCGCTTTCCTTTCCTTGGCCTCTTCCTCTCGCTGACAACCATACATACTGTCTTCTTACAATTGATGTTTAGTCCTTTCTTCTCTCTTTCCTTTCCTTGGCCTCTTCCTCTTGCTGACAACCATACATTCTACCTTCTTACAATTGACGTTTAGTCCTTTCCTCTCTCTTTCCTTTACTTGGCCTCTTCCTCTTGCTGACAACCATACATTCTGTCTTCTTACAATTGATGTTTAGTCCTTTATTCTCGCTTTCCTTTACTTGGCCTCTTCCTCTTGCTGACAACCATACATTCTGTCTTCTTACAATTGATGTTTAGTCCTTTATTCTCGCTTTCCTTTACTTGGCCTCTTCCTCTTGCTGACAACCATACATTCTGTCTTCTTACAATTGATGTTTAGTCCTTTATTCTCGCTTTCCTTTACTTGGCCTCTTCCTCTTGCTGACAACCATACATTCTGTCTTCTTACAATTGATGTTTAGTCCTTTCTTCCCTCTTTCCTTTACTTGGCCTCTTCCTCTTGCTGACAGCCATACATTCTGTCTTCTTACAATTGATGTTTAGTCCTTACTTCTCTCTTTCCTTTATTTGGCCTCTTCCTCTTGCTGACAACCATACATTCTGTCTTCTTACAATTGATGTTTAGTCCTTTCTTCTCTCTTTCCTTTCCTTGGCCTCTTCCTCTTGCTGACAACCATACATTCTGTCTTCTTACAATTGATGTTTAGTCCTTTCCTCTCTCTTTCCTTTACTTGGCCTCTTCCTCTTGCTGACAACCATACATACTGTCTTCTTACAATTGATGTTTAGTCCTTTCTTCTCTCTTTCCTTTCCTTGGCCTCTTCTCTTGCTGACAACCATACATTCTACCTTCTTACAATTGACGTTTAGTCCTTTCCTCTCTCTTTCCTTTACTTGGCCTCTTCCTCTTGCTGACAACCATACATTCTGTCTTCTTACAATTGATGTTTAGTCCTTTCCTCTCTCTTTCCTTTACTTGGCCTCTTCCTCTTGCTGACAACCATACATTCTGTCTTCTTACAATTGATGTTTAGTCCTTTATTCTCGCTTTCCTTTACTTGGCCTCTTCCTCTTGCTGACAACCATACATTCTGTCTTCTTACAATTGATGTTTAGTCCTTTCCTCTCTCTTTCCTTTACTTGGCCTCTTCCTCTTGCTGACAACCATACATTCTGTCTTCTTACAATTGATGTTTAGTCCTTTCCTCTCTCTTTCCTTTACTTGGCCTCTTCCTCTTGCTGACAACCATACATTCTGTCTTCTTACAATTGATGTTTAGTCCTTTCTTCTCGCTTTATTTTAATTGGCCTCTTCCTCTTGCAGACAGACATATATCCCGTCTTCTCTCAATTGATGTTTAGTCCGTTCTTCTCGCTTCCCTTTTCTAGGGTTTTTCGGATTTCTGACAACTATAAATTCTATCTTTTTTCAACTGATGTTTTCTCCTTACTTCTCTCTTCCTTTACTTGGCCTCTTTCTTTACCTACAACCATATATTCTCTCTTCTTACAGTTGATAGTCCTTTCTTCTCGCATTCTTTTACATTGTCTCACGTATCCTGTAGTTTCCATTCTGTGTTTACCACCAAAACTGTGTCATCTTGCCATCTTTTTATGGTTAAGATTGTGCCAACCGATAATAAATCTTGTCAGAGTCTCTACGTACTTAGACTAGTTAAAAAAAGACTATTAATATATATATAATAAATTATGGTACTTCATCACGACTATCTTTTTTTTTGTATTTACCTTATTTTCATACAGAGCATTTCCCAATCTTTATTGTTATTATCAAAGCATTTCAGCAGTTGTACTCTCCGGTCTTCATCGCGTGCTTGTCAATCGGGCAGACTTGGTCGGGTGAGTAATATTTGAACAGTATACAAACACGGACTAGACAAGATGTTCTTAGGCATGGTCAGTAGAGAGAGAAATAAAAAGACTTCATCTGTTGATTAAACATGGGGTTCAATTCAATATTCCCTGATCGGCATGCACCTGATGAAGGACGGAATGCACAGCGATCGAAACGTTGTGAAAATAACAAATGTAAGCATATTAGTACAACTGCAAAAAGTAAATGATAACTCCTCACTCTCAAATTGCAGACAAATTATCATTTATTTGATATATTTTATTTGAAGGAAAGGAAAAGACACTTGAAATCATAGCGAGGCTCTTGAAATTTCTGAGATGCATAATAAGGAAAAAAGGTGTTTAATAATTTGACACTTAAGGGACTTACTGAATAAAAGAGATCAGAGGCTAGCAATGAGTAATAACGAGGTTATGTAAATTGATATAACCGACACTGGTCCATGAAAGTAGGATAGACGAGTGGAGACAGTTCATTTGAAGTTGTAAACTAAACCTAGGTAAAAACTAGGACGTCTACTGAATTTTCCGTTGCTGAATCCTGTTTATATTTATTTTAAGAGACTAGTGGCCCAGAAAATTTCAACACCAAAATGAAATTATTCGATTGGTGTATTATATTCATCATTTGTCATTTACAATTGATGCATATTTTAGTAGAGGCATAACAACACTTGCTTTTATTGTAGTAATTTTAATATCATACATATGAAAATTTTCATGACTATATTAAAATTCTATGTATGATACATTTAGTTCGTTTAAAAAAGATCTTGACCTTAATATCTACAATGTTTTTATATGTACTGAAGTTGTCTCCCTTTGACTGCTTACACCAAAATAGGAGAATCTTCGTTCTGTTAGTGTCAGACTGTTTCAAAATATTTATGAAGATGAAAAAAATAAATAAATAAATAAATGAACCGTGATAAAGAAGAGTTAAAAATTAATAATTTGTTTAAAATATTTAAAACTGGCTATGCTGCCATGTTTTATGTTTTAGGAAAAACGGTACATTATCATTTAATGGAAATAAATGACTATAAAATCGTTGACGGCGATTTCTTATGGGCGCCGCTATTTTGGTTTAATTTGGATATTTTGCAGTTCACACCAAGGCAAACGACACCCCATTACAGAATATAAATAAAATATGATGTAGATAAGTTTGTATTGCATGTTGCTATATGTCTTAGCTAGATTTGGAGTATCACTAACGGCTAGTTGGTATATCGCATAAACGATAGGCAATGACATTTCACGGTGTTTTGAATATATACATCGATATAAAGGAATGCACATTTTGTGATAACGTCTAAGTACGCTAACAGCAGCGGAAGTGTTAAAACCCCTCAAGTGCATGATGATACAGTCAAGAAATAATAAATATGCTGTCATTCTTTATTGCATCGGTAAATTAGTTTTGATGTAAGATCTTCGTGGACATGATAAGGTGACATAACTTTTTCTATAATTATTAAGTAGTAAACTGGCACCCATCAAATTTACAAAGCATTGATAATTGTAAATAATATATATATATTTATATTAACATTTAAAAACCCAATTATATTAAAACAATTAACAAAATAAGTAGAGGACAGAAAGTCATTATTTGTATAGGTGGTATTTAAATTAACCCTAATACAATTTGATAGAATGTTTTGCTATTTCAAAATAAATTAATTCAACTGATACGTTATACTCAGAATAAGAACAGCAACAATGAATGCCTCAAATGAAACAATTGAAATAGAAAAAAATGAAAATTAAGTTAGAGTAAAAAAAATTCTTGATAAGAAATCGTTTGCGTGAAATGAAAATTCCTTTCGATGTCTTATTTGTAAGAAGACAGAATGTATGGTTTTCAGTCAGAGAAAAAAAAAACAACATGTCGGCTACGTATTGGACTATTCACCGGAGAATTTAGATTATTATTATCTAAGAAGTATTCCCTTAAAATCACCATCCTGTAATGTAAATACAAATGCGCCAGTGTCCTGTTACACATGCAGAGAGTGAGATTGGAAGATGCTAAACTTTCTGTGGCCTCGGTCAAGGAATAGATGATTGAAAATAGCTACTTTGAAGTTGTAGCTCTACAGAATTATATGTTGCCTGTTGATACTTATTTTAAGAGATTAAAGAGCTGGAACTGCTCAATACCAAAATTGAATGATTAGTAAATTATATTTTCTCTTTGTCTTGTAGTATGCATTTGTACTACGTTCGGAAAGAAAGAAAGTTTGAATGAAACTGATTTTTGCGTGTGTATATGTCTACATCTAAAAAAATGTAATGTTTATGCCGAGGGCAAACTAAAAGAAAACACATTTTTGTACGTAAGAATGTAACACATACAGGTTTAGATATTTCCTGAATTTAACTAAATATGGTAAAGGATTGCCTTTCTACGATCTTCGGATTATTTCGTAGAATTCTTCATAAAACGTGTCAATGCTTAGATTACTTGGTCGTAAACGATTTTGATTTTATCCATGTACAACTAATTAAACTTCTTTTATACAATCTGCAGGTGTGAGACGAACTAATTTTAATGGAAGAAAACGACACAGCATTCTGGCAATGGTAATTATCGTCAGTCGATTCTCTCTTTGCTAATAGATTTTCACAAATACGTTTCTTCGTACGATATCTAAAAGATATATAATGACATTTGAGTTTTCAGACGTTGATATATACGAATGCTGAAGTTTTATCTTGATACGTAAGATACAGATTGACTGTTACATTGCATTTTAACCAACAATACACCTAAAATCAAATGAAAATATTACATCAGACTTAACAAAAAGTTATGAAGTAAAACCATAGATTAAAAGAAAATACATATAAAAATATGAACTTACTTTATTTCAATGTTTCTATTCAGCTATTTGTGGAGGTTATTTAGTGTAAAACCCGTAACTGAAAGTTTCTTGTGATTTCTTCATTATTTGGTCGAATATGCGATAAACAGACCTTCATTTCAGTTGAGTGTAGTCTTTATCGCTTCTTATTTTTGATGTTATTTACGGTTGAGAAGCCTAATTCACATAAATAAGAATTAGAAAATTGCAATAAAACTAAAAAAGCTCTTTTAATATGGGATATTCCTTTTGTATTGAAATCCCATATGTATGAATGGGTATCGTGGAATATTTTATTTTGAGCCGTAGATGGCTAGAAATGGTGAACAATTGTTTTTGTTCAAGTAACTGAAGTCCAATATTAGAAGGAACATAGTGAAAAGAATTATTTGAAAAAAGTTTAATGCTTATTCATTTATTCATATACTAACGTTTACAACATTACTACACACACACACACACACATATATATATATATATATATATATATATATATATGCTGTGAAAATCAGCACACTAGAGTGTCGCAGTACGATAGTCAAGAATCAACTCTCTTACATAATAGCGTTTTTATTTTTGATATTTGTCATTAGCAATTACTCTACAGTGCTGTTCGATAAAAGAGATTCATCTGATTTTTTTACTAAAAATATTTTTGTTTATTGTTTTGGGGGTTAAATAATTTTTAATCTTACTAAAGACTAAGACCCCTTCCCGAGCATCAAGGAAAAAAGTTTATTCATCCCAAGGTATTCTACTGATAATTACAAATTTGGATATAAATGAGATTCAGGAAAAAACTCTGTGCAAAAACAGTGACTCAGATATCGCATTCTAATGATTAAAATGTTAAATTTAAAGACCTTTTGACAAAATATTGAAAACTATTTTACAATACACTCAACAATATTCTAGAGAATTCTAGAACAGCTTAAATTAAAACTAGAGTATTCTAGAATATTCCAGAAAGCCTCATACAGTAAAAAAAACAAGTTGAAATAGCCACTCAAGATGAATGGGTACAAACACGCATAAGAAACACTTAAGGCATTGCCCTCTCAAAAGCAGCAAGTCTACGAAAGAAATTTCAGAAATTGCTATAACCTCGCAATCAACTGTCTCTCGAGTGCTTAGGGCACATAATGATCGAAGGAAGGAAACAAGGGGACGAAAGAAAAAGATTGATGATAGAACTGGCAGGGTAATCAAGAGAGAAGTTGCGAAGAATAGGGCTATAACTAGGCAAGAAATTGCAGCCAGTCTAAGCGAAGAGCAAGGTGTTAATCTTGCCTCTTCAACAGTCCGTCAGAACAAGGTTACAAATCTTGTACACGAAGGTTTAAGCCGCTAATAAGGAAAGCCAACAAAGCCAAGAGACTTGAATGGGCTCACTATTACAAAAGTTTCACCGTAGAAAACTGGATGAAACGAAAGTTGAGCTAAATTCAAAGGATAAGGTGAGTCACTTTTATCAATCAGCACTGTACCCTATTTCAATGGGAAATTTGTTCTCTTTACCAAATGTACCGTGTTTTCTTGCACGTAATACGATGTATTTTGAACCAAAAGTGAAGACAAAAGTTGTGTGCCCTATTATACACAACTACAAGGTTTCCTAAATGCTAACTCAGCTGAAAAATCTCTGATGTTTTTCTTGTTATCTCTCCAAAAAACAGCAAGAAAAAAGACAGATTTTTTTAGGAGAGATAACAAAAAGAATTTAAGCTACTAATGGCAGAAAGTTGTCGAGAGCCATGATCGTCTTCATCCTAAAGGGACACGGCAAATAGAAGAAGATAGGGAACCTTGATTTAGTGTAATAGTTGACAAATTTGTTTCGTTTGCACAATTACCACTGAGTAGTAAGTTCCTCATTGGGCACCCCGAACTTTCGTCCTTGGTCACATCTAATCTAAGCTAAGCTTAGGCAATCACCATAGGAGAAGAAAGATTTCAAATACTCTCAGCATGTTAGATAATAAAACACAATGCAGGCAGGTGTTGATATAAAGATATTTGATATGTCAGCCATATTTGTTCTTTGAGAAATCAGCGTAATTGAATGTCTTTTCTCTCAAATACAGGAAATTCATCCACATCGATTAAGAAAATTAATAAAAGGAATAAATTTAGGTCATATTTTGAAAACGTTAGTGTTACAACAAATGATCTTTACCTTGAAATTCGAAAATAACTTTTGAAACGGAGATTAAAACACGAAACAAGCAATGGCGGCACATCCGGTTCATTCTTCGTCTTCAATATCGTGAAAAAAATAAATAATTTAGGGAAATATGTGTACGGCATTGAGATTTTAATAAATAATACTTTACATAGGAATGGTTGTACTGCTGAGTCGTATTATACTCAAAGATTTAATTCATTACCTGTTTTTCGTTTTAGAAACACGGGAAAGTAAAATTCGCAGTTATTAATAAGAAAGACTAAATTAAAGCATGCAAGATTTATCAGCTGTAACATCATTCCTCCATATTCAACCTATGAACTTCTCAGCCCACCTCATGATCGCAGAGAATTTTAGCAACGAATTAAGCAATTTGAATTCAAATTTTTGTTAAAAAATGAAGGAACCCAAGTACTGGTCATTACTTATAAAAATAAAAGGCGCGAATCAAAATTCATGGGCTTCTTACTCCTTGATTTTCCATATCTTCAGGGTTTTATCCGTACTCACTATGCTTAGGCATTTGTAGGTTTTGAACCTAGAGTTATCCTTTAGACTGGTTGCTACAAAGTCTGTACTGATAATTAACCCATAGCTTGTGGTTTGAGGAGATAAATTCATACTTTTTCCAAGTCTATTTGCACCTAAGTAAATACAATGAACCCGACTGGTGTCGGAACACGGCTCTCCGATTCTCAGCCAGTATCCATTACTCCACCGGGCCTATGAGACTACTTACATCTTATTTTGTTAAATAAAATAAATTTCATCAAACCATTTGCTGCTACGTTGCATATTAAAACAGTTAAACGATTCTGTATTTACATTATTCGGACTATTGTCCTCATCTTTGTAGCCATATTTATCACAACGTTTCGACCGTTGTACGCTCCGGCCTTCTTCAGGTGGTTGGAATTTTGAACTGAACCCTTTATTTCGCTCACTGGGGTAGACTGTTCTAGTTCCACGTGCCATGTTTGATGGATATCAGTTATCAGTTATCTCCTGTTAATTTCCCTCTGAAAGTTCTCCACTGCCTTAACCGGGTATTGAACTCACACTCTTTGGGCCTTTGGTTTAATGTGAAGTTCCCGAGCACGTAGGCTCGGCCAAAAATCCCCGTAGACCCCGCATAAACGGGATCGGGTCTGTCTACCACCCTTCGGCATAGCCTCGTCCGGGTTCCTCTCTGCCCGAAGGCAGAGAGTTCGACTGTCGTACGACATTGACTGTCGTCCGACATCGACTAGTATTTAGTCATCCCCCACCATCATGTGACATAAGGCCGGTTTAACATGGAATCTCCGAGACCGTGGGCTCAGCCAAAAATATAACCTTTGAACCCGTATAAACGGGCTCAGGGTCGGTTTACCTCCCCGAACGAGACTCTGCCCATCGGCATAGCCTCGTTCTGGTTCCTCCCCGCCCGAGAGTTCAAGCGTTCAGCTGGTCGTCCGACATTGACTAGTATTTAGTCACACCCCACGAGGGTATCATGTGGCACAAGGCCGGTTTAACGTGGGATCTCCGAGCCCGTGGGGGCGGCCAAAAATATACCATTTGAACCCGTATAAACGGGTTCAGGGTCGGTTTACCTCCCCGAACGAGATTCCGCCCTTCGGCGTAGCCTCTTTCGGGTTCCTCCTCGCCCGAAGGAAGAGAGTTCAACCGTTCAGTCGGTCGTCCGACATTGACTGACCCTCGTTTCTCTTACTACTACTACTTATATTAGGTGGGAGAGTCTATTAACTATAGAATAGGTGTGTTTCGCCATAAAAGAAAAAAAACGAAACAAAAACAAAACAAGGTTCAAATAAACAAAAGATAACGATTGGAATTGCATTTAATTTTTTGTAAAATAGTTGAAAAGAAAACCGCAAGATAGTTGCACATACGTGAAGGTTTGGTGAAAAAAAAAATAATTAGAATAGAACTTATTGTTACAATTATCGATTTCAACAGTGAAATGATGCCAAAATGTACTGTGCTTAAATTCCAGGTTCGAATGAAGGAGACTCACCATAAGAATATCCATGAAAATATTTATAAAAGAGGCAATGATAAGTCTCTACGGTAGTGGTAAAATAAGAAACATGCCAGGTCAGGTCTGATAACGTCGCAGATTCTTCTTTGGATTTTTCCAATAATTTCTTAACACATAAAAGAAACCTCAGACAACAGGCGGCAACTTATAAATTTGAAAGAAAGGGTCTGGCGGGAAAAAATCTTTAGCAAGACAGAGTGAACTAATTTACTCAGCAGCAAACTTAGAAATTCAATATAAACTTTGCACTTCATGTCAAGGGAAAACGTGAGAGAAAGAAGGCAGCAGTGTGTTGCTCTTCTTAGCAACAATCATGGTAGGCGAAAACCTACAACGTGGATATTGCAGTTGGCAGATCATACATCGAAGGAGACTAGAGCTTTGTATTGTCTTAAAATGTCCCCCCTGAACAATTATCAAAACTTCTGGAGTTCACCTTGTATATCTGTAAGCAGATTTATTAGTCTGACATCGCAAAACACATTGTCTTTCTGAGCAAATAACATACTGGCACCTTTTACATTCTTCCAGGGAAATATACTTATTTCAGTAAATTCATCAGATAAGAAAAATAAACATCATAGTGAAAATGTATAATATTTTCTACTAGTTTTATCTTGTTAAAATATCACTGTTTTCCTATTTTAAATTTCGGATGAATCTTAATTCTTCAGTTAATAATTGAATAAGTTCATGGCAAGTTCTACAACAATAAAACATCCATAGAAATTTCCCCATAACATCGTTAAATATTTTAACTTGACAAAATATTGCAATAACAATCATAAATATGAATGCTTGTCATTATTTTAAGAAGTAAAGGGATACAAATAAAACGTTTTGGAATTCACAGCTATTTCCATTACAGTGAAACAGACGTTAAACTTTTCTATCTTCTTTATTTCATTTTTTTCACTGAAGTCAAGTCGAATTTAATATATCTTTTGTCTTATCATGCGATCACAAATGAATAGTTAATTATTTCCGAGGAAATGTTAAGCACTTCTATCTTTCTTTATTTCTTTCGTTTTGTCTTTTTTTTTCACTGAAACATAGTAGCACCTCTGACATGTCTTTGCATTTCTCAAGCGATCAAATCGGAATAGTTCATTATTCAGAAGAAAAAGTTAAACACTCTTACCTAGCAGGAAACGTTAAAAACTGCTAGATTTCTTTCTGTTTGATATTTTTCAATGAACCGAAGTAGCATTTCTGATATGTCTTTTGATTTTTCACACGATCAAAACGGAATTCGCGAGGAAAAATTAAACACTTTTGTTTAGTAGGAAACGTTAAACACTTCTATCTATTTTTATTTCTTTCTGTCTTTTTTTTCACTGAAAGCAAGTAGTGTCTCTGATATATCTTTTGTCTTTCTATGCGAGCAAAATGGAATAGTCCATTATTCATGAGGTATTTGCAGGATGTAACGGTCGATAGAACTAACGAAGAAGTGGACAAGTCTAATTATAATTATTCCATAAAGTGATATTCCAAACGTGGCTTAGATGTGACACTAGGCCAAAAATAGTGGGCACCCAGTCATAATCGAACTCACTACTCAATCGTAATTGTTCTAGTTAGCCGAGCTTGCTAAACATTACACCGCCTTGTGGTGCCCGGGTAATTTCATGAATATGAAAAAGATTGAGATACTCGTTTACAGGAGGGAGTTAAATTCACTGAAGAGCTAGAAATCCTAAGCTCTCTTCTAAGACAATGGATTCCTACTTTTCTTCTTAGTACCGTTGTACGAATCTTTCCTTTTATTTATTCCCCCCCCCCGCAAAAAATATCTTTACAAATAAAGGTAAAAAAATATCAGAGGTTATTGTTAAATAAAATATTGTAATCGATAAATACGTATATCCGAGTCCATACCACGAAAAGATATGCCGTTTGCTATAGTATTCACGAAGCAACAAAGCCTAGAAACATATAATACATTAAAGGAAATAGGGAAGAAGGCTTAATATTTTAATTGGAAGTTTAGACTGGTATTGCCCAAATTGCAGTAGAACAAGACAAGATTGGGATAGGGATAATGAGAGCTTCAGAAAATTCCATATATGACAACGGCGAAATACTGGAAAACTTGATTTGCTTTGCTTTTCCTCCTGTCTTTTAAATGCTTATGAGCCCTTTGTTAGATTATTCAATGATGAGGCATATTTTGGATGATAATAATGATGAGTTTTTATGCCAGTGAATATAGCATTAACAATAATTTGGGAATACTAATTATTTTTACCACATACAATTTCTATGATTTAACACATAGCGCGTGGGGGTTGATGAATTTATACTTTAGCCAAGAACAAAGAAAGAATGCAGGAGATGAAACAGCGAGCAAATTTCTTCACAAGTTTGTGTAAATGCATATTAAAGGGTAAAAAATCATTCATTCATTCATTCATTTCTTCTTCTTCTTCTTCTTCTTCTTCTTCTTCTTCTTCATATTATTATTATTATTATTATACTTCTTATTATTATGCTTCTTCTACTTATTATTATTATTCTGTTCCTCCAAATTCTTCATATTATTATTATTATTATTATTATTATTATTATTATTATTATTATTATTATTATTCAACTTCTTCTTCTTCTTCTTCTTCTTCTTCTTATTATTATTATTATTATTATTACTCTGCTCTTCCCTCTTCTTCATCTTCTTCTTATTATTGTTATTATTATTCTTTTTCTCCTCGTACTTCTTCTTCTTCTTCTTCTTCTTCTTCTTATTATTATTATTATTATTATTATTATTATAATTATTCTGCTCCTCCTTCTTCTTCATATTATTATTATTATTATTATTATTATTATTATTATTATTATTATTCTCTTTCTCCTCCTCATCCTCCTTCTTCTTCTCCTTTGTTGTGTTCCCTTCAGTATGAGCGTGATTATGATTCTTCCCATCTCCTTTTCCTTGGCAACATTCTAAATCAGTCTTTTTGATATCTCTCCTTTTTCCAAGAGAATCGAAAGACGTGGGGAGCCATGATTAATAGTTTCCTTAAAAAACATGACACATAAAAAACATCTGCAAATGTGAACATTCAAAGCATGTCAATCTTTTTTTTAAGTTTATTTGATCTGATCTTTGGTTATTTAATAAAAAAACAACGGTGATACATATTTCTCCTTAAAATCGAAATTATTTCAATATTTTCTGGTTTTGATTCCTTCATTGTTAAAAAGTTCCAACGGAGTCGTTTCTTAAGAAAGGAATGGCGTTGTTTTTAGCATTCCAATGTCTTTCTGATTATATATTTGAAAATACATCGTCGAATTCATGAGCGTTGAAGCTAAGCGGATTTTAACACTTTGCATTAATACTTTCATGAATTAACTAAATCCCCACAAATTATAAATTAAAATTTAAAGCAGGCTGCGGTATAGAGCCTTTGTTGGCAACACTTCTAGGAGAAAGATTACTCTTAATTGAAAATATTGGAAACAGCAATAGAAAAGCATTTCACTATTTTCAGAAAAAAAAATTGCAATGATACGCAATTTATAGATATTAAAAGGGTCTGTGAAGTGTCGGGATGACCTACAGCAAATTACCATATATATTAGGGGTGGTCTAATAAACAGGAAGGTATAGTATAAGGAAGGGTCAGAATGTATAAAACAAATGGCAGACTGTTGATAGCAGACAGAAAAACAAAACTTCAGAAACTGGTACAAAAGGTAGTGAAGGAAAGCGAGAAGAAAAGACTAAACATCAATTGAAAGAAGAGACAATGTATGTTTGTCAGCAAGAGGAAGAGGTCAAGTAAAGGAAAGAGAGAAGAAAGGACTAAACATCAAATGTAAGAAGACAGAATGTATAGTTGTCAGCAAGAGGAAGAGGCCAAGTAAAGGAAAGAGAGAAGAAAGGACTAAACATCAAATGTAAGAAGACAGAATGTATAGTTGT
Organism: Acanthosepion lycidas; assembly: GCA_963932145.1. Lineage (NCBI taxonomy): Eukaryota > Metazoa > Mollusca > Cephalopoda > Sepiida > Sepiidae > Acanthosepion > Acanthosepion lycidas. The sequence continues at coordinate 104,422,085 of OZ010585.1, forward strand.
CAGCAAGAGGAAGAGGCCAAGTAAAGGAAAGCAAGAAGAAATGATTAATATCAATTGTAAGAAGAGATAATGTATGGTTCTCAGCAAGAAGAAGAGACCAAGGAAAGAAAAGAGACAGGAAAGGACTAAACATCAATTGTAAGAAGACAGAATGTATGGTTGTCAGCGAGAGGAAGAGGCCAAATAAAGGAAAGAGACAGGAGAGAACTAAACATAATTTGTAAGAAGACATAATATATGGTTGTCAGCAAGAGGAAGAGGCCAAGTAAAGGAAAGTGAGAAGAAAGGACTAAACATCAATTGTAATTAGACAGAATGCATTGTTATCAGCGAGCGGTAGAGGCCAAGTAAAGGAAAGCAAGAAGAAATGATTAAACATCAATTGTAAGAAGACAGAATGTATGGTTTTCAGCGTGAGGAAGAGGCAAAGTAAAGAAAAGAGACAGGAAAGAACTAAACATCAATTTTAAGAAGACAGTATGTATGGTTGTCAGCGAGTGGAAGAAACCAAGGAAAGAATAGAGACAGGAAAGGACTAAACATAATTTGTAAGTAGACAGAATGTCTGTTTGTCAGCAAGAGGAAGAGGCCAAGTAAAGGAAAGATAGAGGAAAGGACTAAACATCAATTGTAAGTAGACAGAATGTATGGTTGTCAGCGAGAGGAAGAGGCCAAGGAAAGGAAAGAGAGATGAAAGGACTAAACATGAATTTTAAGTAGACAGAATGTATGGTTGTAAGCGAGAGGATTAGGCCAAGGAAAGAAAAAGTCAGGAAAGGACTAAACATAATTTGTTAGTAGACAGAATGTATGGTTGTCAGCGAGCGGAAGGGGCCAAGTAAAGGAAAGCGAGAAGAAAGATCTAAACATAAATAGCAAGACGGAATGGACAGCCCAGTATACAAATTACGAAATTGGGTTGCCAATATCAAGCATGTATAGGAAATGTATTAACAAAGACGAAAAATATAATACCGAAATCTGAAGGCTCACTGTGATATGGAAAGTTGTTTTCCAAATGCTAAGGAAAGTATTAAGGAACAGGATATTTTTGTTAGAAACTATTTTTTGTTACGTAATAACAGTCAGCAAGAGAAAGAGGCCAAGTAAATTCAAGTTATTACTACATTCAAGTTAATACTCTACACAATCCTCATATATTAAAAACGAAACATGAAGCAACAGTAATGTGTTTCTACAGAACCATACTGAGAATACCATTTATTGAACACGTGAGCAAATACAAAGTTTTAGAGAAAATGTAAACAAAAATGACACTTATATTTAACATCAGAAAGAGACAGCTGAAAATTCTAGGTCAAATAACGAGGAAAAGTGGTAGGATAGTTTTATACACAGAGGACCGATTGATGGAACAGAGAAAAACACCGCATATCGCGCTTTGGTAAATTTTTGTCAGTCTAACTTGTTTGCGATTACGCCACTGTCTGGCACCTACAAAATATATATTGTTTGGGATTGATAACTTATCAGAAAAAATAAATTCCGATATCAAAGTTTGACACCTTCTCCTGTCTTCCGAAATTCAATTGTTTTCGTTTTGCGTTGCGTGTTCTAAACATGCTCAGCTAACTATATATTATTATGGAAATGACAAAAATGTTTATTTATTTTTCTGGAAGTTGACAGAGTCTGCAGGGAAGCGAAATAGCTACGGTTGCCTCAACATCTGTTTCGCGTCAGTATTGGAACTTGATTTTATTTTTTTTTTCAGTGTGAATGGAATCAAACTAATCAGCTTGTAATTTATTCACCCCATGTAAACTTACGGTTAGTTACATAGAGAAACTCCGAAGTGAATACGTCAAGTATATTGATTTCCCGAAAGCAACGGATGCGAGCTTTCGATCAAATTGACTTCATTTTTTTTCCATAAGGTTGATTTTTTCCCTTTTTATTGAATAGAGTGGGGAATTCTTATTTACCCAGAGAAGTTTTATTCTAACCCAAGGGCAAAAGTCTGTGATTACCAATGAGGATCGAACTCCTTACTAATAATCTAAAAGTCCGATTTCTGTCTAGTGCACTATGACGAAGCGTACAGAAGACAATCGAGACAATCGAACTCCTTCTCATTTCTTCTTATTTTTTATTTCATTTTCGATATATATATATATATATATATATATGTGTGTGTGTGTGTGTGTGTGTGTGTTTGTGTGTGTGTGCGCGTGCGTGTGAGTGTGTGTCGCCTCTAAGTGTTGACTTCAATTTTCACTTTTATCTATCTATCTATCTATCTATCTATCTATCTATCTATATATATATATATATATATATATGTGTGTGTGTGCGTGTGTATGTGTGTGTGCACATTTCATTGAATACAATCAAGTGCTTTATTTAAGTTTTTTATACAATTTCTCCCTTGCGATCTAATATTTTTTTTCTTTTCAGATGATAAATTATATAAAAACTGTCTGAATGGTCTTTTTATACGAGCGATTTCGGTTATACATTTAGCCATTTTGAAGGATTAAAGATTTTAACTGTTAAATAAGAAGTTTGTTGCATGAATGTATTTAATCCTTGAAAATGGCTAAATCTTGTCTGTTGTATTCAATGAAATATGCATGAAAGAAGGATTTCTGCCTAAATGCATAATATATTTATATATATATATATATATATATATATATATATATATATATATATAGTAAAAGTAATAAATCCGTTGGCATATAACCCAAGTGGAACCTAGTAATATAAAATATTAAACTCATACCAAAAAAGGGCTCAATATATTTTACAGAGCAAATAAATAGTAGTACACAATAAAATCCAAAATTTTTTGTACTACAATATATATATGTGTGTGTGTGTATGCGTGTGTATGTTTTCGCATGTGTATTTGAGAATAATGGCAAAAGGAAAAATTATCTAGAAAAAAATCAGTCACGCAGATTTATTTTTTGGTAAGATTCGATAGCAACACTTTCAATAATTTTCCGCTTCTAAGTAACTATTGATAAGTGTGGCATTCATTTTCTTCTTTCCGAGAAAAAATTACCTCTATCCGAATCCAACATAAATGACTAAACATTTTAAGAAAAGTAAAACAAAACTGTTAAATTCAAAACCTTTTATTTTATACATAATATATAAATGAATCACAAGCTAAAATCATACAATGAATAACTATATTATAAAAAAAATTCAACAACAACGATAATTCATTTAGTACGCATGAAATTGCACCACTTAGCATCCTCTAAAATTTACACTGAATTTCAGTTAGCCTGAAGTTAATTTATGAGCGTCCTTAAATTCAAATATTGTCTGAAACTAATATAATTTTTCCTTTTCCTTTAAGTACTTGTTACAAAATAAAACCCTTACATTTGACATGATAAAGTCCATCAGAGGACGAAACTTGTCGGTAAACACTCAGAGGCGACAGGCTGTTTCACGCTAGGCGCAATCGCAATCGCCATATTTATATTTACATACGCTCTGTCTCTGATATTGTGCATCTTATCCCATAAATATAGCACACCTTAAAACTATATATATATATATATATATATATATATATATATATATATATATATATATATCCGATGCAATGAGAACGGAAATAATATATAAATTTTAACATTCACAGCATTAATAGAGGGCTCTACACCGATAGTAGAACAATAATCATAAATGATTCTGTCTATATGAAAAAATTATAATATATATATATATATATATATATATATATATATATATATATATATATATATATATATATATATAGTAAGGTAATGGACTGTTTGGTAATCCGTGGATAATTCCAAAGAGGATCTTATCCAGAGAGCTAAGTTTAACAACAGAGCAAATATTAATTAAATAATTAAAAAAGAGACAACCATAAGCTTACATGATTAGAATTTATTTCCCCAGAAAATATATTTCATTGGCTCATCAGGTCAAATCTCTAGTTTCAAAGGAATTGGGTTTCTTTTATTTTTAATACAAGTTTTTGAAGGATAGTTGTAGATTGATATAAGGTGACAGAGGGGGTGGGAAGGGAGGACCATAAAATGATTTAAATTAGAAATGGAAGACAGGGTAGAGTTGGGTTTAAACCATTTTTAATTAGTTACATAGGTTCAAGTGTAATCAGTCAAGAGGCCAGACAATTTGACATTTTAAATAAGGCTTTTAGAGAGGAAAAGGAAAAAAGAAGAAAAAGAAGACAAATTGTAAATCAGGGGAGGGGAGGAAAGAGGAAGAAGAAAAAAGAAAGGAATAAGAAAGAAAATCCGTAAAAAATATTAAAACTGATCCACAAAAAAGAGCTTAATGTATTTATTATAACAGACCATTACAGAGAATAAAAATCCAAACTTTCCTTATTCGAATAGCTATTTCGAGACCACAAGACTTCCTCATAGGCCTTGTCAACTCAGGGAGATGAAGAAATATTAGCTTAAAAACCTCAATTCTTCACATCTTTGAGATGATAAGGCCTACAAGAAAATCTTGAGGGTGGAAATAGTTATTCGAATGAGGTAACTTTGGATTTTTATTCTATGTAATATATATATATATATATATATATATATATAATTAAAAAAAGCCCCACTTGTGCTTATTATAATATGTAAAATAGACATGCATAAAACATCTGTCGATGAGTAATTCCATTTCTCTTTTTATTTCTGGGTTCGTTGATAGATGGGCACAACAGTGTCCGAAAATTCCGAATTTAAAACCTTTCTCTTCGTGCTTTATTTCTGTCATATGGTTAATTATTAATATTTAATAAATGCTTATCATACTGATTTTAATGGTAGCCTTTAGTTTGTCCTTGTTTTATTAACTGGCCTCTCTGTTTTACACACTCAGACATACACACACACACACATACATATATATAGAAATGAAAACACTCGTTTTGTAAGTATTAATATATAAGAGTATATACTGAGCACTTACCTTAAAAGCCCCTTCATTTGCAGAATTTTCAGAACACACATGTGTGAAGTCACTGAATGTTTGGTAACAAGTACTAAAAAGAAAAAGAATAACAACTTTATTTTGCGTATAATTGAAGCCTTTTTTTAAGCAATTCATGCAAATTACTCAGGCAACAAGTTTGTGGAAACACTGCATTTCTTTTTGAAGAAAGAAGTATTTTTGTATTTCTATTTAAGTAAATATACCATTTCAGTAATTAGAGCGTGTTTGCTTTTATTTTGAGAAACAATAAGCACATAACTATAAAAATTATTATATAACAGCATCTCATATATATATATATATATATATATATATATATATATATATATATATATAAATTTAAATCACTTACAAACATCAAATTAAATTATTTGTAGACAATCTAGAGATATTCAAATTTATATCAAACATTATAATCTTTATGGACCCCCAAAATAACACTTTCAAAGTAAAGCAAAATAACAACGTCTGTTTCTAGTTTTTTTTACAAAGAAAATTAGTGACATCTTCTCTCTTAACTTTATTCTCTCTTTTTCTCTCTATGAGTTTTTTCTTCTCTACCCCTTCGATATCAATATATAACTTCCGTTAAGTGTCAATATCTGATAAATCATTTATTATCTTTATTATGTACTTAGTTTATTTACTTATTTATTTGTTTGGATTAATTTATTTTATTTATTTATATCATTTCCTTTATTTATTTTCGTTTATTCTTTTTTGTTTTCAGTTTTCGATTTTTAAATAACGCAGTTATAAGTTGTTTTTGAGCCTGCATCTTGAAATGTCCTTATTTGGTAGGTTGTGCTGGCCTGGGAAGGTAATTATAGCTATTTTTTCCTCCAAGCAGTGTTTGACTCATCTCAAAATGCAGACACAAGAACAACCACAATGCATCTCTGACCTGCATATATAAATAGTCGAGTAAAAACACAACCCATGATTGCGTTTAGCATGAAACAGACTGTCGCCTTTGGGTGTTGACATCACTCTATTTTTATATTCGCATAAGCCATATCCCTGATATTGATCAATTTAACCCATAAATATAGCGTAATTAATGCTATATATATATATATATATATATATATATATATATTAAGAAATGGACAAAGTCCGACTATTTATTTATTAAAGACATTTTTATGTTTAACGTTCTTTTTATAGATACTAGTATTTAAGTAAATGCTCTGTTTATAATAAACAGTATTAAATAACATTTACCGGCCTTAATGTCCGAGAAATTTTCATAGGAAATATTCGTCCTTTGACAGGATTAGAACCTGCATCCTATACGGAACCGTCATTTAGCTTGACGCGCCTAACCGCTCGGCCACAAAGGATCGTTCGTTTTCCTCCTTTACAGATTTATTCTATTCTTCTGTTTCCCAATCTTCTACTGGATTAAGCCCTCCACCTTTTCCCTTCATTTTGTAATAATTCTCAGTATTTTGGTGGTATTAAACAAAGTCATCTACATATTTTTTTTATACACGTCTGTGGAAATTTAATCACAAGTAACGCGAATGCCATCGCCGCCCGCCCCTTCCACCCCCCAGTAAAGCAAATGCATAAAATGCTGATGTAACAGTAAGTAGTATCCATAATTTGGGAAGTGATTCACTTAAAGAAAAAAATGTGAAATTTAAAGACATAATAAAAAAGAAACAAAATGCTCAAGGAACTAATCACAAACGTAAAAATTCTGCTTTTCCCTCTCTTAGTTAATTAGTTACAACTTATGTAAGTCCATCCCTACCAATGCCTCATAAATAATGGACTATTCCGTTTTGGTCATATGGAAAGATAGAAAAGACATATCAGAGACGCTACTTGGTTTCTCTAAGAAAAAAAAAACAGAAAGAAAGAAAAAAGAAAAAAAAAGAAATTAGAAAAAAAGAAGCGATCGTTATACCCTGACAATACCGTATAAATAATGAACCATTCTGTTTGTTCGCGTAGAAAGGCAAAATATATATTAGAGACGCTACTTTGTTTGAGATAGAAAATGAAAGAAAGAAAGAAAGAAAGAAATAAAGAAAGAAAGAAAGAAAGAAAGGGGAACAGAAGTGTTTAACGTCTGTTTCAGTGAAATGGAAAAGTTTAAATTTAAAATCTCATTTCTATCCTATTCTTAAAATAACGCCCAGAATCCATATTTATGTAATATTTTAAAATTTCTAAGCTGGAATATTAACGATGTTATAGGCGAATTTCTACGGATATTTTATTGTCATTGAACACGCCATGAGCTTATCTATAAATAAGACTAAAGATTCTTCAGAAAATTCGAGCAGGCAGACTTTCTATTTTTAGTTTCTAATACGAATAAAATAAAGAACACAATTAGAAGTAAATATGTATATAATTTCATATTATAAACGAAATATTCTTGAGGCACAACATTGGATGCCATAATGTGTGCAGTCTTAACACATTCATATACATCGCATATTAAAGATAACAGCTAAAATAAAAAAAAAAATATCCGGTATTATAGATTTATAAGCAAAAATACCTGAATTCCCCGCACCTTCCTGCGGGTCACATATTTTTTGTAATAAAATGACGATTGATTTTAAATCATTGTTATAATATATGGAGAAAAACGATGCATTTCAGTATTACTCAATCATTATGCCGATGTAACCTCATTCTTCTGGCTTTCTCCTATATTTTTCATAGGATCCATTCCCTGTTCAAATTTAATTTAAATCAAAAGGAAAAATAAATCAGTTGGGGTTTTGTGCCACCCCCACACCGAGTGACCCATTTGATCAAAATGATCTGGAAGATGTGGCCGGCATCATCTGGCTTTCTCTTATATTTTGGATAGGACTCTTTCTCTTGTCCAAATTTAATTTAAATCAAAGGGGAAAAATCAGTTGAGGTTTTGAGCCACCCCACACTGAGCGACCAATTTGATCAAAATGATCTGGAAGATGTGGCCGCCATCATCTGGCTTTCTCCTTCTATATTTTGGATAGGACTCTTTCCTTTGTTGAAATTTAATTTAAATTAAAGGGGAAAAAATCAGTGGGGTATCCTCCGCGGACCCGCTTTGATCAAAATGAAATATACTTATGCAAGTACCCTAGGAGCATTTCCCTTGTTCAAATTTATATTTAATGCATATCGAAAGAAAAAAAATCATGAAGTGGCGTTTGAGATTTGATCAAGATGAAATATACTTAACCTAGAACCCTGGGTGATGTAGTTTTAGAATGTGTATGTGTTGTGGATTCCGAGATGAATTCGGTCTCCAAGGAATGACAAACGCAATAATTAAATATAAGAAATAAAATGTATTTACACAATCATACAAAGAGTAATACTGTTAGTAAATCCAAGAACGTGGTTAGTAGCAAATACAGATAGATATATACAGTCTCGAAGTAGGACTTCCTTAGAGTTTACGTGCTGGTAACTGACTTTTACAAAAGGTTACCTCACACTATCTCCGTTCGTATATTCTCACACTCTCCGACTACCGACCACGACTGCCGACTACCAACACTGACTGTAACTCCAGGTACACTTGGTAGAGTCCACTTATATGAAAAAGGGGTGTACCCCATAACAATATGTTTATAGGGATGTATCTTCAAAACCCTAGGTGACAGAGGCTACAACGTTATATTAAATAATCTTCAGATGTTTAGTACGAAACTAGATTGCTCTTATTTCGATTTCCATGTGTAAGAATATCTCATCTTGTATTATTTATCTCGTACTGATTTCGCTTTGTTTTCACTGGGCCGGAGGAATTGAACTCACAATTACTATGACACGAAATTCATGAACCGAACCTTTAATCTCCCTGCCTCTTAAACCGTTGAAGAATCCTGTGTATAGAATGGTTTTCCACATATTTCTATAAAGTATAATTTTTCAATATTCCACAGATCCTATTCTGGTTTAAACAAGATTGTCAGGTAGTTTAGTCGGAGTTTCTCTCTGGCCTTCTTGCCTTTAATATGTCCTTTTTGCCTTCAATATTCCCTCCATGCTTTTAATATGTCCTTCTCAATTTCTTCTCGTCTTTCATATGTCCGTCCCCTCTCTGGCCTTCTTGCCATCAAGATTCCTTTCTTCGCTATATCCTTTTTGCATTTAATGTATTTCTTCTCTCTGTCTTTCTTGCCCTTAATATGTCCTTCCACTCTATACTTCTTCTATTCAATATTCCCTTCTTCATGCCATTCTTACCTTTAATATGTCATTCTCTTTGTTCTCCTTACCTTCAGTATTTCCTTCTCTCTATCCGTCTTGCCTTGAATATTCCCTTCTTCTCTTTATCCTTTTGCTTTTAATATATCCTTTTCCACCATGTCTATCTTGCTTTTAATATGTACGTTTCACTCTGCCCTTCTTGCCATTAAAATATCCTCCTTGCCTATGTCCTTCTTTCTAGTCTTGCTTTTAATATGCCCTGGCAATGGAACATTTTCTGGCACTGCTTTCCTCATTATTCTTCCTAGACATTTTATGTGCTTGCCTTATAATTCTCAGTACAAATACCGTTCTATCTTTAAAGTTACTCGTTACTCGCGTTCTTTGTCTATAGTAGAAACTTCGAATGAAAAAAAAAGAAAAAAAAAAAGAAAAAAAAAAGAAAAAAAAAAGAAAAAAAAAAAGAAAAAAAAACAACTTCTGTGCTAATTCAATCGATCATCCTAAACACAATTAGCAGAATTATTTTCTTTTAAACATGCCCACTTTAGATCTATACGGTAATTGACGTTTGCTCACGAATATATGCTTCTTGAATCTTCCGCATCACTTCAGGACATAGGCGATCATGGATCTCCACAACTTTCTTCCTCGTCCGGATTTTAGCATGTTTCCCTTTATTAAGACCCCACTCCATTCCACCATCATTTCACACAGTCTTGTCATGTAAGTGTCTCACTGCCCTCAATATGTCATTTGAGTATTTTCTAAGCCATCATTCATTATGATCCCAAGGATTTTCAGATATCTTTTCCTGAGGCTACCATTTTCTTTAAGATTCCATCGCTGCTTATTCGTTCCGCCCAAAGAATTCTCAGTATCCTCCAGTACAACAAAACTTCTGCTGCTTCTAGTTTCTTTTCTCCTCTTAGGGAAATTGTCCAACATTGACTGCCATATTAGAAGATGAATACCACATAGAAATCCACCACCCTTATTTGTTTCCATCAAATTTTTTTTCCATTTCTAACTCCCTTGCTTAGCTTTTGGAATGTCCCCGTCATTATTCCAATACGTGTTCGAATCACGGTATCGCATTTCACTTTAATATACTTCCCAGATATTTGAACTTTTGAACATGCTTACTTTTTATATCTTCAATTCGTAACTCGTATCTTAGGCTTTTTTCTTTTTTTTTGCTGATGACTATACTGTCTTCTCGTAGTCGATAGTTAGTCCTTTTTTCTCGTCTTTCTTCTACTAACTTGTGAGTTCCTATAGTTTCTTTTTCGAATTGCCAATCAACACGGTGTCATCTGTGTATCTTATATTGTTAAGATCATGCCCATCGATAATAAATCCTGGTAGGATCTCTAGTTCCCTTAAGATAGCTTCGCTGTGGAGTTTGAATAAATTTTAGGAGACGACGCTTCCTTATTTCCCGTTCTTTTCAATTTTAGTTGGCTTATTCAACAAATAAATTACACGTGTTTAAAATCCTTATGGCCTGGAGAATCAACATTTACGTTAAAACGAAAATCGCTAAAACTGAAATTCTAGCCAAGATTTGTCAACTCGTTAAATTAGTTTATAAAAACACGTTATTCAGAATAAAATGCTTGCGCAAAGTGTTTCTACATTAATTTTTTTATGTTTGGATTTTGCTACTGCTTAATTAAAACGGTTGACTACCGTTTACTAGACAGGTTTAACAAAAGCAGTAGCGAACTAATCACTTTTAATCCTCTTAAAGTCTCTCTCGCTTAATAAGTAATCCTTTTATAACATTTTATATTTTTTTACGAAAGAACTGAATTAAATTTCTTATGGCGAGTTTAGGGTTAATTTTTTTTTATTCACGTTTGAGATTAATTTTTTATGTTTCTTTTTAGGAAAATTTAATTCAGCTGTTGTTTAGAAAATACAGTTTAATGTAAAAAAAAAAAAAAAAACTAACAATAATCAATTTGTTTTGGTAAAATGGAGAAATAAAAAGTTTGGCAATCCCGCTCTTTCTTAAGATTAATCATAATGGCTTTCCAAAGAGTGTCCAGTAAAGGGTAGTCGAGCGAATAATGGTGACATAAATGTATCGGTTATCATTTGCCGCAAAAATAGATTCCTTTGTTTATTAAATTGCACGATTGCACGAACGCTTTTACCCTGTAGCGAACACAAGTATTGCAATTTTCACTTAAGCAGTAATAAACTCAATGGCGGCAGCAAAGACTGGATAATGTCCTTCCAAATGAAGAAGCTACTCGAAACGACATTTATCTGGTTCTATGTGAGCAACCATGAAAATTTGAAGAAAATTGAAACAAAAAAAAATAGATACTAATACTTAACATCAGAAAGAGGCAGTTGAAATTTCTAGGACGCATAATAAGGAAAGAGGGCTTGGAAAATCTGACATTCACATGGCATACTGAAGGAAAGAGGAAAACAACATATAACATACCTAACGAGTTTGTGTTAATGGATAGCAAACCATCATTTAGGAGATATAACGAAAAGTCCAAATTTTATGAGAGCTACTAACAACAGGAAACTCCTGAAGAGACACAGCAGATCTTCTGGACATTCGCAGTTTGACATTATATCTGTCATGATATGTATTGACTGATTATTGACCAACAAGATAAACAGTCTTCTATGAACAGTCAGATGTCAGTTTACCTCGACAGAAACAATGCATTTATTAATAAGAAGAGTTTTAAATAATGCATGCAATACTTCACAGATTTAACGACTACTTAATAGTCAGCTTATGAACCTTTCATCCTAACCTAGTAAATAGAAGAAATGTCAAAAACGGATTCAAATAAACTGATAGAATAATATTATGACGTCATATCTACTTTTGATGACTTTTTTAAACGATATAATGAAGAAAGAGGGTCTGGGAAATTTTACACTCACAGGGCATACTGAAGGCAAGTGGGATATAGGAGAACGGTACATAATCTAACGAGCTTATGTAAATAGATGGCAGAACGGGGTTTGTGAGAGAAAAAAAAATCAAAATCTCATGGAGCTACAAAGGACAGAAAAGTCCTGAAAAGTCACGGCATATACGAAATGATTTCCTTCTGGATATTCGGAGCTTGACAGTATATCTGTATTGATTGATTCAAGAATTATTCGTTGATTAATTTTCTATTTGGTTTTATAAAGCTTAAAAGTAATTCAAATTGTAAGAATAATTCCCTTTTGTTTTCTACTCGTGAATACTGAATTAACAATTTCTTTTGAGAATAACAATTATTTTTCCCGATACAATTTCTACTATGTAACCCATACCTGGGGGGAGATGGATTCATAGCTTTTACCAATAGTAATTGCGCGTATGAAAATGAAACGAACCCAACAAGGATTCGAATTCGGTTCCTCAAATTCTGACGGTAACATATATTTTAAAGTGGTGCCAGTCTAGTTAACCACCTGTAGATGTGCGTCTTAGTGTCAGGTAATAGTTATTGAGACTAATCTTGTTGGCCAGTACTTTTGGATAGCAAGTCTGATTGCCCCATAATTCAAAGTACCTTGTTTGTATGGATCGGTTATAACAAACTGAGTATAGGCGATAAGGAAATTGAAGGAGTAGTTTCGCCCAATACCGCACGTTGCTACAAAACCAAAACATTAATCTAAAACGTTCAGTTATCCTCTTAAATATCTTCGTCAGATCGAATATTTCATATGGATGTCAGACATTGCCTTCCACCTGTTCAGAAATATCTAGCCAATCAGTGGCAGATAACCATTTTCCCAGATCAATCGTTTAAAATGGATTCGAGTGTGTGGAACCTGTAGCTCTAAGCAACAAACTTCTTCGAACGTCGTAAACTGGAACTACAGAATCACGAAGAAAGAACTGAAGCAAATAGCAGACATCCCCTTACACTTAAGGACTTTCAACAGCAGCAACAACTGAAATGTATAGCACATGTAACTCGAAGAGAAAGGATAACATAATCAAATTGTTGACGTTCCACACTACTTCGAATAAAATGTTAGGAAGAAAATTCCCATCAGAATTGGAAGAGCAACAATGAACTTGTGAAACCTATTCTGAAGAAATTCTTCGAATAGAAAGATTTTATATAATTCAAATGAAAATTGCACTGGCTGCTCGAACAATGAATTCCGAATGTTTGCTTAAGAAACAGCTAATATTATCAGTAACCTACCTTTATTCATGTGCCGAACAAAAATAGATAACACCTGCCACCTGTAGATAGTGATGTACCTACATGAAAGCAAATTGCGGAAGGTCATGACATGGAAAATTGAATATTTTACAGAAAAAATGATTTTTTTTAACAATTTTCTCGAACAATTCAATTCTAACTTTTTCAAGTTTAGTTCTTCAAATGAACTTATTTTCTTTGTTATCTTCTACTCCAATGTAATCATCACTTTTATTAAATTTCTACCTTGAGTGGCTCTTGGGCCTTGTCGTGGATGAATATCTGCTAAACAAAATGAATGCGTTTAATTCAGTAGAGAATATTAATAACATCTATTCAACATTCCTTTTTATGTGTCGTGTCCCTTCAGAATGTGAGCGATCATCACTCTCCACAACTTCCGCTCTTTTGTTGCTCTAATTTGACTCTTTACCATTCCACTTTGTCTTAGTTCTGCTGTCCTTTCACACAGAATAAACATTTTATTTGGCATAGTCGCTGTTTCTCTTTCTTTTAATTGTAACCTTTGAGTCTTAAATTTGCTACTCACTCTTTTCTCATAAGTTTCAGAAATGCGTCTCGGTGTTTTTTTATTTTTTATTTTTTGTAAATACAATTTTCATTGTCGTTCGTTTTTCCTAAAAATTATCTCGTTGCTAAACATGTGTTGTCAATCGTATTCTTTGAATTTATTGATAGAACTTAGTTGAGCCCAGTATATATTACGCATCTACTTATCAACGGCAATGAGAAAAGATGAAGAAAAGTTTAACGTGTACTCGACCGACATTTTCATACAGAAAACTGTTTTCTTGCGTGGAATAAGCTGATTGGTTGTCATTGGCAGTGAGTGTTCAGTAGCCATCTTCTCTCAGATAGAAGACCAGTTAAAGTAGCTTTTCTTTCATTTAATATCGCAAATAGCTTCCGTATCTTCCAAAGTGTTTCAGGCAATCATTAGATCGCATTCACGAAATTAGAAATTTTGAATTCCCTTGGTTGGGTTGAATATTTTTCAACATCACCTGGTCAACTGATTTGTCCTTCTAATAGATTTTATATATATATATATATATATATATATATATATATTGTGTGTATTTAGGCAGCATCTTTTCATTCATACACGTTTCATTAACTAATATAGACAAGTGTTGTCTATTTATTTTATGTAAATTTTTTTCGTAACTTCTGATAAGTTTAATAACATTATCGTTGAAAGAAGAAAGAAATTCACAGTAGTGGTCCATATTTTTTTAATACAATCTAAGCTTTCGGCTTACTTAAGCCATTATCAGATATGTCAATTACAACATATTAAACAATATACAGACAAGACAGTGATGATAGTCTGTCAATGTTTACATAGAAGATTTCTAAGCAACGATAAACACGCGCATATAAGAAGCTAGAAGCGAAAATCGCACCGCATCTCATGACGTCACACATGACCACACGAGAGTGAATTGTAGAAGTATGAATCGAAAGCCGTTGGTATAAACCAATGGCTTCTGTTACCAATTATAGACATTTAAGAATATCTGTAGAGATGCCATAATTGATTTTGTTTAGGTTGGTTTCAACTGTTTCAAGGATTTTTAGTTTTTGTCTATTGTTTTCATGCCGAAGTATAGTGTTTTCGACAAGTATTTTACGGAATTGTGTGTGAGGGCAGGCATGTTGTTTTAATTATATGTTGTGTATTGTTTATTTGAATGAAAACTCTAACATTTTTAGGCATTTAAAACAACATCCCCACATTAAACTCGGCCTTGTGCCACATTCAGTCCTTGTGGGGGGATCGATAAATAGCGGTAGCTGTATTAAGTTACAGTGGCAGACAGTCTTTGACTGTCAGTGCCGTCTGTCGAACTCTCTGCATTAGCAGAGAGGAACCCGGACGAAGCTTTGCCGAAGGGCAAGGTTTCCTCCGGAGATGTAGACAGGTCTTGAACGCGCCTAGGCGGGTTCGAAGATTATATTTTTGGCCGAGCCTACGGGCTCGGGAACACCACATTAAACTCAGCCTTGTTCCACATTCAATCCTCGTGGGGGTGGGGTCGATAAATAACGGTAGCTGTATTAAGTTGAATAAAGCTTTACTAAGTTTATTCACTTCGGGTTATTGATTACACTAACTGAGCCACAATAACGTCTGAATGAATTAAACATTTCTATCTTCACTTTCTTTCTTTAATTTATTTTATTTTTGAAACAAAATAACATCTCTAATATGCTTTTCGTTGTTTAATTCCGTACCCATCAGAAGCCTTCGGAAAATCCAACCTAGTTTTAAATGAACAAAGAATGCTTCTGATCGATTTTTGCTTTCTTCTGTCTCTTGTTTTTAAATTATTTTATTTTGATTTCCCCAAGACTTCAATAATATCGAAAGTTGTTCTTGGAACGGTCAAAGCGTCTTTATGAATACCACACAGTTTTGGGCGTAAATGAGGTCAGCTGAATTTCTTTTGTCTTTCGAGGCGATCAAAGCAGAATAATCCATTATTTATTAGGTATTGACAGGATGTAACATATCTGACATTTAGTCCACCAATAATATAGGCAGTTAAGAAAAATTTTAAATAAATAAATGAATAAAAACTGAAATTATGTAGCTAGTAAGATTTTTTTTCTGCTTCTGTTTTTTTGTTTCCTAAGCTTCCAAAGAATCCTTCTTGATAAGAAATGGCTATTTTTATCATTATAATTACCAATATTTTCTTCTATTAATTTTACAAGATTCTCGTCAGTTCTATATGCGTCGATATTGCGTTTTATATTTTTTATAATCTCTTGAATAGACTCCATATTCGTATCTTTTTATCGATTAATATTTTATCTCCTTTCGCAGTTCACCGAGTAAAAATGAAGAGAAATACAGCTGAAGCTGTTTGGATATGCTTAGCCCAGAGTCTCTTAAGATCAGTCTTGGTCTGTCCTGATTCTCTCCAACATAGATATGTCATAATGAAAATCTTTTCTGTCAGCAACACCAAATTGATTTCTATCTTCACTTTCTTTCTTTCTTTCTTTAATTTATTTTTGTCATTGAAACAAAGTAACGTCTCTATGTTTTTGGTTGTTTAATTTAGCATTCATGAGAAGACTTCGGAAAATCCAACTGAGTTTTAAATGAACAAAGAATTTTTCTGATCGATTTTTGCTTTCTTCTGTATTTTTGTTTTAATTATTTTATTTTGATTTCCCGAAGACTTCGATAATATCGAAAGTTATTCTTGGAATTGTCAAAGCGTCTTTATGAATGCCACACAGTAGTGGGCGTAAATGAGGTCAGCTGAATTTCTTAGACACATTCGACATCCATTTTTTTTCGCCGAGGTTAAAAGAATCCTATTTTTCTATCCTTTGCACTGCAAAAAAACAATTCTGAATCCATAACATTTGGAGCGTTGGAGGCGAGGAAAGCAATTCCAGTCCATTAAAACCGACTTCCAACTGAAACAGAAGGAGCAACACTTATGATTTGTAACTGTTTCGATATCGTACAAGCAGTAAATAATTAAAATAATATGTTTTCAATTTATTTGAATCCGTTTTTGCCATTTCTACTATTTACTAGGTTAGAGTGAAAGGTTCATAAGCTGACTATTAAGTAGTCGTTAAATCTGTTAAGTATTACATGCATTATTTAAAACTCTTCTTATTAATAAATGCATTGTTTCTGTCGAGGTAAACTGACATCTGACTGTTCATAGAAGACTGTTTATCTTGTTGGTCAATAATCAGTCAATACATATCTTGACAGATATAATGTCAAACTGCGAATGTCCAGAAGATCTTCTGTGTCTCTTCAGGAGTTTCCTGTTGTTAGGAATAACATAAAATTTGGACTTTTCGTTATATCTCCTAAATGATGGTTTGCTATCCATTAACACAAACTCGTTAGGTATGTTATATGTTGTTTTCCTCTTTCCTTCAGTATGCTCTGTGAGTGTCAGATTTTCCAAGCCCTCTTTCCTTATTATGCGTCCTAGAAATTTCAACTGCCTCTTTCTGATGTTAAGTATTTGTATCCATTTTTTTTTGTTTCAATTTTCTTCAAATTTTCATCGTTGCTCACATGTTTGCTTTATTGTATTCTCAGTATACAATGTAGAACCAGATATATGTCATTTCATTTGTGCGGATATTATACAGTATTTGCTGCCATAGAGTTTATTACTGCTTAAGTGAAAATTGCCATACATGCGTTGGTCAAAAATCAGTTAACACATATGTTGACAGCTATAATGTCAAACTCATAATGTTCAGAAGGAAATCATTTGCCGTGTCTTTTCAATGGTTTCCTTTCTTTAGTAACTCTCATAAAATATGAACTTTTTGTTATCTATCTCAAACGCTGTTCTGCTACCTATTTACACAAGCTCCTTAGGCAGGTTATGCGCTGTTTTCCTCTTTCCTTCAGTATGCCTTGTGAGTGTCAAATTTTCCAGGTCCTCTTTCTTCATTATATTGGTTAAAAAAGTCATCGATAGCAGATATGACGTCATAATAATTTCAATACTCGCTCCGTGAAGTAATTTTTTTCATGTTATTATACAGCTGATAGTTAAATCGGGAGGAAAAGGGTGATTATCAACCACTTCAAAGTCACACTGACGCACAGCAGTCATTGAAACGAAGGTCTTGATTGCCGAAGTATTGTCCTGATGAAACAAGACCCCTTTCATGATCGTTTGATAGCCTTTCGCAACTTCCTTAGCAATTAGTACTATGCCAAATGGCTAAGGCAGTTACGAAAGGCTATCAAGACCAAACACCGTCCTGGGTAAGACGTTAAACTTCATCCACGTCATGGGTAAGACGATAAACTATGTCCAGTAGCAAGACCTCTGATCAGGATGTTTTGAGGAGCGTGGAACCACCTCTTAATTGCTGGTGTTCCCAGATCTACAATGACCTGGGGTCGTAGCACCTATTAGGGTCCCAGCTCTAGGTAAATAGTTGATCCCCACAACCTGACTCAAAACACTATGAAAGTGTAAATATAGATTTTAACACCAGAAATAATTTTAAATATTAGTATCAGAAATAAATATTTGAAAAAAATATTTCCAGAAATAAATCACTGAGGTTAATATGCCACAAAACAAACCAAACTATACATTTAAACAAAAATATTACCAGCTACACATTTTTGAAAAAAAAAAAAGGAAATTTTGTCGGCATTAAATAACTCATTGTAGTTCATATGCCGTAAAACAAAACAAACCAAACCAAACCAAACCAAGACCAAACGATCAGAAAAAAACTGATGAACGATGATTATCAGTCCGGGTAAGCTACAGGAAATTTTTAACTGAACCCTTTATTTAATCTACGGGGCTAGACTGTTCTCGTTCCACCGCCTATGTCTAGGGATATCTGATCAAGTTCTTATCTTTAGTACTGTTCAGTTATGGCTCGCTCTCCACTGAGTTCAAGTACACACTGCCCGGTCAAGGGATTGAAATAACGATTACTTTGTGGCCAAATTGATGAACCAACGTTATAATTCACAGAACCTGAGATAATATTAGGTTGGTGCAAAAATAATGACGTAATAATATCGTTTTTTGACGTTAAAAATACGTCAAAAAGCGACATTATTACGTTACCAACCTAATAATTTACTTTTATAGCAGGTTGGTGCAAAAATAATATCGTTTTTTGACGTATTTTTTAACGTCAAAAAACGATATTATTTTTGCACCAACCTAATATTTCCTGATAAAGACTGTCTACGATTAGAGAAAACGAATAAATCATTTTATTTAATAAAATCAAAATTTGCCTGAGATCACTGTGACGTTTGTCCGACGACATTTACATTGTTGAGAAAGAAAACACGAAATATTTTATCAGATATTGCAATCCCCTTCGGGATGATTTCTAGTAACTATACAGCTTTTTTTAAGTTTTTCTGAAAATGTTATACATCCAGCAGCAAGGCGTCTAATCGAGAGATTGGAGATTTTGAGGAGCATAGAACCACCTCTTAAATGCTTTTGTTCCCAACTCCACACTGACCTGGGCGTTAGCACTTGTTAGGATCCCAGCTATGAGCAAACAGCGAACCCGGAAAGAAAAACAAAACACTATGAAAAAAAATTACCAGCAATACATGTTTATATTTTTAAAAAATAGCAGCATTACACACTCCTTTGTACAAATTAATTGAAACAAAACGAATAATTCCATTATTATTCCCTTTTCGTATTTTTCGAATGAAACATGACCCAGTGCACATCTTAGTACTTCGAATATCCATTCCATGAAGTCTCTCTTTGCATATTGATCACAGATTCTCGATTCGATTTAAATCAGGAGAGTTTCTGACCCAATCGATAGTAATTTGTTCACTGGTAAGACTTGCCAATCTGTTCGTGCAGCGTTACAATTTTCGTACGCTTCCTTGGAGTAACGTCTTTCGCAGACAATGTCTGTAGGATAACTAATCGACAGTCGAGACAATAGTCTGGGCGTGATGAAAATCGGACGCAATCACGGATAACGCAATATTTTTCAAAGAAAAACAAATTTTATCATACACTCGAAAATAGATTCATATTACTTCACACCAGTGCAAAGGACGTAATCTGAGTAAAAATATAAATCAATTACACCCTGTCACTGTAGTGGGTATAAAACTGATCGTATAACTAAGGAAAGGAAACTAAAGCGTTTGGTTCAATTAATTTGTATAAGGGTGTATTTATAATAAAATTACCAACAATACATTTTGTGGATTCCGAGATGAAATTCGGTCTCCAATGAATGACAAATGCAGGAATGAAATATAACAAATAAATGTATTTACACAATAATACAATTGGTAATACGGTTAGTAAATCCAGAAACGCGGTTAGTAGCAATAATATATATATATATATATATATATATATATATATATATATATATATATATATATATATACACAGTCTCGAAGTAGGACTTCCTTAGAGTCTACGTGCTTGTAACTGTGACTTCTACAAGCGGTTACCTCACACTATTACTCTACATCCAACTCAATCACAATCTCTGCTCACTCTGGCTATATTCTGACTGACTCTGGGTATTTAACGGCAACAGTCCAAGTAAGACTCTGGTCGAATCCACTTATATGAAAAAGTGGAGGACCCCATAACACACTCCTACTTTTTGGGGGAATTAGTATTTTTGTCTCTTATGGTTGATAATCAGGGGTTCGACAAATTTTCTTTTCCTGTCTGACCTTCTCATTTCTGTGTTTTGCTGCGGTCTTTGGATCTCAAACGCTTCGAAGATTGTATCTACAGAATCGTCGTTTTCTGCGGTTGACGAGCTTTGCTCCTCAATCCGTCTTTTTTGTAACTGTTCGATATGTCTGCGATGTGAAAACTTCTCTCCTTTTATTGTGTACATTAGATTTCCTAATCTATTGATTACTGTCCCAGGCTCCCAGTAAGTCATATTGTTTCTAAACATCCTAAAATAAACCCGTTATCCAGGTTTAAATGATCTCTTTGGTACAATCGGTGTATACTGGTTTTTGTTCTTGTTTGGCAATAATTTGTCAAACACAGACCTTATTCTCCGAGCAAACATCAATTCCGCTGGTGAAAGACCCAATGGCGTGTTCACATTAGGTGTTATTCTGTACACTTGAAGGAACTGTTGTATCGCTTTTATCGTCGGTACATCCACGGCTTTTTTTAACGCTCTTTTTAGTGTGTCAACGAATCTTTCAGCTTGTCCGTTCGATCTCGGGTGGTACGCAACTATCTTGATATGTTTTACTTGATATGTCTCACAAAATTCTTTGAAGTCACTGGAGGTAAACTGTGTGCCGTTATCGCTTACCAAACAATCCGCGACGCCAAATCTCGCGAATAGTTCGTGTAAAAAGTTTATGGTGTTTTCTGTAGTCGGGTGTTTAAATCTGGCAGCCTCTGGGCATTTACTGAAACTATCTACTGTTATTAAATAGTAGTAACCTTCAATGGTTCCTGCGTAATCCACGTGTATTCTGGACCACGGTCTGTCGACTTTAGGCCATGTGCCAATTTGCTTGTTGGACGACGAGAGAAGAATTTTCTTTTGTTGATCTTTTCTTTTCCGCGTAAGTATCTTTTCTTTTCCGCGTGGGTTCGAATCTTCGTCGCCAATTTGTTGTGGATTCCGAGATGAAATTCGGTCTCCAATGAATGACAAACGCAGGAATGAAATATAACAAATAAATGTATTTACACAATAATACAATTGGTAATACTGTTAGTAAATCCAGAAACGCGGTTAGTAGCAATAATAATATAGATAGATACAGTCTCGAAGTAGGATTTCCTTAGAGTCTACGTGCTTGTAACTGTGACTTCTACAAGTGGTTACTTCACACTATTACTCTACCTCCAACTCAGTCACAATCTCTGCTCACTCTCTCTGTATATTCTGACTGACTCTGGGTATTTAACGGAAGTAGTCCAAGTAACACTCTGGTCGAATCCACATATATGAAAAAAGGGGAGGACCCCATAACACATTTTTATAGCAAAATGACCAACAAGACGTTTCATCTGTTGCCGAAGGCGTACAATTGTGTTCAAAATATATTTAATTGAAGCCATAAAATTGTGTTCAAAATATTTAGATTTCGGCATTAAATAACCCATAGAGGTGTTGATATGCCTCTAAGCAAAATCAACCAACTGATTAATGTTATCACATTTTGTGCTTTCTTGGTTTTGAAATGTATAATCAGGTTGCCATCAGAGATAAACAGGAGAGATGATGAAACGGAGATGTGCTTCTACAGAAGGATGCTGAGAATACCATAGATGGGACATCTAAGCAACGAGGAAGACTTAAGGAAATGGAAAGAATAACGACATTTATGCATAGAATAGATTTTGTAGAGAATGTAACAATTCTTACACAGTAAATTAAGCGCAATCTTTTTTCCTAGGTATTTTAAATATTGAATTCTGTCATAATAGTTTCGATATATTCTTTATAACCTTTGACCTGTACACAAGAATGCTATGTTACTATTTTTTCTTCCAGTTACATGTGCTATCCATTTTAGTTGTTGATGCTGTTGAAAGTCTTCAAGTGATATAGTTTCTGTTATTTAGTACATTTTTTGTTTGTGATTCTGTAACACCAGTTCGTAACATTCAAAGGAATATGGTTTTCGACGAAACCAATAGAATTCACTCACTTATTAATCTGAGAAAACGATTCTATACAGTTTAGATATTTCTGAACATGTTTGGCCCCATGCATGACATCGATATGAAAGTCTGGATCTGATACTGTTATTAAACAACATGACTGGTATTATCAGATTAACGCTTTGGCTTTGGAGCAATTTTCAGTGTTGTGTGAAACTAACACTTGACTCAGTTTCCTTTTATACTATACCAAATTTATTAAAACTGAGCTATACACTTACGTATTTTAAGTGCTTAATATTTACTAATATTTACTAATATTTACTAATTCCATATTTTGAATTTATATGAAGAATTCAGGATAGATGGTATCACAGCTTTCATTCAAATTTTAGATCATAGTTAATGATTTAGAAATGTTCATCGCGTGTCTTAATTCTTGGAACGTTTAGTAAATTAGGAAAAAGACTTGGTGTAACTGACACTCACAGAGTATATTGAAGTCAAGGAGAGCAAAGAAGACAGGGACTAGAATGGACATTAAAGAGACAAACATTTCTTATAGCTATAGATAATAGAGGGTTGTAGAAACCATGAGCGCCCACTTCCCGACGATACATGGTACATAAAACGAATTAATTATCTTTAGATTACATTGTTTCAGCTGGTCGGTTTTTCGACCCTTTCTATGTTTGGGCCAAAGATTTGCTGCCACTTCAGGATATTTATTATCTCTTCGGTTTGTGGGTCGATAAAAATGAAAGGAGGGAGAGAATAAATCGTTAACGAGATGAGAGGTTAAGTTTAAACATCTGGTATCAGACAGGAGAACGCAAGGGCTTAAGAGATTTAAAATCAAAACCAAAGTTTAAATTATTGATGGAAAATATTAAGAGATCATTGAAAAGATCAGTTTGTAGGGATAAATTTGTGTTCAGAGATAGCTCTCTGAACGCATATTTATCCTTACAAACTGATCTTTTCAATGATCTCTTAATATTTTCCATCAATAAACACACACATATATATATATATATATATATATATATATAATTAATTGAAAAACATTCCCCCAAAAAAGTTCCCTGAGGCAAATTTTTAACCGCAACACTCTAAAGCTTAGCTATAGTTGCACAAACAATTTAGAAAAAAAAATAATTAAATAGCACAACACTAAGGTATTAAAAAAGTATAACAAAAATAATGAGTACACTAAGTCTGACCATACTGGGTCCCCTACAAATAATATGTGTAGTTGTAGGAATCCCAACAAGTGCCCGCTATACAACAGATGTTCAAAAAATCAGTAGTATGCGGGTGTACTATTAGCTCTGTTGATAATTCCCTAACTTTGATAAGATTTTACATCGGTAACACGATGAATATTTTCAAAAAACGCTATGATAACCATATCTCGTCCTTCAACAACGCAGATAAAAGGAACAAGACATGACTTTCCCAGTATTTCTGTGAATTAAAAGGACAAAGGGAAACACCCAAATTTAAATGGAAAATACTAAAACAGACTAGAAACTCTAAGTCATTAAATGAACTGTGTTTTTTCTGCCTACAGGAGAAAATACAAATAATTAAATACCCTGATAAAGAAAACTATTAAATTGAAGGTATGAGACAGCAATAA
Source organism: Acanthosepion lycidas (assembly GCA_963932145.1). Classification (NCBI taxonomy): domain Eukaryota; kingdom Metazoa; phylum Mollusca; class Cephalopoda; order Sepiida; family Sepiidae; genus Acanthosepion; species Acanthosepion lycidas. The sequence goes on from OZ010585.1 coordinate 104,446,216, forward strand.
ATTGCAAACATAAAAAAGAATTAACATTACAATCTAGCTAAAGAAAATTTGAATCTACGAATGAATCCTCTTATATCTGTAACATGGTGCCGAAGCCATCGCCTATTATATTCTAGTTCTACTTCTAATACATGATTCATCTTAGTCAAATTCACTTTGAATATTAAATGTAGACCTAACTGATGATAATTTATTCCTACTTCTGTAAATGTAATAATATAATAATCTTAGTTTCGTTGAAATTACCTTTAGTCGTTATTCTTTTTAGTTTCATGGAACCTACCGCTATGATTTATCAATTAGCTGATCCAAATGGTACTACTTTAACCCTTTGAATAGTAACATCTTATAAACGGTAATACACATAACACAGAAACTAGGAAAAATTTTAAAAGATTGAGAAATTAAAAGGTCCCTTTACATACCTAAAAACAATAGACATAGAATTACCATCGCCTGCTAAAGCTGTCTGGGTAGTGCAAGTAGTAGAGATTCGAATTAATACAACGACAGTTTATTATTTTTATTTGTTAATAACTACCTTCCTATATACAATACTATCGATCCGCTTTTCCAATCTACGTTACTAGAAATGGAAAGTTAGTACTAATTTAATCTTATTTTACGTTTTATTTTTACCACTTATTTCTCACTAAAAATTTAAAAAAATATATTACACTAATTATTTTTCTACTTGAAGAGGTTTTATGCCAAAATAATACGAAGTATAAAAAAACAAAAAAAGATACCGGACATTCTGTTGTGGAGTGGTTTCACAGTGCAGGCTTGTATTTGTACCAAGTCGGTCCTAAAAAAGGTTCGACGTACAAAACGTTCGCAACTTCATATAATAGGTATAACGCAGAGCAAATCTATTTGTAGTCGCTGATACTTTAGTATCCGACTAACAGTCGTCCGGCATCGACTGACTGACTGACCGAACCCACTGAGCGACTGCGCTACTCGTTACTCTTACTACTTCTACTTATTATAGGTGGGAGAGTCTATTAACTATAGGAATAGGTGTGTTTCACTATAACACATTCTAACCTGTATTTAAACGAGAATACATATATAGTAAACATGTACGGGAATACATGTATAGCAAATACGAACGGTAATACATATATAGTAAACATAAACGGGAATACATGTATTGTAAACATGAGAGTGAATACATATATAGTAAACATGAACGGGAATACATGTATAGTAAAAACGAACGAGAATACATATATAGTAAACATGAACGGGAATACATGTATAGTAAACATGAACAGTAATACATATATAGTAAACATAAACGGGAATACATATATAGTAAACATGAACTCACTACTCAGCGATACCGAAATTTCCGAAAAAATGAACGAAGAAATATCTACTGAAACAAAAATTTAACAAGGAAATCAGAAAACTAATTAAAATGAAAACAGTCTTGGTATAGACTTATAGAATATCCCCTAGAACACCGAAACTTTATGGCCTCCCTAAAACCCACAAAGTTGGTATCCCTATGCGACCCATCATCTCAGGAAGAGACAGCGCTCCCATAAACTGGCGAAACAAAAAATCTAATCACTTGGAACAATCAGTCTATTTCATATAAAGAAATCAGGTGACCTAGTTGATAAACTGAGGTAAATAGACATGACTGACAAAGATATGAACAGTCTAAATATAAAATGCCTCGACCACCAACGTTCCAGTTGAAAAAGAGCTAAATCTCCTAATAAAAATATCTAAGAAAATCAAAGATAAAGGTCTAACAACAACTAAAATAATAATAATCTGCCATTTCATCGCCAATCCACGCTACTTCACATTTAATAATGATTGTTACCAACGTATATATGTATATACGATTTGTTGAAAGATCGCATTGGTGCGTAAAACAGAGATTAGTCCTACAGCAGGGGTTCCCAAACAAGCAATTCATATCTGCTCAATGTGTATCCAAATGTAAGGAATGAATGAGAGAAAATCATGGAGAATTGTGTTTAAAAACAATAAAATCGACCTTCCTAACTGGACGCTACTCTATGGACCAATCAGTTAAGGCACGTCAGTTCCGTATAGGATACAGCTTCGATTCATGTCGGAGGAGGCGTATCTCGAACATTCAGGCCAGTAAATGTTGTTAATACTGTTTATTATGAACAGAGAATTTACTTAAATATTTGTTTCTATAAAAAGATCGTATAAACATAAAAAATGTCTTAAATAATCCTAACACTTGCTGAGTTTAAATTACTAGAAGTAAATATGTACAAAGAAAACTGACGCACATCGCAAGAAAAACAATTGCAATTTTATACTAATCTGATATTCTTTCGTTATAGTATCACTATTCAATGGCGTCGTTGTTCCAAGAAGAACGAAATGTATCAAACCTAAATAAGAATAATATGTTACCTGAAGGTTGTATACAAAGAAATCACATTGTGTTTTTATATGAGGGTCATAATTTTTTTTCTTCTATGTTCACTATCTCCTCGCGATTTGGCACATAGAATATGTGCTGATGACGTTTCTGCCCTTTGTAGCTTTTAGCTTTCTAAATTGTCTTTTCGCTCTCTCCCCTAGACCCTGCTCTGTGAACCATTTATACAAACTTAGGTTGATTATATCATGCCTTCCTTTGGCCTACTTGCTTTCCATACGGTCTGTAAGTGTCAAAATTTCTAAACCATCTTTCCTCATTACGTGCCCTAAACATTTCAACACCCTCTTTCTGGTGTTAAGTATGTATCATTTTCGTTTTCATTTTCTCTAAAACGTCATCATTGCTCACATGTTCCGTTCATGGAATTCTCAGTATCCTTCTGTAGAACCGAATTTCTATTGTCTCGACTATCTCCTTCATCTGTGATGAGATTGTCTAGCATTCACTCCGATATATTAGGTTGGTGTAAAAATTATGACGTAATAATGTCGTTTTTTGACGTTAAAAATACGTCAAAAAACGACATTATTACATCATTATTTTTGCAACGACCTAATAGAAGGGCCCGTATTCCCTAAGAGTACGACACTCATTGTTTCTACGAAGATGTTTCTGTTTCTTAATACTTTGCTTAGCTTATAGAAGGTATATTTTTATACATCAATTAAGCCCTTCCGATTACAGTGTCTCGCTTTCCGCCCTCTGTTAAAACACTTCCTAGATATTTAAAAAAATTGTAATTGCTTGATTTCGATGTCTGCATCTCACTTTGATATTAGATCAGCATTAACATTTTATTGGTCACTAAGTTTCTGATTAAAAAATTACATTTCCTTTTCATAAATCAGCTAGGTCTGTGCAATAAAAGAATGCCTCCTGCACTGCATCTGGATGCATCCGCTGGCTCCAAGCGCCATGAAATTCATGTAAACTAAATTCCGAAGATATGCGGAAACTAATTTTGCAGATATTCAGTAAATGCCCCTCAACTCGTGAGATTTTTGTAAAAGAAATCCTTTTCAAGAGAAAATGTTATTGACTTGAAATGTCCTATTCGCCCAGTCGCACGAAAATATCCCGTTGAGCATGTGAATACTTTGTGCTGTAGATCGTCTGGGAGTGTGTGAGAGAGAGAGTGAAAAACGAGACTATTTTTAAAAGACGTCGTCTCAACTGAATATTCTGTAGTGCATTGTGAAACAAGAAATCATGACACGATGTAGAAATTAAATTTAAATTATTTTGGACTCTCCAGTTGTGTGTGAAAAGAAATTATCAAAAAAGCATAGCGTAAAATGCCTAAATTCTATAAGGGGAAAGGAAAACATTAGTCATGCATGAAACAACTATAGTTCAATCCGCGACACGATATGGCCTAAATGAAAATGATTTTGCATGTATTCAGGTTACCGTTCAGTACATCAGTAGATGTTATATTGATCTCTCTCTCTCTCTCACTCTCTCTCTCTCTCTCTCTCTCTCTCTCTCTCTATATATATATATATATATATATATATATATATATATATTGGACAATAAAAAATATTAGAAATTAAAATCTTCAGACACTGCGTTGTATATTAATATTCATCCGTTTTTATTATTATTTCATTTAGTTTCCTCGACTAGTTTCGGCCAACATTGCCATCATCAGGAGAAAAATAATTTTCTGCTATATAAATATAGATAACTAGAATCGTTTCGAAAAACCCTCGAATTTTTGATTTGCAAATAATCAAATCAATCTCGAGGGAAAAAAAGGTTTTAAAAAAAGAAAGAGCTACAAACATGAACTACTGTCGAACAAATCGCACAGATGCAGGTCTGAAGCCCAAAGAAAAAACCCCGATACGAGTAGTCAACTAACTAACACAAGAGCTCAATACAATCGTAGAGCAGACCTAGATACACCTAGTGAGCCAGACAAACCTACCTAGGTTTCACCTAAACGTTTAGGTGAAACCTAGGTAGGTTTGTCTGGCTCACTGGGTGTATATATATATATATATATATATATATATATATATATATATATATATATGTTAGCATTGTAACTTGTCTTCGACCGGGTGTTTCATTAATGGGAATTTTTGCCGTTCAATTGGAGCAGTTTAATTTTGAAGTCAGCCACCCGAAAAGCAATATTAGTAACAGCAATTGTGTGCAGCTGAGACACATCCCCAAATGGAGGGGGGGTTAATAATTTCAATGGTGGCTGGCACTGAAAACAGAAGTGTTTGTGTCCTCAATTTTTCAAGGAAGGAACCTCTTCCATGAACCGTCATAATAATAATATACGGTAATTTTTATTTATAATATAATTTTTTTTAATAATTCTAATAATCTTTTGCGTCAGATTTCAACTCTCTAAATTGATTGTACGCTGTTTTTTACAGAATTTAATTTTAAAATGTATAAAAAAATCAACTTCAAGGTTGTAATTTTTTCCAGCCAATTTGGACTCAAAACCAGCACTGAAGAATTATCTATTGTGATGTCACCCCCAAGCTGTCTCCGCTCCCGCCGCCGTGCTATCCTGTGACGACCAATGTGACTTGGTATTGGTCGCGGGACCAAATGTGACGTTCTAACCCTTTGCTGATTCGGATGGGAATCTGGTTAGATTCGGTATCAGCTTTGTCGTTCCCAGCTCGCCTCAAACGTCTGGTTACCGAAGTAACTGTTTTGATTTCTAGTCTAACCTACCCACGTTGTGATTTTATCTCAGGTAGACGAAATCAATCAGTTGCCGTGCCGCAATGCAAGCCGAGTCCGAGCAAAGGTAACACCACACAAGTATATATAAAAGAAAATAAAGTAACAACTCGAAAAGTTCAAATGGGTTAAAAAAGAATAACAAATATTTTTATATCTGGTTGTTGAATACAGAACTGCGTCTTTCTCTCAAACCACTAATATTGATTTGTGTTTGTTAGGCGAGTCTTAACATCTTAAGTCGTTTTTTTTTTTAAGAAACTGTTTTTTATTTCTGTATCTTCAGGCGATATTCGTAAAACTTGTTTTGGTCGTGTGAGACTAAGTCGTTCTTCAAAACTAAATTGTTTTTGGTTAGAAGTTGAAGTCGGGATGCGTGGATCTTCAGTCAGCTTTCTGCGAGGCTGGTCTGCGAGCTCACAGCTCAACTATGTCTGCGCCTTCCCAACTGCAACTGATTTTTGTCTGTCTAACTGCTCTGGAGACATTCGTTTATATGGACGCCGACCAAAACCGGGTGTGGGCTTGTCGTGGTTTGGGGGTCCTCGTTAATTCTAAATCCACAACAAGGATTTTTTTTTGTTTTCGGACAGGATAATTTATCACTTTCCATTTTTGGAAGTCCATTACATTTTTGCTTTAGAGGGGTTCTTAAGCGTATCGTCCTCCCAAAATCTACCTTTCTCATATTGGTATCTCACACCATTCCCCTCAGAGGACGTCAACAGGTTCCCCTTCTTTCTCACAGTGGTATATCACACCAATCCCCTCAGAGGCGTCAACTGGCCTCCCTCTCTCTTACATGTTTACCTTCGCCCACCGCTCACGCCACCACTCAGCCAATGAAGTTCGGCAGCGCGGGTGTTTACAATTATCGCTCAAAGGAAAAAAATATCTTCCTTTTTTCTTTTATTTCTCTTCCCGACAACAAACCCCTACGGTTGTAGTGTGGTCCTTAATCTCTATCTTAAACAACTGTAAACTGGACTTTATCAATCGCGATTTCCGACAGCGTCAAGTGGGTGGTTAACTGGACGTATTCGCATTCTGTCGCTAAAACCTGTCCAGGCAACAAACTCTTATCATGGCCAGCTCTGACATAAAACAGGTGTTTTTCCCAAAACCAAATGATATCTCCGAAGGATAGTTAACGGTTTATTCTTTTCCTTTTTCTTTTCCCTTCCATTCTTCTTTTCTTTGGCGGTGGTCTTCAGCTGATGTCTTTCTCGGCCAGTGCGTGACCTGATTACTATTATCTCTTAGCATCCTGTTTTGTAGGCCACTTGACCAAATTGAAATTTTCATTATTGCGATGGACAGATGGCTATCTTTTATTCGCCGCCGCGTAACATGAATTAATTCGACAGATCCGAGATCTTACGAATCTCTTATCTTCTGCGAGAGAAAAAATATACTTTTTCTTTTCGCAAACGAATTATTAAAAAAAAAAAAAAATAACATCGCTCAGTATGTATTTTCGTGATAGCTTCTTCTCGCCTTAATTATTTCATCTTCTTCTCGCCTTAATTATTTCTCGCTTTTCATTTTCACGCGACCGCTAAATAGTGTCACATTAACAATGAAACAAACAAAAAAATCATGGAAATCGAGTGAAAACTTTGGAAATGCATAAACAACATCAGATTACACACATACACACACGCATTTTTAGAATTATAGATATACATTTTATAGATACGTTAACCTCTTCTGCAAAAATGCCAGTTCTGTGGTAATTTCAAGTCGTTTTAGATTTCAGTTTGGTTAGAAATCATTCAAAATGGCTTGTAAACCTTGACTAACGGCAGCTAGGAAATACAAGCGTCTGCTATTTGTTAAACAACCTGAAATATGAACAACTGAAGACTGGAGCCAAATTACACTATAAGATGAACTCCCTTTTCAATGGTCTTACGGTCACATTACGTCGAAACACTGATTGCCGTACGGTCACCGAAGTTAAACTACATCGTTATATACAAATCTGAGAGAAATAATGAGCCGGACTCTCATAAATTATATTTTTATAGTGTTTGTAAGTGTTATATACCGTACCTATGTACACTAATGGCTATGTCGCATTCTTCATAAATACATTGGACACTATTGTACGTGGCGGTAATCTGCTGTCTTCGCTGGCAGCGTGAGCTGTCGGCGTGGGAAGCTCTTGCCGTGTCGAACTCTCTGCCCGAAGGCAGAGAGGAACCCGGACAAGGCTATGTCAAAGAACAGTCTCGTCCGGGAAGGTAAACTGATACCCGATCCCGCGTATGCAGGGCCTACGAGCAAATTTTGCCCGAGCCTACAGGATCGGATTTCCCTACATTAAATTGGGCCTCATGCCGCATCCTATCTCGTGGTGGTAGTGGGGGGGGCAGGCAAATATCGTAATATGCTGTCTGAGGTGGCAGCGTGGGAAGTTCTTACTGTGTCAAACTCTCGGTCTTTAGACAGAGAGAAACCCGGAGGAGCCTATCCCGAAGGACAGAGTCTCGTCCTGGGAGGTAGACAGATACCCTACCCCAGCGAATATTGTATTTTGTTGATGTTATAAAGATTACCATTTCATTTCCTACCGCCATTTTGGTTATTCCTCATTCAGTAACCTTTTCTAGGTTGCAAAAGTAAGTTAAATATTAAAATTACAACGTGGCCTTAAAGTTTTGTTAAAGACACTAATACTACAAACATCTCCATTTATACTTTTATATTCGGACTGTTGTCCTCATTTTTGTTGTTTTTATCACAACGTTTCGGTCGTTATGCCTTCCGGGATTCTTCAGGTGTGTATCGATCTGGGTAATCTAAGGGGCCTGACGTAATGGTCAAAAGCCTTGGTTTGTGAATTCAGTGAATAGTGTTTGTTAGTTCAATCCCTGGATCGGACCGTGTGTATTTGTACTCAGCGAGCAACAACTGGACAGTACTAAATAAATTTAAGAACGAGACGATATATCTCTAGACATTTGCGGTGGATCAGGAACACTCTAACCTGTTATATTAAATAAAGGGTTCAGTTCACAAAACCTGAGGAAGACAATGGCCGAAAAGTTGGGATAAAAACAACAAAACTGTAGAAAACAGTCCGAATGTAAATAGTCTAAATAAGATCCTGTGTATGACGATAAATTACATCTACGTCCTGGCTAATACAATAAGCTACATCCAACAGCAAGGCCTCTGATCAGATTTTGAGAAGCGTGGAACCACCTATTAATTGCTAGTGTTTCTAGGCCCACTCTGATCTGAGGTCCCGACTATGACCAAACAGATAACCCACAAACTTAGGTCGAAACGTGTACAAATAGGTTTTAATAGCAGCAATACATTTTTGTAAAAAACTGTTACCAGCAATAACTTTTCGAAGAAAAATTATTACCAGCAATACATTATCGCCAGCAATAGTTTTGGGGAAAAAATATTACCAACAATACATTTTTGAAAATAAATTTTACCAGCAATATATTTATTTAAAAATATTACCAGCGATATATTTTTGGTAAAAATATTACCAGAAAATAAATTTTCAAAAAAATATTCCCGGCAATAAAAATATTGTCGGCATTAAATAAAGCATTGAGATTATAAATCTCAATGCTTTATTTAATGCCGACAATATTTTTAGTGCCGGTAATTATTGCCGTAAAATAAAACAGACCAAACCAAACCTAGTGTAAATAATGATAACTCCCATTCTAGAAATTCAGACAAAACTTGAGGGATCTATTTAATACTTAATAACAATTGAAAAGTTATCCACCATTTTATATCCATCAGAATCTCCTATTCATACTAACTTAACCATGCCGTCACCAATAGATAAACAAATGTTATGTCTTTAATATTATGAGAAAAATGTCAAATCAGAGACTTTAAATAAATTTTCCAGTTCTTCAAGTTTTATATTAAGATTTCTGAGTGATCAGTTTGTTGCATAATAACCATAGAAAATTCATTTTTCTCGTCCGAATCTATTTTACATATCTCTAGGTCTACCATCTGTCCATGCTTAGAATAGTGGTGACACATTGTACGCATGTGTAGTCAGATCAAGGTTAACATTGCTTTAATTCGGTGATGGCATATATATATATATATATATATATATATTAAGAAATGGACAAAGTCCGACAATTTATTTATTAAAGACATTTTTATGTTTAACGTTCTTTTTATAGATACAAGTATTTAAGTAAATGCTCTGTTTATAATAAACAGTATTAAATAACATTTACCGGCCTAAATGTCCGAGAAATTTTCAAAGGACGAATATTTTCTATGAATATATATATATATATATATATATATATGTGACGTCACACATTATGAAATGGACAAAATCCGACAATTGTTGTCAGACATTTTTATGTTTATACGTTCTTTTTACTTACATATTTGTATCTATATAAAGAACGTATAAACATAAAATGTCTTTATATATATATATATATATATATATATATATATATATATATATATATATATTATATAAACAATTTTTATATTTTTAACCCTTGAAAAACGAAAGAATTTTTAGAATGTTGGAAAAACTCAATAAAAGATGAATTAAATCTTCTTTGTCGGCCGTTTTCAAAGGTGATTCAAAGAAAGGTTGCTGCCCAAATATACATTAATATACACATACTTTTATATATATATATATATATATATATATATATATATATATATATATATATATATATATATATATATATATATATATATAGAGAGAGAGAGAGAGAGAGATAGATAGATAAGCAAATATAGAAAATGATGAGAAAATAGAGATTAGCTACCTAGCTGACAGATAGATAGATAGATATGACTATGAGAAATGACATACGTCAACGCACATATCCTTGCATGTATATATATTTATTTTTTTCAGGTGTTATTGTTATAAAACAATGTTCAATGTTATATAAAAAAGCTATTAAATATATATTAGTGAATATACATACTATCTCTTGTCGGTAGCAAAAATGCAGTCTTAAATAATGAACTATAATATTATGGGGAACAATAATAAGATAAACAATTCATAACAGAAGTTTAAATCAACACCACGAGAACGAAAATTTGAAAACGTTTTATAGGTCAGTGAGTATGAAATTCTGAATCGACGTGGTATTTCATGTATACTCACTGATATATATATATATATATATATATATATATATATATATATATATAGCATAATGAGAATCACGTATACTTTCTTAATTCGTATATATAGAAAAAGTTGCCAATTAAAAAAATAATAATATTTTTTTATGAAAGTATTTATTTATTTATATATATATTTGATATTTCATATCGACCTCAATCTTTCTTCAGAAATAACTTAAATAACTTTCTGAAGATAAATTGAGGCCAATCTGAAATATCAAATATATATATATATATAAATACTTTCATAAAAAACATTACTATTTTTTTAATTTGCAACTTTTATATATATATATATATATATATATATATATATATATATATATATATTTATACACACGCACACACACACACACATATATATATATATAGATAGATAGATAGATAGATAGATACGAGAGCCGACCAAGCATAGAAATGAATACAATATGGGAACCAGTAATAAGGAGTGCCAGAGATAATAACTGGTAAAAATGGTTGCTGAAAACTTTAGGTTTATAATACCCAGAAATTCATACACAGATGTCCTCCAGGACACATGGCGCATTGGATAAAGGCGTTAGTTAGATCCAGTGACAGGACCCAAAGTGTGTGCGTTCGATAAGGCAGTGGAGAACTCGGAAAGGAAAATTAACAGGAGATAACTGATAGGTGACATCCATTAAACATGGCACGTGAAACCAGAACAGTCTACCCTACTGAGCGAAATAAAGGGGTAAGTTCGACATTCCAACCATCTGAAGGAGACCGGAGAATACAACGACCGAAAATTTGTAATAAATATGGTGACAAAGATGAGGACAAACGACTGAATAATGTAAATAGTGTACATAATAACTTACCTCAGAAATATATATAGATATATATACGAGATGTATCAAAAATACTTTTTAAAACTTTAAGGACAGATTCCTAGTGATGAATATTAGCATGGAAAAGAGGTAAATCTTTCAGAAAAGGAGATATTTGTAAAAATCCGGGATGCAGATTTATATTTTGGGAAGATTCGATAATGGCACTTTCAAGAAATTTTCGTCTAAGGAAATCACTTTCTCTTTTAAAAAGTGTGTGATTATTTAGATTGAAGCCGTGGTTGACTTTATTTTTATGTATGTTTAATTCATTTCTTTAATATGTTATTCATGAGATATTTTTTGTCTTCATATATACGGTTCTTTCCATATTTCTAAGTGTTATGGTCCGGTTCCTTGTACCACGGTGATAGTCCAAGGTAGAACCAATAATGAAGAACTCGAAGGCGGATATGGAATAACACAGATATATTACAAACAGGAATATATACAGAGAGGTAGAAAGTGTTAGTGTTATGGTCCGCTTCCTTGTACCACGTTGATAGTCCAAGGTAGAACCAATAATGAAGAACTCGAATACGGATATGGAATAACACAGATATATTACAAACAGGAATATATACAGAGAGGTAGAAAGTGTTAGTGTTATGGTCCGGTTGCTTGCACCACGGTGATAGTCCAAGGTAGAACCAATAATGAAGAACTCGAAGGCGGATATGGAATAACACAGATATATTACAAACAGGAATATATACAGAGAGGTAGAAAGTGTTAGTGTTATGGTCCGGTTCCTTGCACCACGGTGATAGTCCAATGTAGAACCAATAATGAAGAACTCGAAGGCGGATATGGAATAACACAGATATATTACAAACAGGAATATATACAGAGAGGTAGAAAGTGTTAGTGTTATGGTCCGGTTCCTTGCACCACGGTGATAGTCCAAGGTAGAACCAATAATGAAGAACTCGAAGGCGGATATGGAATAACACAGATATATTACAAACAGGAATATATACAGAGAGGTAGAAAGTGTTAGTGTTATGGTCCGCTTCCTTGTACCACGTTGATAGTCCAAGGTAGAACCAATAATGAAGAACTCGAATACGGATATGGAATAACACAGATATATTACAAACAGGAATATATACAGAGAGGTAGAAAGTGTTAGTGTTATGGTCCGGTTCCTTGCACCACGGTGATAGTCCAAGGTAGAACCAATAATGAAGAACTCGAAGGCGGATATGGAATAACACAGATATATTACAAACAGGAATATATACAGAGAGGTAGAAAGTGTTAGTGTTATGGTCCGGTTCCTTGCACCACGGTGATAGTCCAAGGTAGAACCAATAATGAAGAACTCGAAGGCGGATATGGAATAACACAGATATATTACAAACAGGAATATATACAGAGAGGTAGAAAGTGTTAGTGTTATGGTCCGCTTCCTTGTACCACGTTGATAGTCCAAGGTAGAACCAATAATGAAGAACTCGAATACGGATATGGAATAACACAGATATATTACAAACAGGAATATATAGAGAGAGGTAGAAAGTGTTAGTGTTATGGTCCGGTTCCTTGTACCACGGTGATAGTCCAAGGTAGAACCAATAATGAAGAACTCGAAGGCGGATATGGAATAACACAGATATATTACAAACAGGAATATATACAGAGAGGTAGAAAGTGTTAGTGTTATGGTCCGGTTCCTTGCACCACGGTGATAGTCCAAGGTAGAACCAATAATGAAGAACTCGAAGGCGGATATGGAATAACACAGATATATTACAAACAGGAATATATACAGAGAGGTAGAACGTGTTAGTGTTATGGTCCGGTTCCTTGTACCACGGTGATAGTCCAAGGTAGAACCAATAATGAAGAACTCGAAGGCGGATATGGAATAACACAGATATATTACAAACAGGAATATATACAGAGAGGTAGAAAGTGTTAGTGTTATGGTCCGGTTCCTTGTACCACGGTGATAGTCCAAGGTAGAACAAATAATGAAGAACTCGAATACGGATATGGAATAACACAGATATATTACAAACAGGAATATATACAGAGAGGTAGAAAGTGTTAGTGTTATGGTCCGGTTCCTTGTACCACGGTGATAGTCCAAGGTAGAACAAATAATGAAGAACTTGAATACGGATATGGAATAACACAGATATATTACAAACAGGAATATATACAGAGAAGTAGAAAGTGTTAGTGTTATGGTCCGGTTCCTTGTACAACGGTGATAGTCCAAGGTAGAACCAATAATGAAGAACTCGAATACGGATATGGAATAACACAGATATATTACAAACAGGAATATATACAGAGAAGTAGAAAGTGTTATGGTCCGGTTCCTTGCACCACGGTGATAGTCCAAGGTAGAACCAATAATGAAGAACTCGAATACGGATATGGAATAACACAGATATATTACAAACAGGAATATATACAGAGAGGTAGAAAGTGTTAGTGTTATGGTCCGGTTCCTTGCACCACGTTGATAGTCCAAGGTAGAACCAATAATGAAGAACTTGAATACGGATATGGAATAACACAGATATATTACAAACAGGAATATATACAGAGAGGTAGAAAGTGTTAGTGTTATGGTCCGGTTCCTTGCACCACGTTGATAGTCCAAGGTAGAACCAATAATGAAGAACTTGAATACGGATATGGAATAACACAGATATATTACAAACAGGAATATATACAGAGAGGTAGAAAGTGTTAGTGTTATGGTCCGGTTCCTTGCACCACGTTGATAGTCCAAGGTAGAACCAATAATAAAGAACTTGAATACGGATATGGAATAACACAGATATATTACAAACAGGAATATATACAGAGAGGTAGAAAGTGTTAGTGTTATGGTCCGGTTCCTTGCACCACGGTGATAGTCCAAGGTAGAACCAATAATGAAGAACTCGAATACGGATATGGAATAACACAGATATATTACAAACAGGAATATATACAGAGAGGTAGAAAGTGTTAGTGTTATGGTCATGTTCCTTGCACCACGTTGATAGTCCAAGGTAGAACCAATAATGAAGAACTTGAATACGGATATGGAATAACACAGATATATTACAAACAGGAATATATACAGAGAGGTAGAAAGTGTTAGTGTTATGGTCCGGTTCCTTGCACCACGTTGATAGTCCAAGGTAGAACCAATAATGAAGAACTTGAATACGGATATGGAATAACACAGATATATTACAAACAGGAATATATACAGAGAGGTAGAAAGTGTTAGTGTTATGATCCGGTTCCTTGCGCCACGTTGATAGTCCAAGGTAGAACCAATAATGAAGAACTTGAATACGGATATGGAATAACACAGATATATTACAAACAGGAATATATACAGAGAGGTAGAAAGTGTTAGTGTTATGGTCCGGTTCCTTGCACCACGTTGATAGTCCAAGGTAGAACCAATAATGAAGAACTTCAATACGGATATGGAATAACACAGATATATTACAAACAGGAATATATACAGAGAGGTAGAAAGTGTTACTACGAACAATCAGGTTTAGTAGTAATTGTGTGAACGCGACTCTTTTTCGGACTGCCCCATGAACCGACTGACTGACTCGCTCACTCTGACTGACTGACAGACTTCTGACGAACATCACTCCAGACTTCAGACTGAAAAGTATTTAGTCACCCCACCACGAGGGCATCATGTGGCATAAGGCCGGTTTAACGTGGGATCTCCGAGCCCGTGGGATCTCCGCGCCCGTGGGCTCGGCCAAAAATATGTCCTTTGAACCCGTATAAACGGGTTCAGGGTCGGTTTACCTCCCCGAAAGAGACTCCGCCCTTCGGAGTAGCCTCGTTCGGGTTCCTCCCCGCCCGAAGGTGGAGAGTTCAAACGATCAGCCGGTCAGCCGGTCATCTGGTCGTCCGACTTCAGACTGAACAGTATTTAGTCACCCCTCCCATGAGGGCATCATGTGTCACAAGGCCGGTTTGACGTGGGATCTCCTGGCCGTGTGCTCGGCCAAAAATATGCCCATTGAACCCGTATAAATGGGTTCAGGTCCGGTTTACCTCCACGAAAGAGACACTGCCCTTCGGCGTAGTCTCGTTCGGGTTCCTCCCCGCCCGAAGGCAAAGAGTTCAACCGATCAGCCAGTCAGCCGGTCACCCGACTTCGGGCTGAACTCCCTGCTTCCTCTATTGGAAAGAACAGTTGTAAGAGTTTATTTTATATATACCTGTTTCAGAATTACTATTTTCAATGGAATTGTTATGTTCAGCTCAGATCCATTTTTTGGTTCGTGCTACTTCTCAAAATATTGTTGAATGCGTAATTTTGCAACGATGCTTGTGGAGGAAATAATGTCTTTGATCAGATCGTAAACTCATCGATTTCCTCATTAACCAACCGGAGTTTTCGATAATAAAATATTGTCAAAATATAATCGATGGAATAGCAATACATCGAAGCAGATCATTCAGGTCAAAAGTCAATATCTCGGCAAGCAAATTGTCAAATTTTGAATATTTTCCCCAAAATGTTTCTATAAATTCGATGAACTTACAAAGAAATGAAAATGAAAAAGAATAACCCCAAATGTTACCCAGGGGTTTAAAAATTTCATACATTTTTATTTATTATTCAGGATTTGGATTAACTTATAGTTATCCCACCCATGGAAAACATTCCTACTGAACTAAGAAGCAGAATCTTTGATTCCTATTTTGGATTTAACCAAACATTTTGTCAAAGGAAATTTTATGACCACAACTTTCTCCTGATCTAATGCCCACACCCTGATCATTGTCCTTTGCGGTATATCTTATGGAGCGTGCATACATCAAAGGATAACATCTGTGCCGAAATTAGATAAATGCAGAGTGATTACACAAATGCGTACTTTTTCGATTAGTTATAGTGAATGCAATCGAAAAAGTACGCATTTCTGTGAAGTAAAAAATGAAGGATCTTTACTTTTTCATAATTAGTTGAGAATTTATTTCCAGTATTTGAATTTTCATTCTGCATAAGAAATAATAAAAAAGTGTTTTAAATTAATGCATTTTAAAATCCCTAGGTGACTTCTGGAACATCCTTGCGATTGTCACTTCGTTTCGTTGAGATTATCTCGTATATTTGATTGGTTTCTGAAAGTTTAAATGAAATTTTAAGCAGTATGTCTGTCACTATTTACACTATTCGGGCTATTGTCCTCATCGTTGTCTCCATGTTTATCACAACGTTTCCGGCCTTCTTCAGGTGGTAGGAATGTCGAACTGGACCCTTTATTTCGCTCACTTCTAGTTCCACATGGAATGACTAATGGATGCCAGTTATCTCCGGTTAATTCCCACTGTCTTAATCAGGTATTGAATTCAAACTCTTTCACTGGATCTAACTAACGCCTTTATCCACTGTGCCATGTGTCCGTGAGTTCATTTGTGTATAAATTTCTGGGTATTATAAACGTAATGTCTTCGGCAACCATTTTTACCTGTGCTAATATTGCAATTTATGCTGTTATCATTGCATTTTTTTTTGCCAGAGCTCATATTGCAATTTTTGTTGTTATCAATGATTTTCGCTGACACTCCTTATTACTGACATCCATTAGACATGGCATGTGGAACTAGAACAGTTTACCCCAGTGTGCGAAATAAAGGGTTCAGTTCGACGTTCTAATCACCACAAGAAGGCCGGAGGGTACAACGGCCGAAACGTTGTGTAAACATTGCGACAATGATGAGTACAATAGTCCGAATAAGTTAAATAGTGTACATAATACCTCATCTCAGAAATATAGACTCATACTGAAGAAGGCCGGAGCTTACAACGGCCGAAATGTTGTGATAAATATGGCGACAAAGATGAGGACAATAATCTGAAAAATGTAAATAGTGTACATAATAACTTACCCCAGAAATAGATACAGAGTATGTCCTTCAATAATTAATGTATAGAAATCCCTCGATTAATGCGTTTTTGACTAATGCGCTATTTTTTTTTAGATACCAGAATTTCATTAGTGCATACATAATATTCGATTAGTGTGGTAAAACATCTTTTTGTTTAACCAGAGTAATTGAAAATTGATTTTTATTTATTGTTACCGATGTATGAATTAGCCGCACTAATTGAGGGATTCCTGTATTATTAATTTTACGTATGTCTACTCTCATTCTAAAACAGTTAAGTGCAAAAAATGCTTAGGCGATCATGTCATTTTCGATCCATAACTGACTAGGCAGATTTTCCTGTACTAGGTTGTTGTTTATATCTGTGCTAGACTCGTTGCCAAGCAAGGTTATAGAAGCCAGTCTGTCCTGCCATTTAATCCATAGGTGAGAGAGATGGATTTATATAGTTTTCCTAGTGGTATCTGCGCATAGGTGAATGAAACGAATTCAACAGGAATTTGAACTCAGCTCTTCGCGTTCTGATTCCGAGCCGATATCCAATGCCTCACATCTTTCATTCTAAACACGAATCTAATTTGGTAATAAGGGTTAAAAATGTTTTTATATAATAAAATATTTTTAAAAATGATGAAAAGTAATACTAGTGTAAACAAAGTTTTCCTTAATGAAATTATTCAAGCGAAGTTCGAAAAGATCCATGCATTAAGTGCTTCATTTTTCTATTGTTATCCAGCCGGCAATGAAAACAATATATATAAAAAAAAAAACGCCAGTCAAGACAACACAAAGATGGCGGCTATTAGTGTATGGTTCATGCTGTTCACGATGCCTAATTCGTTATTATAAAGTACTAAAAGAAAAGAAAAAAAAAAAACGAAAAAAAAAAGTAAGAGATTTTTCTATTCTCAAGAACCCAACAAGAGATTATTGTCAGAGAAAATAATTATTAAAGTTTACCAACGCAGCCAATAAGAATAAGAAAAAGTTTAAGAGTCTGGAATCTAGCTGATAATGAAGATAAAACAAAAACTAAAATTTGTTTCTCTTGATTCATTTTAGATGAAGGTACTCTATATTATGTTCTTAAAAGACTAGTAATTTTCCTCGATTTCTTGTTAATATTTTCATATTGATTCTGCCGTTTAATTTCAAATAAAACAGGGAAGAGTCATTGTCAATAAATCTGGTATATACGACATCCCGCTAAGGATTCTTCTTTGGTCAGCGTTTCATTTAATCTTTTGTTTTACGGGGTTGAGTTTCCAGGAGTCTGTCCAACCGGTTTTGAATACAGTTATCCTTTTCCTTGACTGGTTTACAACCAAGGCTAGAGAGAACTGGAAGAGAATAATTAATATTCTCCTTGTATTGTCTTCTGTGTAATCATTTCTCCCAAATAAGGCAATAAAGTAACTAAGACTCAAGGGACTATGTAGTCTGACAGAATATGAGAAAAAGAAAACATTATTAACGAGCGAGAACAATAAAAGAACAGGAATTAAGGAAACAGAAAATAACGACTGACATTGCATTTATATTTTTGAAGATCAAATTTGACTGCAACGTAAGAAAACAATTCCATAAGGGAGAAGTGCAAGAGAAGAAACTGTTAGAATAGAACTTACGGTTGTATCTAGCCATTTTATTGTAAGATGATAAGACCTTGTCGTCAATGGAATAGTGCGCTTAATTTCATAAAGTCTAGGTACCATAGAAAAAAAAATATAGAAAAGGGAAGGCCCGTTAGGGCAATGAGAAAGAAAGTAACTGAAGCCGAGATGCCCGGTCAGGACTAATGATATTGAAGATTCTTCATTGTATGCTATCAAAAATCAATATATACATAGCAGACCAGATCTGAGGTCAATATTTAATTCATGGACAGATGTTAGACTTATTAATCTCTAAGATAGATACTAGTGAGAAAAATGGTCTAGCACAGCACATTGAATCCACTTTCCTAGTGGCCAACCTATCAATTAGTTCAATATAATATTTACACATCTATCCGAGAAGTCGTAAGGATTGACCCCAGATATCGAATCTCTCTTTAGTTTTGGTTTTAAGTACTGGTGTCTTTAGAATTCCCATTTTCTGGAGAACTTCCACGTGTTCTGTCCATGGTAATCTCAGCAACTGTTTGTAAAACAAAATGTCTATCAGTTCGAGTTTCTTCATCGATAAGGAAATAGTCACGCATTCACTGCCGTACAGGGGGATCGACATGACACAGCACTTTAGAACTTTCTTTTTTATTTATAACGAAATATACCTATGTCTTAAAATTCTGAAGGGGCACCTCCAGATGGTGTAATGGTTAGCAAGCTTGTTTTGCAAAAACAGTTACGAGTTCTTTCTTCACTGGATGCTTAGAAAATCATTTTGGGTACCTCGAAATGGTGTAATGGCTAGCAACCTTGTCTCACTAGAACAATTACAGCTAAGTAGCGACTTCGATTCTCACTGAGTGCCTCCCTAATTTCGCCTTTGTGCTAAGTTTGGAAAATCACTATTTTAAGTTCTGTAACGCATCCTTCGCTATTACGATGCCCCTACGAAACTGGGCATCACAGTGGGTATTATGATTTCCGAGCCTTCCTTCTTCATAATGTAAACAGAATTTCGACTATCATTCCTGAAGCATCACTATCTTTTTAGGTTCCATTTTCTTGAGAATTCTTCGTTGTTCACGTATCCTCTCTATAATAGTCTCAGAATCAGTTTCTGCCATTTTCCCACCTTTATAAGGAAAGAGTACAGAATTCAGTGGCGGCATATAAGACGATTTTATATGACATAGCCTCTCAACGGTCTTCACTTAGTTTATAACGAAATATTACTATATATTAAAGGTTTTTAATAACTTTTAGTCGATACTATTATTTCAAGAGTTGGAGACTATGACACTTTCGATAATAGACTATTTTTTATACAAATCCCACGTTGAAACCAACGACCAATGACTTTTGAGAGCAGGATTGTGTCTGGGAAAATATAGAGAATGCTAGGTAAATATATGACAAAGTAGAAAAATCTATTTAAAGCTTTTTTATACTTCAGTACTTTATCGGACTAATGTTTTTTTCTTGATGGGATTATATGTGGAATATTACCTCAAATAATACCACAAAATCGAAAACTATCTGAAGATATCTATTATTTTATATTTATTTCAGCTGAGTATGCACACACACACACACAGACACACACACACACATATATATATATTTATTCAAACATATATTGCTAAATATAACAGAAAACGAATATCTATTATGTTTGATCCTGAGCCGTTCTAAAATTCGTATAGTTTCTTTAATTCCGGGAGAAAACAAAGACAGAAAGTGTCCAACATTTGGATAATTTTATTAAGCTGTTCCTCGATCTAAGCTTTCGGCTCACATTAGCCATCTTCAGAGTGGTTATATGGACAGTGAAACAGATATATTCACCATCAAAGACGATATTGTATCATGTCGACAGAGGATTGCTATGTGACGATAATGGTTGCAGAATAGCGGTTCTATGACGTCGTACCATGTGAGAGAACAAAATATTAAGAATAGAACCATTTGTCTAGATGAAATGTAATGTGTTGTGACTAGTTTGAAATGTAATTCTTGTTAGCGTGTGTATGTGTGAGTATTGTTGTGTTATCAACTAATATCTGTCTAATATTCTGTACATGGCTATGTTATTCTAAGAAATGTTGTTTAATAAAAATAGATCAGAAATGTGGCAGTTAAGTCTACGGGAGAGCGTGGCTGTTTTTAAACCAATACATGTGGGTTTATTATTAGCATTAGTGATAAAATCTTCGAACGGGCATGTAAACTGATACACTACATTTTTTTTTTTGTAGAGGATTTAGTTGTGTGGTTGAAGTGTTATTGGAGACTATGAGGTCAATTGTTTTAATTTTTTATAATATATGATGAGTTTCACATATTTATTATTATTATTAATGGGTTTAAATTTTGTACCTATTATGTTTTTGAGGGTTGTCCATCATGTTTGTAATTATTATCCATTTGGTTACAATGCTATAAATTTATATATATATATATATATATATATATATATATATATATATATATATATATATTGAGAGCTTTCCAATAAGTACCGTATATATATAATATATAAATATTATATATATATATATAAAATTTGCATATATATATATTTATATACATACACATTATATATATATATATATATATATATATATATATATATATATATATATATATATATTTATATCATGGACTCTCCCGTCAGTTTCGACGTATGAGGATCTGACAGCTTATTGATTCAGTTATGAAAGTTTGTGCGATAATCTTAAGTGGCATTTAAGACCCGCTAGTGACTTACAAAGGAGGCCAAATAGGTAGCAAGTGTGAGGATTGTGAGATGACATCACTGTTAGATTGGCTGAACGTTTAGATCTTGCTCTCGCTTCTTGAAGATGATTCAGACAAGCAGATTGAAAATTGCTGAGTCCACTAAAACACGTTGATCTCCATTCTACCCGCTCCAAAGTGATATGTGGTATATTGACTACTGACAAGTTGCTTTTCAGCTTGCCTTTGTATCTCAGCCATGGGCGTCCTAAACTCCTGTAGCCCTGATCTATCTGGCTGTACATTAGGATCTTGGGTATCCTGTCATCAGACATTCTCAAGACATGACCAGTCCACCGTAACTGAGACTGTATGAGAAAAAGTCTCGATTCCTCTAATATTATACCTGTTAAACAAGTCTACGATAGATGTCCTATCTTGAAGCTTAAATACATACATACATACATATATATATATGTGTGTGTATGCGTGTGTGCGCGTGTGTATTTATATATATAATATGTAACAAGTATACAAAAGGCTTCAAGTGAATTAATTCTTTAGGTCTGGAAGAAGACAATATTTCACCAGTCCCAACAGAATGGCGCTATAGAATCCTACATAAGGGTGATAAGCGGTAAAAAATCTTTCAATCAATCAAGCTGAGAAACTGTAAAACCGGTTTCAAATTCTAGTTCATTCTATTCACTTACATTGCACAAATACCCTTGGGAAATTTATGAAAGCTATTCATTATTTCGTCTCCCCGAGCTATGGTTTAAATAGTAGGACAGACTGAACTTTTTTAGACTTTGTTGATAACAAGTCTAGAAAAAGGACGACCTGTTTTCTGTATTCAGTTCTACTAAAAACTGTCCTCGGTTCTGCGTAAACTCATTGGATGTCCTTTTCGAGAGAGCAATTGACTGTTTTCTTTCGTCAAACTTTTTAACACAGAAGTAAATACTTGTATCATCTGCATATATATGAAGTGGGAGACTCATCGGGAAGGTCGTTGATGAAGATGAGAAGAAAGTAGGTTCAAGAATAGAGCTCTGGATGGAAGGCCCCGCATTAATGTGAAATGTAGCAGAAACGTTAAGCAATTTAATATCTTTGTAGTTCATGGTATTCCAGCTCGATCTGCATTAAATTTATTTTGCAATTTGGTAATACATTTGAAGAATAGACTTTTCGGTGGGTGGAAATTATCGCAAACCACAAAAAGAAAAGAAACAGTGTTACGGTAAGTCATTCAAATGGTATTTGTTGCCAACGTCACGATGCATCGAATAGAAAATTGGAAAATATTACAGTACATTAGATAAACGCTAAGAGTGAATGAAAGTTGCAGGAAATTACTATCATCATCGATGGCATAAATGCTAAAATTGCAAAGGAATGAGACGCGAAATATTCATTAGATACAGACATGGATACCGTAATATGCTCGGAAGAAAATGGATCCAATGTCACAGAGCAATCTCGAAATAATAAGCTTTTGATTTTAAGAGAATCCAAGTCACTCAGGCTACAGAAAAGCTCGACAATAGATAAAAACAACTAGAGAGATTGCGTAACGATAAGTAAAAGATTTAGAGATGCTTTATTGATTTGTTTTTGACTGTTTATCAACCCTTAATTTAAAACTCAAACAATTTCTATTATCAGCATAATTCTGGGTTTTTTTTTCTGCGAGTAAATATTGCATAAGCAATTTTTTAGAATAACAATGATTTTCCAGATATTTTTGTGAATTCTTACTTTTCTAAAGAGTATTTATTTGCACGTAACTACATATAATGAACCCGACTGGAATTCGAACTCGTTTCTCTGATTTCGAATTCCGAGCATTTATCCATTTCACGACGCGCATATCCATTTCAGATATGCGTTTCGATTTTCTAAAACCTGTTCACATACCGTTTGTAAGCGCGTGAACCATTCATATGTTAAGTCACCATAAAATTACGAAAAGTAAAACAAGCGCCTAAACTGAAATACAACAGAGTCGAGATTGATCCAACATGGTAACAGGTGCATGCTGAAAGTTAAACGCATATATTATGACTTCGACAGGACTATAAATTCAAAGTTGAACACAATATAAATGCTCAAGTGACATCGGTGAAAGAGATCATCACAGTGAAAAAAAAGTCCAAAAAAAAAAAAAAGAAGTGGATGAAAAATGAAATTTTGGACATGATGAAAAAGAGACGTCAAGTAATACTAATATGTGGTAAAAAAGATAAAAATTAATCACAAAGCCTAGACAGTCAAGCCAGAGTTGAATAGTGCGAAGGGGAAGAAGAGACGTTATAAAGACGGTAAGTATGCTTAAAAGATTAAAAAAAAATAACAGAACATGATTATTGGCAGGATAGATAGACTCAAAGGTGAGTAAACTCATTATGGAAAAGGAAGATGGAATAAAAATGTTGGAGAACCCTTCCACCACGAAAGAGTGAACGCTATAACATAAAAATATATGAAAGGACCAAAAAAATTAAAATTAATTAACACCGGATTTGGACGTCATTAACAGAAACAAAAAAAATGAAGAGCAGATGGGATTGCAACAGAAATGATATTAGCCTTCGTCGATTTCGACATTGATGACATAACGGAAATGATTAATGAAATATACGAGAATGGCGACATATATTAGAAAAGTGATCTCCCTAGGACTGCCTATGAAGCCAGGTACAAATGCATGTGAGCTATATCAGACAATCGTCTTTCATCAATTCGACTCTAAATAGAGCAAGAAGAGACGCACGAGCAATCCTACAATCTTTATACTATCAAAGTAAACAATGCAATTGCGTTAAGAAAAAAGTCTCACATTTTATAGAACACACTCTAAGCCAAAAACTTGACCTCCCCTCCTCTGGATTTCAAGGAATCGCCTAAAAATTAATGTCCCATGCATTTTTCAAAACTACTTTGCTAGCTTACTATAGTGCCAGATAGAGTTTATCTTCCTGAAATGTTTTATCGTATACTCAACAACAACAACAACAATAATAATAAAAAATAATGATAATAATAAGAAGAATAAGTGAAGCACAATACACTGATTGTAGCTGCAAAATACATAAAAAAAAGACAGCAAAAACGAATGCAACCGACCAGATACAGAAGCGATAGCAGGATAAACCGCTTCGTGGCCAATACTCTGCCCGTACCAAACAAGCTGACGTAGACAAACCTCGTACCCATCAGTGGCTACGTAGTCCAGGGTTGAAAGCTGAAACTTGAAGGTTTTATCCTTGCTGCACAGGACCAATGCTTGTTAACTAGGAATTATCAAGCACATATACTAAAATATTGTGTTAGCCCAAAATGCAGATTCTGTGATAAATATCCAGAAACAATTGATCATCTTGTATCAGGTTGCATGATATTGGCACCCACGGAGTATAAAACCCGGCATGATAGAGTGGGCCAATATCTGCACTGGAAAATCTGCAACTACAGGAAGAAAACTGAAAGAAACTGGTATGAACACCACTCAGACCTGGTTACGGAGCTAGGACCTGTTACAATTCTATGGGACTACACAATACACACTGAGAGAACAATCAAAGCCAACCGCCCAAACATTGTTATTAAAGACCACAAACAAAAAAAGTGCCTTCTTATTGATATGGCATTCCCTGCTGACTGCAATGTATCTTTGAAGATATTCAAAAAGCTGTCAAAATACAAGGACCTTGAAATAGAAATCTCAAAACTGTTGCACATGGGAACAACAACAATCCCTGTTGTAGTTGGATCCCTAGGATTGGTTGGAAAAGATTCTATTAGACTAATTAAAGGGTTTCCTGAAAGTCCATGCCTCAAAGAGATACACAAAATTGTTCTCACAAGTGCAGCCCACACTTTACGAAGGGCTTTATCAATATATTTTTTTTTTTTGTCAGTGGAAAGTGTCATGGTGTCATTTCTAACCATAGATCCCTGGGCGGGACCCGGAAAGAAATGAATACACATCATAAATCAAAGGAAATAATAATAATAATAATAATAATAATAATAATAATAATAATAATAGTAAAGAAAATAACCAATTGCTCCATAAAATTTCCTTGATATTTTAGGTGATTTTGCCATCTCTAAGATGCTGGCTAATTGTAATCTTACAGCTGGAAGGTTTAAAATTTTAAGTAATCTTGTTCCTACATAATTAGATGCCATTCAAAGTTAAATGCATTAAGGATTCTCGCTCTAGAAAAATTAATAAAACAAATGAAATCAAAAGAATTTTGGCTTAGAATAGACGCAGAAGCATTTGTTAAGGTATGACTGAAATAACTATTTGAACTAATAGGAAAACTTTTTTTTTATTTTGTAAATATATGAAAATAAAACGGAATATGTACAGGGGAGAAGTCAGCTGGATACGGATAAGAAATGATTTGGTATAAATACACAAAAATAGGGGAGTAAAGCAAAGGTCGATCGAACCGAATTTATTCCACAGTGAGGTGATCCCGATAGAACTAGAAGTCCTACTTATTGTTAGATACACTATCAGCAACACGTGATATGCTGATGACAGCGTGTTGATGGCAGACACAAATAGAATGCAGACACGTCTAGTTATGGTTGTAAATGAAAGCGACGATTAAGAATTAGACGTCAATTGTAAAAACACGGAAGGTATGGTAGTTAACAAAAGGGACAAACCAAGATGTGAATTACAAATTGGGGACATCAGAATGAAGCAATTACGGATATTTAACACTCTGGGAATCATCATAAAAGGCAGCATAAAATATGACCCCAAAATCCGAAGGCACATCGGTAGAGAATAGGATTCCACCCAAAAGCTAAGCAAAGTATTAAGAGACGCGAAAAATCTCGTTAGGGACAAACAAGAGTGTAGAATCATATGAAATAGAAATTCTCCTCCATGCTAGAAATCTTCCTTGTAGATTAAAGAAGCTTGAGGTCCCAGAGGTGTGGTTACGTTCCACAGAAGGATGCTGAGAATATCGTGGATAGAACATGTTTTACGGGTAATGGGGGGTGGAGAGCTTATACCGAGATTCCGAAAGAGACAGTTCATATTTATTGAACTCATAATATAAAAAGGGTTTGTTGAATTTAATACACAATGGATGCACATATGACAAAAGGAAAAAAAGGGAAAACAATAGATAATTTACCTAGATGAGTTTGTAAAATTGGACGAGCAAAAGGAAAATAGGAAGAATAATAACGAGTACATATTGCTTAGAGATAGATCGTTGTGGAGAACTATGATCACGAAGAGACGTGACAGAATATGTTGTAACATTCACAGAATGTCACAACATATTCTGTCACGTCTCTTTTCACAGAAAGAAATCATCAAACTTACAACTCTTATCCTAACTTCCTAAATATTTTGCAAAAAGTAAAAGCATAAAAAAAATTAGTTTTGCAAATTCTTTATCTCTTTGAGAAATATTCACGAGTTGACAGAGAGCAAAACTAAAAATGGTCTAATCATTTGAAAATTCCAACAAAAGACAATACAACTTCGATCTTCCCAGATATAAGATTAAAAAACAAAATAAAAACAAAACAAAACAAAACAAATAGAGTGTAAAGAAGTCTGTGACAGGATTTCACGTGAAAGCGTTTGGTGCACATATTAAAACTGTATCTTTCTTCTTCTTCTTCTCATTCTTCTTCTTCTTTGTATTTCTTCTTTCATTCTTCTTCTTTCACTTCATTCTTTTTTCTTCTTCTTGATCCTCCTTTCTTTCTTTCTTTCTTTCTTTCGTTCTTTCTTTCTGTCTTGTTCTTTCTTCTTCCTTCTTGATCATCTTTCTTTCTTGTTCCATATTTTTCTTTAATTTCTTTCCTTCTTTGTTCTTTCGTCTTCTTTCTTTCTTTCTTTCTCATTCTTCGTCTTTCTTTCATTCTTCTTCTTCTTCTTCTTCTTCTTCTTCTTCTATTCCATCCTTTATTCTTCTTAGTTTTTTCTTTGTTTTTATTCTGAATGAACAATGATAGCCAGGGTTCCATGTTCCATTCCATCGCTGCTGAACGCAGTTGATTTTATTTTCGTTTTTTTTTTCATTTTTGGTCAGAGACTGGTTTCAACAAAATTATGACAAATAAATTTTTTTCTATCTATGAATATACATAATATACAACGTTGACGGCAAAACTAGGAGTTTCATGCGCTATATATATATCTATATCTATATATATATCTATATATATATACATATATATATATATATATATATATATATATATATATATATATATATATATATATGTGCGTGTTTACGTGTGTGTGTA
Source organism: Acanthosepion lycidas (assembly GCA_963932145.1). Lineage (NCBI taxonomy): Eukaryota > Metazoa > Mollusca > Cephalopoda > Sepiida > Sepiidae > Acanthosepion > Acanthosepion lycidas. The sequence goes on from OZ010585.1 coordinate 104,473,929, forward strand.
TATATATATATATATATATATATATATATATATATATATATATATATATTTTAAGACATTTTTATGTTTAAACATTCTTTTTATAGATACAAATATGAAAATTTTTCGGACATTTAGGCCGGTAAATGTTGTTTAATACTGTTTATTATAAACAGAACCTTTACTTAAATATTTGTATCTATAAAACGAATGTTTAAAAATAAAAATGTCTTAAAATAATTGTTGGACTTTGTCCATTTCATAATATATATATATATATATATATATATATATATATATATATATATATATATATATATATACCCCACTCTCCCCACGCCCGTTCATCCAACAAGATATCTTCCTCTCTCTTCTTATCTCTATTTTTACCCTGTCATTTATTGCCTCCCGCTGTCACAATAATTTTCTTTTTTTCCCTTCTCTCTCTTTTTTTTTTAAAATCAATTCATTGCATGTGTTTGGTGCATTTAAATCAGTCTGAATATGCAGTTTAAAGCCAAGTGCGAAATAAATTCTGGTTTTTATCTGTGCAATTCAAATATAAGGTTTCTCTTTGTAATTTTTCTCATATATATATATATATATATATATATATATATATATATATATATATATATATATATATACACACCCACACTCATACACACACACACACACATATATATATATATATATATATATATATATATATATATTTAGTAGCAAACTTTCTTTTAAACATCTTTCATTAAATAAGATTTAATTATTTTTGGATTTAATTATTCTCAGAATACTTACGTTTTGTACAAGTAAGGGATTACAGAAATTTTCCATGATTTATATTGTCCCAAGGGCTTTCGGCCGCTTTTTCAACTATTCTACGCCGGTTCGATGGGGTGGGGTTGCAGAAAAAAATTCCTAAAGATTCAAAGGTTTTATTTTATTCTATTTTTAATCACTTACGACAACGACAATAGAACCGAAGTAGTTACAAAGCGTGAAAGGTAAAGGTGTGTAGGTACAAGGAAAAAGCCGACCCTGAGCAGATATGAAAATATTTGTAGAACAGAAAGTGAGATGCTGCGTCACGCTGGTCAGGATCAGTTGTATTGCAGACCTTTCTCTGGATTTAATCAAGAATCTCGAGATGTCCAGTAGGAGCACAAGACCAGATCTAGCAACTGTATTGAGTAAATGATGGAAAATTTATAAAATTAAGCCATTCATAGCAGAGGTTTATAAATCTAGAATATGTAGAATATATAGTTTTTTTAAAATTCCAATGATGCTGAACAAACTTTCTTCAACGGTCTTAAGGGATGTTATTATCATATTTGTCTCAATCCTATCAAGCTTGATTTATATGCAAAGGATCACGGGACTGTTCCGGGTGCTCCAGTAAAAAACGCTACAATTGTTGCCTTTATATTCGACTCTCGCCTTAAATCTTCTTTCAATCTGTTTGCCTTTCAAATTTGTGGCCGGCCTTTACAGTGAGATCAACACATGGACATTTCAATTTTATTATCTAATTTTTTATTGTTTCCAATCACTTCATCAAGTCACTTTCTCTGGAGTGATTAATCTTATTTGCACCTTTCTTACGCAATCATGTTTTTAAAGTTGTTTTTCCTTTACTACCTCTAAGATTTGGACACCTCGGCGTGGTGTAATGGTTAGCAAGCTCGTCTTGCTATGTCTGTTACTACTGAAAAGTGAGTTCGATCCTCAATAAATGTCCCATGATTTCGGCTTTGTACCACATCTAAGCTACTCTTGGAAAATCTTTACTACCTTTAAGATTTGTTTGCGTTTCTGAGACTTGAATTTCAGAGTCTTTAAGGCATGCTTTTCTGAGTCATTAAGACCTATCTTTCTGTGTGTTTAAGACTTGTCGTTCTTAGTTACTAAAACGTATCTTTCTGGGTCTTTAAGACTTGTCTTTTTTGAGTAATTAAGACTTATATTTCAATTTATTAAAGTCTTTTTTTTCTGTTATTACCTTTAAGACGCGTTTGTTTATCTAATTCTTTAAGACTTGTCATTCTGAGTTATTAAAACTCGTTTTTCTGTATTTTCTATTACCACTGTCATTTGCGGTTCTGACATTGTTAGTGACAGTGGTTTGCCCAAGCTAAAAAAGACAACACTTAAAAGACCTACAAAGGCAAAGATAGTAAAGGGAAACGCCTATTTTTTATCTAGTGTCCCTTGTGTACAGTCCAACTTGCCGACTTTTCAGTTAATCATGTTTAACTACCGAAGCAATACTAATGGAGAAATTAGCCTTTACCATGCAGGAAGTATTCAGTGTTTCTTTATCGCCCTTCTGCCGACAGAAATTTTTTAAATCTTATCCTTAAAATTTGTTTTTTATCAAAATAGGTTTCTTATATACACTAAATTTTATCACTCTTTCTAATATTGTTGGAGGTTTCCTAGCAAATCTTTTGTCTTTGGTCGTGTGTAAATGAGAATCTTAATTATATCATTTCCCTTCTAGTTATATGGGCTGTGTATTTGATACAATTGGAAGTCTCAAAGTGACGCGATTTTATTTCTTTGTTAAAGCACTTTGTAATTTTCAAGGCCTAGTCTGTTGGGCCTGATGAAGGATTGCCTTCTTTAAGCACTAAAAGGATTCAGTCGCTTGGAACCATTTTGAACCTTTGATTAGAGACAATAAATAAACTTTCATGACGGATTAAGGTTATGTGCCATCTCTACTTCCATTTGAATTCTACACTTTAGAATAGTTTATTTGAATTCCTACTTATTGGATTACTTGATAGTAAATTTATTTAAGAATGCTTACATTCTTCAGGAATCTTTACAGAAATTCCTACTGTCGCATTCTTAATGTAAGAATGGTTCCTTGTAGCTACCATTTCTTATCAAACTTTCTGGTTGCTAACATATTGTCCGTGGTATTCACAGAATTCATCGGTAGATACGATCTGGAGTCGGACATCATACCTGTGGTCATTAAATCTTTTAATTTTTAGGTCTGCAATAATAATAATAATAATAATAATAATAATAATGATAATAATAATTTTTTTTATAATTTTGATTTTTCGTTAGTCAGTTCTTTAGTTAATTCCTTAGTTAATTCACACGACCATTACGCCTTGCCAATATCTAATAAATAATGGACTACTCTGTTTTGACCATGTGAAAACACGGTACTGGCATATCAGAAAGACTACTTGGATTCATTGAGAAAGAAAGAAAGATAGAAAGAAAGAAAGGAAGAAAGGAAGAAAAAGCTAAGATAGAATTGTTTGACGTATCTTTCAATGAAATATAAAAAGTTGTCGATTTCAAATCTTTTCATTTATAAAACCTTATTTATAAATGAATTTATTAATAAATAGATGTTTGCAAGACAGGTTTTCGTCTAGTAATTAATGTGCTTATTATTGTTGTTATTATTAAATTTAAATGAACTTGCCGAGATTGTGTGTAATGTACCCACTACTTTCGCCCATCGTTGTTCATTTCAACGAAATAGAAGACGTAAGATAAAGAATCTCGCTTTTCTAATTTTCCCGGTTCGGAGTTCGGAATGAACGTAGCTTCACGTCCTTTGATAATGGACAAGATTTGACTGTCAGATAACTAAAACGACCTTTTGGTTCAAAAGTATTTTAACATGTGCCTATAGACCTGAAAACAAAATTATTGATAGTGAATGTGTAAAATCATTTCACTCACCGCCACTCACACGACCACAAGCAATGCTATAATGACATTAAAACCCAATGGGTTACTCACCATGAAAAAAACAAACAAACAAACAAACAAAAACAGAATTCATGGAGATCGAATATGACGATTGACATTGCAATTTTATGGAGAGTATAGTTGACAAGAATGTATGAAGGTGGAATTTTCCGTCGTCACTTACTGTAACTCAGGTAAATAAGATTCTTCACCTGCTTGATTTCGACGTCCCTAATAGGTAGCAGACATCTTGAGTTGTCTCTTTTACTGACAACTATATATTCAGTCTTCTTACAGTAAGATTCAACTCTTTACTATTGTTAGTAGGAATCTCTTTGTAGTTCATACTGATATTTTCCTCGACATATTCTCCATTCTCTCATGCTTTACTAATAGTATTCTTAACTTTCATCGGTAAAACCGCATCTTTGTCACTACAAGTTTCTACATCTTTCATGAGATGGTCCATTATTCATTGCTATATAGAAAATTATATATTGAATAGGACTGACCGCTCTCTAACGAGATTTTCCTGTTTGTTTTAATAATTTGCTGGGGTTTGGTAAAACAACTTTCGCTAATCTTTTGAGAAATCAGTTTTCCTGAAAAATTATTTAAAAAAAATTATTTTATAAATTTTCACCGAAAATAGAACTGATCGATCGGGTAACGTGGAGGAACGCCTAGTGTTACCATCCTAATTAAAATATATGTGTTCGGATTACTGTGTCACTAGGCAGAGATTTAAATTGCTTTATCTGCTTGACTTTGACATTCCAGTATATAGCTCAAAATTTTCTCTATTTCTATTACTGAAAACCATTGATTATGTGTGGGTTTTTTTAAAGTTACTATTTAGTCCTTTATTCTTGATTTCCTTATTATGAGTCACAGAAATTTCAGCTGTCTCTTTCTAATTATAAATTTCCTACTAGTTCCACTATTCCTCAAAACTTAACTTTTGCTCACAGGTTCTGATCATAGTATTCTCAGTTTTCATCAGTATAATTACAGTTCTTGTTCTTCGTACTTTTCGTCATGGTTCCTCGTTTTCAATTTAGTGTACACGGAATTGTTTCGAGTTTGCCGAAAGTTAAAATGCATTTTAATTACTGCAAATTAGCCCGTTACTTGTTCAGGACATTTTCGTGTCGACTATCCAAAAGTTCATGCTTGTTTTAGATTTATAACTATTTTAAAGGAACTCAGCTTATGTGGCAAATAGAATCTGCTGATATATTGTGTTTCACATAATAAAAAAATTGTGCCTTACATGTGATGCACAAAACGTAGAAATCATAAATTAATTACACTACGCTCTGCGCATTATATCTGATGCAAAGATGATAGTCATTTCATTAATGTGGAAAAAATGTCTTTCATTTGAGACCTTACATTATCAGTCAAGCATCCTGTGGTCATATATGATGCCCAAAATATTCGATCAGGGCTTTCCTCAAAAGTCTTGCTCAATAGTAGACTTTTTCTTATACATCGTTACTTTTACTACTCTTTTAAGAAAATAACCCGTGTGCACTACATATGATTCCAGGACGTAGAAATCATATGTCCCGAGAATCATATATTAGGTTGGTGCAAAAATTATGACGGTTTTTAACGTTAAAAATACGTCAAAAACCATCATTATTTTTGCACCAACCTAATATGATGCGCAGGACAGGCAAAGGGTTAAAACAGGGAAAAAAATCGAGAAATGAAAGTGAAAAAAAGATTAAATCATAACAAAATAAGATAACCATTATCTCATGCAACATATTTCTACATCCTTATCATTGTAAATTCTAATTAGATAAAATATTCACGATTATTTTTCTCAGTAGTTTCGTCTTCTATGTTAGAATTTGTGGCATTTATCAGAGTCCACGTCGCAACCTGAGGTGATACCGCGCAAAAATTCCCAGACTCCTTCGGCACTTGCTCTTTTGAGGACGCCTCAGGCAATAAACCCAGCCCTCTCCTGTGGGAGAGGTACTGCTTGTGGGTGGGGGAAAGTTCCGCCTCCACCGTGCGGCTTGGGATAATATTCAAAGAATACAAATCCCAGCCAAAGGATTTGCAAGATTGTCTAGCGCCATATGCCGAGTAAACTTTTGGTTATGATATGGTATTACATGACTAAGTTGTAATTGTACCATTTGAGTTATAAAACATCTTTACAAGCCTATTATTTTACTTTCTATCTTTGTTATATAACGTGCCTATGAAAACTAATGAGTATGTCCCAGTCCTCATAAATGCGTTGGACACTATTCTACGTGGGGGTAAAATGCTGTCTAAGTAGCCCACTACTAGCAGTGGTTTACCTACTTCACGCCGCTGGCGAGTATTTTATTTTGTTGGTGTTATATAGATTACCATCTTATTTCCAACCTCCGTCTTGGTTATTCCTCATTGAGAGACCCTCTCTAGGTTACAACAATTTTTCTGGTATGTACTGATCATGTGAGCTAGTTCTTTTTAAATGGTTAACTTCGCTTAACTTTAGTCGTTATCTTCCATTTTATCATCTTGTTATTTCTTTAGACTCCATCTGTATCAACTGCTATTTATAAGGTGGGGATTTGCACAAGAAAACAATAAAGGCTCTCTCTCTCTCTCCATCCGTTTGCTCACTTATTTGAGTTTGGTGATTTTAACGCCCATCATACCAAGTGACTTAAAAACGCTACTACTGATCTTGCAGGCATGCAAACCCTTAATTTTTCAATTTCTCAATCCCTCACGCAGATACTCGACTTCCCCGCACGTTTTCCCTACAACCTAGACGGTAAGGCTTCTCTTCTCGATCTATGTTTAACCTCCATCTACGAGTCCTGTAGCGCCACGCAGCTCTGTCTTCTTGGCAATTCTGATCATGCTGTATTGTCTATCAACATCTCCTTCAACTCCACCCACTGCAAAAAACCTCCTACCACTAGAACCTCGTTCTTCTATCAACGAGCAGACTGGGACTCGTTCCGGGATTTCCTTCGCGATGTTCCATGAGATGCTGTCTTTATGCAACCCGTTCAAGAATGTGCTTCCAAAGTCTCCTACTGGTTTAAAGCATGAATCGAGGCTTTCATCCACTCAAGAAAATATAAAGTTGCTTAGCTGACATTGCCCATAGGAAACACTTCTTCCACCTATATCATAGCGACATGTCTGGTTGCGATAGACGTCTCTTTGTTTCTGCCCGTAACGAGTGTAAACGTGTCCTCAATGAAGCAAAGTCACTATTTGCTGCTCGAATGAAAGAACGTATTGTATCTCGCAAATTCGACACCAATCTTGTTTTCCAGACTGTTGGAAGTCCTCATTCATTGGTCCTGTCTTTAAGAAATCTGGAGACCCTTCTGACACTTCCAATTACCATCCTATCTGTCTCCTACCCCTCTTCGGCAAAGTCTTCGAAGCTTTAATCAATGCCAAAGTGGTTAAGCACCTTACATTCCATGTTCTGCTCTCTGACAGTTAATGTGCTTACGACCATCACTGAATTTGTTTGCCAAGCCCTTCATAATAACGGACAAGTTCATACCGTGACTCTAGGTACCTCCAAAGCGATTGATAGGGTTTGGCATGTCGGCATTCTTCACAAACTTCGGGGTTATGGAATTTCAAGTCAATTATTTGATTTAATACAATCATTCCTGTCAAAACGTGTATTGAAGGTTGTTCTCAACGGATTCTCCTCCGGCTCTTATCCCACGAACGCTGGTGTTCCCCAAGGCTCCACCCTAGGCCCTACACTGTTCCTTATCTTCATTAACGATCTTCCTGGCGTCATAGATTCCCTAGTAGGCATCTACGAGGACGACACCACAATTTACTCCTGCCTCAAAAACAAATCTAGTGTCGCTGACAAAACTAACCAGGCGGTTCGTTTCGAAAACGACCTCCAATCGGTTGTGAACTGGGGCAGGAATTGGTTAGTTAACCTTAAGGCCTCAAAAACTAAAATGCTCTTTATTACTCATCACAGAGAACCATCCCTGCCCCCCACCATTAGAATGTCTGACGCTCAACTTCTCAAGAGCTCCCCTTTGCGACTACGCGGCTTCACATTGACTGCTGACCTGAGATGGAACAACTACATTGAGTCAATAGCTTCGTCCACCGCAAGAAAAGTTGGCTCCCTGTGCCGCACCAGGGAATTTTTCTCGTCGGAGTCGATCCTTCAAATCGACAAATCAACCATTCACCCTTGCATGGAGTATTGCTGCCATATATCATCTGGTTTCAAGGTTCTTGATAAGATCCAGAGACGGATATTGACCCTGATTTGGCATCTCGTCTACAGTCGCTCTCTCACAGACGTGCCATCGTCTCCCTCTGTCTTTTAAAAAAATACTTTCATGGTAACTGCTCCGATGAGCTGCTTTCGCTGGTTCCCAGACTTCATGACTTTAAGCGTTCCATTCAGCTGGCATCTCGCTCACACCCTTTTACTGTTGAAACTGTTAAATGTAGCCGTCTCTTCTACTCCAATAGCTTCATGTCTCGCACCTCTTGCCTGTGGAACTCCCTCCCCTTTTCCCGTTTCCTGATAGCTATAATTTCCAATTATTCAAATGTAATGTCAATCGACATCTCCAGATGTCTTGATCCATACCTTATCCTTCTCCCCATCCTTTCCTTTATCACTCCTCTTTGCTCTCGCTTCAACCCTTTGTAAACCCTTGCGTGCTAGTGGCTTCCCGCCGTGCTTGGGGTGAATCTCTTTAAAAAAATAATCATCATAATCATCAGCATAATCATTCACATGATCATCTGTGGTCGCAGTGTGTTTCAGGCAAAGTAGACGAGACGAAGCCCACGCCTCTACCGACCATCACGACTCCAGTACAACCACTCTCCCACTGGCGTAACGTCGCGAAGCCTATCCCTGCACTGTTGGTATTACCTAGACAAGTGTTATTGGTATATTCCACCCGTCCACGCTCTAATAGCTGGCACTGGCCACATCAGGGGAACATAGTCGAAGCATCCCCATTCCATTCTTATTCCAATGGTCAATTACAATCAGCGTCTTTGCGAGAACTGTTACTTTGTCGAAGACACTGCAGGTAGGATGCTTCCCTGATCGCTACAATCTTAATCTCTTCGAGGTCTCGGGCCAACAGTTATCTATCCTACATATACTCATAATATGCACCTCCTTTAACGCCCATAACCGCATTCAGTACTCATCTGCCTTGAGTGGCTCTTGTTCTTTGGATTAACGCTTAGTAAAAATAGTAGTAGTGGTAGCAATAATAATATTAGTAATAATAAAAGTAATATTAATAATTATAGTAATATGAAGCAAAACATTATCAGCACTTTCGAGATAACATATAATTAGTGTTGTCATAAAGCCTTCTGCTTATGCGTGCTTAAAGTTGGTTTATTGTGGTCTCGTGATCGAAATGTGAGCGTGCTGGCGCCAGTTTTCTTGTTGCTATTACAGTGTAAACGTGGCCGCTCCGCTAGCAGTATGCACTAAGGAGGTACAACGAGCAATGATCCGAGTTTGCAGAGAACATGCTAATGAGATCGATGATAATGCTCAAGCTTTTTGAAGCTTCTCGTCAGTGGTGGAGGTTGACAGGGGCCCAGCTCCCTCTTACTGGTTCCTACTTGTCCGGCCACTTTTAAACTTCTCAATCCACTCAGACAAAATTCTCTGCATATTGTATTAAAAGCCTCCAATGAATTTAAGTCGTTGACACAACTTCCAAACAGAGAGATGCCATTTCTAACCAGAGGTCTCTGGTTGGGAGTCAGAAGTATACAGCAGAAATCAAAGGAAACCCGGCATTGACATTTTTGAGGAGAGTTGGCCTTGCAAGATTATAAGCGTTTCATCTCGTTTTGATAACAAGAAGAAAATGAATGGATATCAGGCTTTGAAATTGGAACTTCAAAGGAACTGAGATTTTAGTGAGCCGACCTTAATCCACAGAGTTTTCTAAAGAATTCCATTAGTGACTACATAAAACCAAATTCTTCATCATCAATGAATGACCTTTTTTTTAAGACCAGCAATGAGCTTGACTTATTCACGCAATATTTCAGGTTGCGGATAACACCTTGATGTTCAGTTGAACAGAATCGGCCATTTTACACCTTTGAAGCTGGAATGAAAGCGATTAATAATAATAATAATAATAATAATAATAATAATAATAATAATAATAATAATATAGTAGCAAAGCTTGCTAACTGGAAATTATCAAGCGAATATACCAGGAAATTGTGCTATCCCAAAATACAAATTCTATGATAAATATCCAGAAAGAATTGACCATCTCGAATCAGGTTACACGGTATTGGCACGAACTGAATATAAAATTCGGAATGACATAATGGGCCAATGTGTACATTGGAAAATCTGCAATTTTTACGGAAAGGAAACTGCAAGAAATTGGTACGAACACCAAACAAACCTAGAGATAAGTCCTCTAACTATTTTATGGGAATTTACAATACACTCAGACAGAACAATCAATGCTAGTCGCCCAGACATGGTGATCAGAGACTTCAAAAACAAAATGAGCCTTCTTATTGACATGGCAGACTGCAGACTGTAATATATATTTGAAGGTCTTCAAAAATAAAAAATAAAAAAATAAAAAAATAAAATAAAATTATCATAAAATAACCTTGAAATCGAAATCTCAAAAATGTAGCCGACTAGGACATCAACAATTCCAGTTTAAGCTGGAGCCTTCGAATTGATCGGAAAAGGTTCCGATAGACTCATTGAAGGGATTCCTGGTAGTCCAAACCTTAAAGAAATATAAAAAATCTACTCACAAGCACAGTCCACACCTGATGAAGGGCTTTATCTATGTAAAATATGTGTGACCTTAGGTTTTTTTCCTAAAAAAAATGGCACATGGGAACATCATCAATCCCTGTTGCTGTTAGAGCCCTCGGATTGGTTGGAAAAG
>OZ010585.1:104487071-104534571 GCA_963932145.1 Acanthosepion lycidas
CCGCTTATATTATCAAGAGAAGGAACCTATGATTTAGTCACCAAATTATAGTTGTGTTAATAACTTGAGAATATGGATCTTCTTCAAGACGTTAGTGATTATGTCTCTTCCCAACTTCCCGCTTTCTCGATCTCATCGTTCTATCCGTTACTCTCCCTGCTAAATGTTGCCTTTCATTCATAAAATCTTCACGAGTAGGTTACTCCTTGTTTCTTCCTGAAACACTTCCGTTCAAAATGTCCTCTAAGTTTTATTTCTCTACACCATTGTTTCTCATTTTTTTCAGAGAAATGAAAACTAATTCTCATGTGTTTTTTTTCCATTTTCTTTAAATTTTCTTCGTTTCTCATATATTCCGTCTATGATATTCTCAGCGTCCTTCTGCAGAACCACATCTCTTTTGGCCTAAGTCTCCTCATCATATTTGAGGAAATTGTTCAGAATTGAATCCTATATATCACGGTCGATATTACTTAACAGTTCGTCATTTTTCTTTCTAACAATTTTTTCCCTATTTCTTAATACTTTGATTTGTTTTTGTAAAGCATCTTTCGCTATTCCAATACATCTCCATATTTTGATATCATAAATTGTATCCTCCATTAAAACATTTCTGTACTTGCTTTATTTTGATGTCTTCAATTTGAAGCTTGCATCATACATTCTGTTTTCATAAAATTAATGCTTATTCCTTTCTTCGCGTTTTCCTTTACAACCATGTTTAGAAGTATTTACAACTTTCCTTCAACGGCCGTCATTGATACGGTGTCATTTAATGTTAATTCTAGTTTCCAATATTTTTTAGGCAATGCTTGCTAAAGACCTCATATTCTATCTTCTTACAATTGATCATTAAACGTTTCCTCCAGCTTTTTTTACTCTATCGTCTAAGACTTCTTGCAGAATTCTTTCTTTGTCTGCTGCTGGCACAGTGACATTTGCGTATCTTAACAATATAAGATATGCAAATGGCACTGTGCTGCCAACGAATAATAAATCTTGTTAGCATTTTTGCTTTTACCAACACCTCGCTGTATGTTTTATAAGGAGTACGTTCTAATGTCAGATGATGAAATAATTTGTCATGGCTTTCAAAAAAAAAAAAAAAAGAGAAGAAGAAGAAGAAGAAGAAGAAGAAGAAGAAGAAGAAGAAGAAGAAAGAAATGAAGATGCAAATGCGTTTAGCCATAGAAGAAAACTTCAGAGTTCAAAACCACCCACTGAAGAATATCAAGAGCCATAGAAGAAAACTTCAGAGATCAGCTCAAACCAGAGAAGATAATCTCAGAGATGAATCTGAAACAGTGAAGAATATTCTAAGCCAGAGAAGAAAATCTCAGAAGTCAACCAGGGCCATATAATCGCAGAGATCAACCTGAACTACGAAATAATATACTGAGCCGTAGAAGAAAATCACTCCGAACCAGAGAAGATTAATTCAGAGATCATGCCCAAACACTGAAAAATATCCTGAACCACAGAAGATAATCTCAGAGATCAACACAAGCCATAGAATATAATCTCAGGCATCAACCTGAACCAGTGAAGAATATCCTGAACCATGGAAGATGATCTCAGAAACCAACACTAGCCATAGAATATAATCTCAGGCATCAACATGAACCAGTGAAGAATATCCTGAACCATAGAAGATAATCTCAGCGATTAACACAAGCCGTAGAAGATAATCTCAGACATCAACCTGAACCAGTGAAGAATAGCCTGAACCAGAGGAGACAATCTCAGAGATCAACACAAGCCATAGAAGATAATCTCAGACATAAACCTGAACCAGTGAAGAATATCCCAAGCCATAGAAGAAAATATCTGACTACAACCCCAGCCATAGAAGATAATCTCAACCAGCCAAAAATCGGAATGTGGCAACTTGCCGGTTTTTAACGTGGGGCTTTCCGAACCGTTAGGCACGGGCAAAAATTCCCCGAAGATCCCATAATAACAGTGCCGGATTTGTGTACCTTCCCAGATGAGACACTCCCCTTCGGTATAGAATCATCTGGGTTCCTCTCTACACGGAGGCAGAAAGGTAGACAAGCAGAGTATTCGCAAACACAGAGATTTTGGTTAACTGCAAAAAAGCGGTTACTGTAATCGTGGACAGGTTTAAATCTACCTATATAGAGAAAAGACTACAAGGTGAATATCAGCTGCACTTGAAAGTCTAATCTAAAAACATTAAAACTATTCCTTAAAAAGACACCCAGATCAAGGCGGACGCTACCCTGGCCCAAAACACACACATACGCAAATACACATACAAATACACACGCACACATGTATATGTAATCATAGACAGGCAAATACACACACAGAGATATACATATATACTATCCATATAAGAAAAGCAGTAATATTGCCACACACATACAGAGACACACATGTATATATACTCATATGTAGACAAACACACACACACACACACACACACACACACATATATATATATATATATATATATATATATATTCTTTCCATATAGGAAAAGTGGTAATATTACCACACACACAGACACACAATAACACACATACATATATATATATAATGATGAAAGCGGAGACTTTAGAAAGCCATGGTAATAGTTTATTTCGCGAAATCAATCAGATTTTGTCTCTTCAGACCAAACAATTTTGCAACAATAGATGAATTTTAAATTGATACAGGCGAAACAAAAAAAAACCAACTATATTCAAACATAAAAGAGAAAGATCTCGATTTTAAAATAAGGTTTAAATTTGGGGGAAAGAAAAGAGAGAGAGTGAAAAAAATGAGGGAGAAAGGGAGATGGATAGAGAGGTATCTTTATATATAAAGAGACATGGGGGAGGGAGAGGAAGATATGGAAAGGAAGTAAAGGAGGTCGTCGACACATTGCCGACGGTTTGACCTCTTTTCACCGGATGTTACATGTATAAGAGAGTGAATATATTAAAAAAGAAACATAGGTAAAAAGCAGAGAAAAAGAAAAAGAAATATATATATAGTCGACTCTCCCGTGGAATTCGACGTATGAGGGTCAAGCAGATCAGTTCCCAGGAAACCGACAGCCCGACAGCAGCACATGAGATTTGATTATAATGGTGAGGGTTTGTATAGGACCATCCACACGTGCACAAGGTCCCCTAACGACCCTCCGAAGGTTTTGAATTCAGAGTTGTCCTTCTCCTAGACCAATTGCCATCCAAGGCTATAGAAACCAGTCTGTCCTGCTATTTTACCCATAGCTGGAGGGAGAAGAAGAGGATTCATACCTTTCCCAGGGATATTAGCACGTAAGTGAATGTAATGGATTCGACTGGAATTCAAACTCGGCTCTGCGATTCCTCAAACCAAGCCGCTATCTATTACTCCACCGCGCCTCCCCCTCTCTGTGTGTGTATATATATATACAGAGAGGGGTGTATATATATATATATATATATATATATATATATATATATATATATATACACCCCTCTCTGTATATATATATATATATATATTAGGTTAGTGCAAAAATAATATCGTTTTCTCACATATGTTACTATGTGAGAACATTATTTTGCACCAACCTAATATATATATATATATATATATGTGTGTGTGTGTGTGTGAATATTAGCTCTTTTCATATATATATCCTTTTTCTTTTTATATATCTTTTTTATAAAATGCTTCTATCAAAATAATTTTTCTGGAAAATTGGTTTCTCAAATGCACTGATAGTGCTTTTTCCAATATTGATGACAGTTTCCTTCCTTAGCTTCTGTTTGATATACTGTGGAAAATCAACAAAGAACCAAACACTCCTGTTCAATCTTCCAAACTAACATCAATGTGAATGTGCGTATTTTGTGTGACAAGACAATATAATTACTATTGACTCCCACGCAAGATGCTTGGGAATACCAGTTACTGTAAGTTTGGATGCGCGTATAGTATAAGGGATAACAACTCGGGATTGGAAATCATAGAGCCGAGTTCCATATTCTATCGCACAAATACAACTGGGAAAGGTTGGAATCCACATCTTCCCCTAGTTAGGGGATAAAATTGTTACAATCTATAAATATTTTCAGATGGTAAAAACAAATCAATCAACACACAATAATAAATGAAATACACCCTTATACATATATATATATATATATATATATATATATATATATATATATATATATATATATATATGTTTAAAAGAAAAACAATCCACTTGAAGGTACCATTATAATAATTTATTACACCAGAGCCCTTTAAAAGAACGCCGGATCATCAGATAGCACTTCCAAAAATGAAATGAAACGAAAAATGAAATTAAAATTGATGGGTAGTGTAAGTTTTTGTAATTTAACAGAGAGTGTAAAATGGATAGTTAAAGAGACATGGTAGCGTATAGGGAGGGATTAATTTCATGATAATAATAATAATAATAATAATAATAATAATAATAATAATAATAAATAAGGAAACATTAATTATTCATATCG
Source organism: Acanthosepion lycidas (assembly GCA_963932145.1). Lineage (NCBI taxonomy): Eukaryota > Metazoa > Mollusca > Cephalopoda > Sepiida > Sepiidae > Acanthosepion > Acanthosepion lycidas. The sequence goes on from OZ010585.1 coordinate 104,491,556, forward strand.
ATCATAATTTATTTCGTAAAAACCGAAATGTTCATCTCTTCAGATCGAAATCTCCTTAATAATTAGTAGAAATTACAATAGTAATACCTTAGGTATAATTATAGCTTAGCTATAATAATACCTTAATCTTTAATAATACCTTTAATCTCTAATTATTATCTGTATTAAACATTCTTTCATTAGACTAATATGGAATCGAATTGGTTCATGCTACGTAAAACAACAAACCATAATTCATAACCCAATAGAAAAAGTCGCAAACATTAAAAGAAAAATCTCGGCCGGGCCAGCCGGTTTACGCATTCTATTACTGAACCATTAATCCTTTTACCCTTTTTTTTTTCCTACGCCCATCATCTCTACATCTCATCTCTTTTCGTCCCCATATCAATCTAACATAACTGCCCGGTGTATCGTCTCCATTTACTAAGGAGATTTTGATCTGAAGAGATGAACATTTCGGTGTTCACGATATAAGTTATAAGCGAAATGAATAATTAAATTTTTCTTCTTTATTATTATTATTATTATTATTCTCTGTAATCTACATTGAACTCACCCTGGATTTATATCATCCTTGAAATTATTCCTACCCTTCACAAACTGGTAATACTTTTATATATATATATATATGTGTGTGTGTGTGTGTGTGAAAATATTGTAGAAAATAGGAAAGAAACTGGTTTGGTAAATAATCCAAAGTTCCTTAGTATTTTTGTAATTATTTTAATAAAATAGTGCTCGATACGAAAGTAGAGCATAAATATAATTATTTATTTAAATTGGAATCATATTTTTAATATATATATATATATATATATATATATATATATATATATATATATATATATATGGTGTATCAAAAATACTTTTACTAACTTTTGGTCGATTCCTCACACCAGGACAAAGACAAAAGTCCTTATAAACATATGGTCGCAAATCGTCCGTTTTTATATTATTAATTTTAAAGTTTACGGTAGACACTCTTAAATGTCCAGTTGAAGATGTAATTGAAAAATACCTTTATAAAGTTTTGGGGCGGGTTTCTGACACCAGAACAAGTAAAGCGACGATAAACAGCAGCAAAGGTTGGATGACTCGTTTGCTTTCGTTCTGGTAACGCAATCTGATACATCCATACAACCTCGTGTGCATTACCCATCGCCTGTCCATATGTAAAAATTATATCTACCTGTTCCCAATATGAATATGCTTCCATTGTTAAACGGAACCCTTCTCAGTTAACTCGCTACTACACACGTCAATACAGACTAGCCACAAACGTACACGAATGACAAATGTAACCTAGTCTCGATGGCAACACAGCGCCATCTACTGTAAACTTTTTAAAACTTAATAACTCAAAAGAGAAGGGTTTTCGGACATTTGTCCGTAATTTGTAAAATTATTTTATATACACACTGTATATAAAAATAAGGGTTTAAAACTGATTCTGAGAAAGACTGTGATGCCATCTGAAATAGAAAATTATATTTCCTGGGGTGATAAGACTCTCGGACTACCCTGAATATCCGGCTACTGATCGGGAGATTGGAGGTTTTGAGCAGCGTGGAACCACCTCTTAAGGGCTGTTGTTCCATGGTCCATCCTCACCCGGGGTGGTAGCACCTGTTAGCGCCCCAACTATGGGCAAACAGGAAACCCACAGACACAAAAGCGAATTACTATGAAAGTATAAAAATAGAGTTTTATAGTAAATATACCAGTAATACAGATGTTGGGAAAATAGTCGATTCCTTTAATGACTACCGACTGCCAAATTCCTATGATCAAGAGATTGGAAATTTTGAAGATCGCGGAACCACCTCTTAATTGATGTTGTTCCCAAATCTTGCCTGACACGGGGTGATAGCACCTGTTAGGATCCCCGCTATGGGTAAATAGTTAACCCTTAACCTGGAGTTAAAACACTAAGAAAATATATTTTTATAGTAAAAATACCAGAAATACATTTTCATAGTTAAAAGAAAATGAACAGCGATACATTTTTTAAAATAAAAATTACCAGGAATACATTTAAAAATACCAGTAATACTTTTTTTTAAATAAATTACCGGTAATACTTTTTAGAAAAAAAATACTGGCAATACACTTTTGAAAAAATTACCTGCGATGCATTTTTGAAAAAAAAAATTACTAGCAATACACTTTTGTCAAAATAGGTACTAATGCTTACAAGAAAATTAAATTTCAGCATTAAATGACCCATTGAGATGTGGACATGCCGCTAAACAAGAAAGTGCCATGCTCTATCTTAGCAGCAGTAAAAAAAATGGTTTCTGGGTATTTTGTTTTTTTTTCTGTTTGAATTTCAAAATCTCTGCTATTGCCTTAAATCAATTGAACATTCATTGAAATTATTTTATCATCTCTGAATTTTCTTAATATGTCACGTCTCTTCAGAATATCTTTTACTGCTCTTGGAAGATCTTCCTCATCTTTCTCGTAGTTGTTCATCCATCTTTCTTTTATCAGAATTGTCAATTGGACTACTTTCTCTTTTTTTCATCTCCTTCTTTCTTTCTTGCTTCCTGTGGGTGTTAAATTCTCCAAGTTGTTTTTTCCTTCAGTCTATCTTCCAATAATTTCAACCGTATTTTATTGATTATTAAGAAAACCTTTTCATTTCCCATTATCCTCAAACCATCGACAGCATAATCATGTCTCTCCTAAACTTCTGCTCATTGATTGCTTTTAGCAATACGTTCTCTTTTATGACCAAACTGTCTGCATATGGTCTTGTTCTGACTGATTATTTTCGACAGCTGATCAATCTTTGATAAAGGCAGAAAATATTTTTCAATTGTAATAGAATTTTGGAGATAAAAATGATAGTTAATTTGCAGATTAGGATCCTCGCTCAGTTTGCATTAAAAATTTCCCGACTACTTACATTTAGGTGTAAATATACATGATTCATTCAAAAACGATTGATAAATTTGATAAAATCTACTGTTTTGGTGTTATCGACAGTGAAGTTTCGGATTCATTCGCGTCGTTGGCGGCAGCCTTACTGGCGTTGTTTGCATACATTTGCTGTGGAAATTTTAGCGCGGAAGAAAGTAGTTAACTGCCTTTTTAATTACTGATCATACTCACCTCAATTACTGCACAAGAGAACTATATTGCGTGCGCAATAATCAAGAGAAGTATGTATTAGACTCATATCTATTCCATAAGAAAATATATGCAAACCTCGATAGTTATGGTTGCCGCTAACGACGCGAATGTAGCCGAAATTTTACTGTCGATAACTCCAAAACGGTAGATTTTATCAAATTTATCAAGTCATTTTCGAATGTAGCATATACATTATACTAATGGTAAGTATTCAGGGATTTTTTTATTGCAAACTGAGAGCGGGTCCTAATCTGAAAATTAACCGAAATAATTATTAATAGAAACCCTTATCCAATAAATAGGTGAAGAAACCGTGGCTTTTATTTTTCCCAAGGGTATTAGTTACTTGACTCTTAGATCTACAATTCGGTTCCTTTATTTTTATCACTATATTATATCACCAACACATCCAAGCTTACAGCCCCTAATATTTCCAGACTCGACGCTGCATGTTCTTGTTTTATCCATTTGAAAAAACCTGTCAAACCAGTTACTTTCTGCTTTTCTCAACTTCTCCTATATTCTATATATCCTGTGTGTGTTAAATTCGCCAAGTCTTCTTATATTGCTCTTCTATCCATCTACTTGATAACTCACTCACTCTTTCCCTTTCTCTCTTATCTTCAATATATCTTGTGAGTCTTCAATACGACCAAACCTTCCTTTTTCATTATGCTTCCTTTAAGTTTCATCTCTTTCTCGTAGTTAGTAGCAGTTTTCTTGTAGTCCCTATTCTTATTGAAACTTCCTCATTTGACTATGATCTGTTCATGGTATTCACAAGATTTCTGCAAAACCATATATTAGCAAATATCTTTAAAAAGATATTCTAATAAAAATATTTATCAAACAAAAATTGTAGCGATATCAGTTATCAGCCAATATCTTGTTAAAGGAAACATCTGAAAGATGTTACAGAAATTGTTTCGGCAGTCATTGCCTTTACAAAGAAGGTTAGCTGAGTGAAAGCGGACCTCACAAGAACCATGTCAAATGATCCTGATAAATGTAGTCAGTTGAGTGGAGCGGAATTTACATTTCTGGGCGAGAATTCACAGTAAAAAAGAAGACGGGTTAACTATAAGATGGTGATCCCTAGCAGACTAGAAGAGAGAGAACGCTCAACTGTCACGCGGTTGGCAAGACATCTACTTGTTATTTTCGTCAGCTCGCCTCAATCTGCCTCACTTGTCTACAGCAGAGGGTTAAACGGAATAAAACTTGCCGACTGTTACAGTCTCGTCTTATGGTTTAATTTCGTGAGTAATGATCTGGCCAAAAGGGTATTTTCCTCGTATTAAGCTAGAAGCGTTTGAATGTAATAAACTGCACCCTGAGAACGAACATGGTGTTTGGTCTGAGCTGCAACGCTAAAACAAAACTTTTGGTTTAGTGAATAATTTCTCTAGCCAACAACAATTATAAACTAATATTCATTTCCATATATAAAATGTTTAAATAGATATCAAATTAATCACTAAATTACACTTTTAATAGATAGTTGCCATTGAATTTATTTAAAAAAAGATTATAGTGTAAAAATATTATACCGAGCCATTTGTGTTGGATATGCATAAACTTTTTAAAACAATTCCCTATCGTTACCAATAGTTTCCTTGTGGGTCTTATTCTTTTGAAACTTCTTGGTTTGTTTGTATGCATTGTCATTGGATGCTCAGAATTTGTCTATAGATTGACATTCACATCAGTTGGGGTCGTTTCTTTATTTGTGACTAAACTCGTGACAATTTTATTCCAATAGCTTAAAAACAAAAGACTCTTCAACAGAAAAGATTTTTACTTTTCTTAAGCATTTCCTTTGCAGACGACAATTATAAAAGAAATCTTTTAAAGAGTTTCCATGCCAGACATATAAGAAATTAACCAAAAACCGGTTTAAAAAATGGTGAAACATAATATTTATAATCGTATAGTAATTATGCTTTTCTCTTCCTTCGTTACTTCACACGACCGTCACGACCTGCCAGTACTTCATAAATAATGGACTATTCCTTTTTGATTGCGTAGAAAGAGTCGGAAACACTACTTTTTTTTTAGTGACAAAATGAAACAGATAAAGCTGACACGAACAGATACTACACTTTGATCATATGCAAAATGCGGTGAATTTATTGTATCTTCTTGCATACGTACGTTGGCAGGATGTCTCACATTGTCAGTCAAATGTGGGGAGGCCGAGTTCATGCACACGTGCCATGTCCAGAAATTGTCCAATCGGTATGACCATCGACAACCCTCTTTAAGGCAATGAGGGAGGTGCTGACGCGGACATCTGTTACCCGAGACCGGGTACCTCTCAAGTATATTTTCAGCTGCGCTCTGTCTACAGACAGATACACAACTGAGATGCAGTTTATTCTCGACCGAGAAAAAAAATGGTGCTATATGGCTCTCCCAGACCCAGACCCACGCTAACTAGTGGCTAATACCTGCCCAATATTGTTCATATGATAATTATCAGCGCTCCCTACTGTAAGTAGACTTTTCTCTGTCAACAGCGAATTGTGGAAGAGGAAGTAACTCTTTGTGTATTACTGTACTACAAGCAACCAACTCTGAGTCTCTAATCGGGTTGACCCGATCCTATGTTACACTTATCCACTCGAGGGCAGCTACTACAGTTTGATCTTAGCTAAATGCCCGAGAGGCAATTATATTTTCTTACTGGCAAGGTGTGACACAAAGCCAATTTCACACTGGCAGGATGTGACACAAGGCCAGTTTAATGTGGGGAAGACGAGCGCGTGCACACGACCCGAAAATATCCCAGTCCCTGCAACCGTCGATTGTGCTGGCATCGGTATTATTGACGATTCTCCCTCTTTAGAGGGAGATACTGTTTCAGACAGAGACACAATTTAGACGGGCTCCGTCTGAAGACAGAGATACGAGAAGAAACGAAATACGACTCATTTGCCCTAGAGCAGTTTCTACACCTTTATCTCAACCAAAAGGCCGAGCTGTGATGGCGACTGTGATAAAAGTAACATTTTTCAGACTCATAGCTTCGAACGACGGCAACCAAATGAGACCATCGCTCAAAACCTAGTCAGTTCTGCTGAATTACTTTTGAAATTATGGAAAAAATACTCTTAAGCGGGGATTTGTCTAGTTCTTAAATTTTACATTAAATTGATGGTACTATGAAATTAAACTACTTTGGACTGAAGAGAAAAATATTCTCCTTTGAAAGCTTCGTTTAGAGGAAACACGTTAAGTTTTCCTCCAGATTTATTTTCTGCTATCATTGACATATTGAAGATTAGATATTTGTCCAGAACGAATAACAATACAAATGTCCCATCCCCCACGAAAACAGCAACAAAGAAGTGACCGCTTGAAAGATTAAAAAAAAAGGACTACCTTTATGACAGTGAAACCTTTTGGTTTAGTCAGGTTAAAAATGAGCAATTGATTTTCAGATAACAGATCAATTGATTTTCGATACAATCTTTTCGTATAACAGATCAATGTGAGCATGGCACGAGCAGAAAGGGATGCACTTTATAAATACGAGACACTGAGGATTTCTTCATGCAGATATGTCTGCAAATACAAATCTATCTATCTATCTATCTATCTATCTATCTATCTATCTCATTCTGTTCATCTCTAAGTATGTTCATATCTATCTATCTATCTATCTATCTATCTATCTATCTATCTACCTATCTATCTATCTCATTCTGTTCATCTCTAAGTATGTTCATATCTATCTATCTATCTATCTATCTATCTATCTATCTATCTACCTATCTATCTATCTCATTCTGTTCATCTCTAAGTATGTTCATATCTATCTATCTATCTATCTATCTATCTATCTATCTCATTCTGTTCATCTCTAAGTATGTTCATATCTATCTATCTATCTATCTATCTATCTATCTATCTACCTATCTATCTATCTCATTCTGTTCATCTCTAAGTATGTTTATATCTATCTATCTATCTATCTATCTATCTATCTACCTATCTATCTATCTCATTCTGTTCATCTCTAAGTATGTTCATATCTATCTATCTATCTATCTATCTATCTATCTATCTACCTATCTATCTATCTATCTCATTCTGTTCATCTCTAAGTATGTTCATATCTATCTATCTATCTATCTATCTATCTATCTATCTCATTCTGTTCATCTCTAAGTATGTTCATATCTATCTATCTATCTATCTATCTATCTACCTATCTATCTATCTCATTCTGTTCATCTCTAAGTATGTTCATATCTATCTATCTATCTATCTATCTATCTCTCTACCTACCTATCTATCTCATTCTGTTCATCTCTAAGTATGTTCATATCTATCTATCTATCTATCTATCTATCTATCTATCTATCTATCTATCTATATATATATATATATATATATATATATATTATATAGGAGTGATAGAGGAAAGGATGAGAAAGATAGTGGATAGATCAAGGCAACTGGAGATGTCGATTGACATTACATTTGAATAGTTGGAGATTATAGCTCTCAGGGAAACAGGAATAGGGAAGGGAGTTCCACAGGCGAGAGGTGCGAGATATGAAGCTATTGGAGTAGAAGATATGGCAACATTTGATAGTTTCGGCAGTGAAAGGGTGAGAGCGGGATGCCAACCTTGAATTCATGAAGTCTGGGAACCAGCGGATGCAGCTCCTCGGAGCAATTACCATGAAAGTATTTGTAAAAAAGACAGAGAGAGGCGACGACGCATCTGTGAGAGAGCGACTGTAGACGAGATGCCAGAACAGGGCCAATTATATTGCATATCCGCCTCTAGAGATTATCAAGAACCCCGAAGCAAACAGAAGGGGCTCCAGACCATATATGGCAGCAATACTCCATGCAAGGGCGAATGGTTGATATGTAGATCTGAAGGATCGCCGCCGGGGAGAAAAATTTCCTGGCACGTCACAGGGAGCCAACTTTGCTTGCGGTGGACGAAGCAATTGACTGAATGTATTTGTTCCATCTCAGGTCAGCAGTCAACGTTAGACCGAGCAGCCGCAGAGAAGTTGTGCGTCAGACATTCTAATGGAGGGCAGGGAAGGATATCTGTGGTGATTAATAGAGAGCAGTTTTGTTTTTGATGCATTAAAGTTGACCAGCCAATTCCTGCCCCAGTTCACAACCGATTGGAGGTCCTTTTCGTGACGCACGACCAGGTTAGTTTTATCAGTCACACTAGATTTGTTTTTGAGGCAGGAGTATATTGTGGCGTCATCCGCGTAGATGCCAACTTGTGAATTTATACTACGCTAAAGACATTAGAAAAAGGGTCAGTTCTCTGCAACGCACGAGAACGCACCTGATTTCTTCTATCTTTACAAGACTCAAATCAGGCCACGAATGAACATATATGTGCAGAGAGTTTATATTTGCTTATTTCAGTCGGTCCCTATCTCTCTCTCTCTCTCTCTCTATATATATATATATATATATATATATATATATATATATATATATATATAACACTCTTCGGCAAAGTTTTCGTGGCTTTAATCAATGCCGAGGTAGTTAATCTCCTACGATCTATTCTGACAAACAATATGGTTTCGGCTTTGTCCGGGCAACCGCTGTTGTGCTTATTGTCATAACTGAAAATGTATACTTAGCTCTTAATAATGGTGAAACTGGAGCAGTTGTTCTAAATATATCGAAGGTGTTTGACAAGGTTTGGCATGACGGCCTTCTACGAAAGCTTCAGGGACATGGTAATACAGGGCAATTATTTGATTTAATCCAATCCTGTTTGACTGGGAAATGAACGTTGTCCTGAAGTGGTTCTCTTCCAGTTCCATTAATAAAAAAAACACTGGTGTTCCACTAAGATCTCTACTTGGTTCTACACTGTTTCTGATTTTTATCAACGATCTTCATTAACGATCTTCATTTCTGGAGTAGGCATCGAAAGCAGACGACACTACCATTTACTCCTGTCTCAGTAGCATGTGTGTAAAAAGAATGTTTAACATTATCTGACAAACTATATGGCGTTCAAAAATATTAACATCTATCTATCTATCTATCTATCTATCTATCTATCTATCTATCTATCTTAGTCTGTTCATATCTATCTATCTATCTATCTATCTATCTATCTATCTTAGCCTGTTCATATCTATCTATCTATCTATCTATCTATCTATCTATCTATCTATCTATCTATCTTAGTCTGTTCATATCTATCTATCTACTACTATTCTTAATATATACACCATAATAACACAAAATCTCAATGGAGACCTAACTAGTACCCCAAGGTACAGTTCTTGTCTGTATATGCAGAGGAGTAAAACAACAATTTAAAAATCTAAATCCCAATGTTTATATACAATAAGAGATAAGCTATTTACAAGAAACTAAATACAATAATGTAGTGTACATAGTATCATAGCGAAGATCGCATTCAATCAATTACCATGAAAGTAATTATAGAAAAATCTATCTATCTATCTATCTATCTATCTATCTATCTATCTATCTATCTATCTATCTATCTATCTATCTCCGTCCGTTTATTATCTATCTATCTAGCTAGCTAGCTAGCTCGGTCTGTTCATACATATCAATCTGCTTATCTCAACTGAGGGTAAAAGGAAACAGAAGTATAGTTGAATCACTCCTTTTTAAAAGAATATATTCAGAAAGAAAATTCTAGTTCATTTGATCATGTAAAAAGTGCAAGAAAAATTGATCTATCAAAAGTTATCTATGTGAATCTTTTTATCTCTTTATGTGAATCAAATCTGTATATATACTGCTTTACTAAACATAGCTTCCATGTGTCATAAGGCTGAGTGTAGGGAACACCCAGTAATAATCTAACTCAATACGCATTGATCTAGCGAGAGAAGTTGGTTTGTATTACGTCGAAATGGCTATCTCTCTACATACAGATTTTATCTCTATGATTCAATATATCACTCACTTTCTCTCTCTCTCTCTCTATATATATATATATATATATAATATATATATAATAATATATAATATATATATATAATATATATATATATATACATATAATATATAATATATTTATATATAATATATATATATACATATATATATATATATATATATATATATATAATATATATATATATGCACACACACACACATATATATATATATATATATATACAGGGTGAGGCAGATATGATGGGCATTTTTGAAATAGCTATTATTTTATAAAATCTCCGTCCTCACCCTGTAAATATATATATATATATATATATATATATATATATATATATATATATATATATATATATATTAATATATATATATATATATTAATGCATGTTTCATTAATATATATATATATATATATATATATATATAAATATATATATATATATATATATATATATATATATTAATGCATGTTTCATTAAATAATGTAGACAAGTTTTTTCGATTTATTTTAAGTAAGTTCCTTACATGTTGTCTGATAAGCTTAATCACATTATCGTTGAAAGACGAAAGAAAAACTCCATATTGATACATGTTTAAATCCAATACAAGCTTTCGGCTTACACAAGCTATTATCAAAGTTGACATTTTCAATAAATCAAACAGCACACGGACGAAACAATAATGTTAGTCCGCCCTTGCTGCATGAAAATTCCCAAGCAACGACAAACTTGTATATACGGGCCGCCGAAGCGAAAATCGCGTCACAGCTCGTGACATCACACATGACCACGCGAGACTGAAAAACGAGAAGTATTAAGTATGGGAACTGTTGGTATAAACCAATGGCTTCTGTTATACACAATATATATATATATATATATATATATATATATATATATATATATATATATATATATATATATATATATATCAGTGTATATATATATACATACATCACAGTATATATATATATGTCTAATCATCTGTCTCTTTCTGTGTATATATATATATGTGTGTATGTGTGTGCCTGTGTGTGTGAAAATAGTATGATATATATAACAATATTTTGATATATAGAAAGTGCATTGGCTTAATTGTCGACTAAATTGGGCAAAACTTAAAATATTATTGACTTCTCATTTCAACATATATTTACCAAAATTACACAAAAATATCATGAAATACTAAAGAGTAAAATTATTCAATAAAATCACGATTGGCTTCAACCACGGACTCCAGACGACTTCGGAATCTCCTCCAATTCTTCCGGACGGTCTAGTTGTTTAAGTTGCTGAATACGGCCATAATCCTTAACTTCTGTTAATCTTTAGTGTCACAAGGAGTTTTGTTGGTCTCTCGCTCAACTGTACCCCACACATAATAATCAAGGGGATTAAGGTCTAGGGAGTTAGGTGGCCAGATCTAAGGGGTAATGTAGTCGAAGATATTGTTTCACTCCCATGAGTGGGTTCTCCTGCTTGTGTGACATGGTTGCCAGACATAGATTCTTCCAGAAACCACTTTCCTTTATCCAGTGCAGCACTAACTCTTCAAGGCACTTGGTGTAGGCCTCTGTGTTGAGTCTGAGTCCCTCACCAACAAATTCCTGAGTTCTTTTGTTATCGGAACGATCAGAGTGAATTTTACAAGATAATCTTCGTAATCACCATTAGACTCATCCAACTCTTTCCGAGTCCTCTTACCAGATTGACACCCAAACACTCTGAAATATTTGTATTGGGAGCTTTTGGCGCCAGTGTCATGCAGTACAGCATGCCGTTTCCAAAATACTGGCGGAGTGACTGACCCTACTATACTGTTCAGTCGACAAAATCAAGATCAAACATCGCGCATGCGCGAAATTAAAGATATAAAATAGTGACAATTTTCTCCATCGCAACCTCTGTATCTTTTAAATTCTTGGTAGCAGTAAAAATATAAATTACTAAAACAACACATTTACATTACTTGTCTATCTTTCTCAACCAATTTTCTACCCGAAGCCAGATTCCCGACTGAATCACCTTCTGTACGAAGACAGAGGTTTTGTCTTGTCTTGTCTAAAGCGTAGGACTGACTCCGATGCGTCTACTTCGACCCTATACCTATATATATTAGAGGGGTTCATAGAGCCAGCGAGGGTGTACTCTTTACTCTACAACATTCACCCTTTATTAAATAAATATTTTATTCCCTATTAATATGTGACTGTTCTCTTTCTAGAGAGTTTACAAAGTACTTTACTGTCTAGCATTTCCGTTTTGGATCCAATTCTAGTTCTTCTGTACACTTTCTTTTCTTTGAGCTTGTCCTTTTTTGGTATCACGATTCATTTGGCACTAGTATATCTAAAATTTCGTGCATCATTTAACCGGTTCTTCGGGTCTTTTTGCAGTTAATGGTTTATTTAGCTGATTTTCAAGTGTTTCCTCATTTAAGTTGTCCAGACTTGTTTTTTTTTTCAATGCTCTTTTGAACATTCCCACAAATCGTTCCGCTTGTCAGTTAGACCTTCGTTGACATGGTTAAGGCGCAATATGTCCTATAGAGAATAACTTGCAAAAGTTTTAAAATTCTTTGCCAGTGAATTATGTTCTATTATCGGATAATATGGTATCTGAGATGTCATATCTAGAAAACACTGTCACTGAGGATGTAGGATTTTTGCACTTGTAAATTTCTGGCTATTTACTAGAAATATCAACTACTACTAGATGATATTCTCCATCCATAGGATCTGCAAAATCTATATGCGATCTTGACAACGGAGTGTCTGTGTTTGGCCATGCTTCTATCTTTTGCTGCTAGAGCACAACCTCTCCATGTTTTTCCATATCTTGAGCCATTCCGGTCCAATATACAAATCTCTTGGAATGGTAAGATGTCCGGAATAAAAATGATTTAATATGTTTTTCTGTAACATTACAATTCTTTGTCCATCCATTACAACAACATCGTATATCAAGTAAGTGTTCAATTCTTGACCCCGTTCTGTTTTAATTTCTTTTAACTGTTTTTTTTATTTCAGCAATAAAGACGCCCTTTTCTGAATTTCCTCTAGTGCAACTGGTAATTAACGTACTACGTTGCACAGAGTGTTTTTAATTTCCATCTCGCTTTTTAGTTCTACTATGACCGTGTCCTCTGATTGTTCCGTATTTTTAGGTAATCCATATTTGATAATCCTATTTTTTAGACGGTTGGTGTCCATCGTAAAATTATTATTTAACAGAATGGTACCCTAGCGCTGTAATCTGTTAGTTATATGGGTAGGTATACCTGTCTTTGTACCATATATATGTAATAACGGTTTATGATCTGTTTGCAACGTGAATTCTTCCATGAATAAGTTTGTGGAATTTTTCATAGCGAATATGATTGCTAGAGTTTCTTTCTCTATTTGACTATAAGTTTTCTATGACTCTAGAAGCATGAGTGAAGTATGAACGAAAGCTATAATTTTACCACTATGGTATTTGTATAAAATCACTACGTAATCACTAGCATCGGGCACTACTAAAATTTTACTTCTGGATGTAGTACGCTATTAATAACTAAGACGTAAGTCTTTTTATCTTGTCAAACGCTTTTTGATATTTATGATCCAAATTCCTCTTTATTCCCTTTTTTAATAGATTGTTAAGTGGAGCTGTCAGATTATGTATATTACGTACACAAATTCGATAATAATTAGCTAGTCCTAAAAAATCTTGTAATATAGTTACGTTTGTTAGTTTAGGCATATATCTAATTGCATTTGCACTCAACGGATCTGGTTTCGTAATATTTCTATCAATAATTTGACCCGTGTATTTTATTTTTAGCAAAAACTATTCACGTTATTCTTCACTAAGCTTGAATCCATATTCTCTTAGTTTTTGCATAATTGTTTTGACATGCCTAACATGTTCTTCATTCGAGACGCTCTTGATCAAAAGAACGTCCAGATGCACCACTGCAAATCAGCAATCCGACAGCATAGTATCGATGGCTTGTTAAAAAATAGCTGGTGTCACCTTTATTCCAAAAGGAAGCCGATTAAACTTATATAAACCTCTGTGCGTATTTAATTCAGGACATTGATTTCCAATCTAAATTTGTAAATATGCTTCAGAGAGATCCATCTTTGAAAATAATTTTCTGCCGAAAACTTGCGAATGGGTCATTGTGTGTTACGAGAAATCCGCATAAATCCGATTTTTTCGTTTTTTTCTTTACGTACACAGCTGCGGCCGGCCATTTTAAATAGTTTATCTTTTCGTAATTCACTCATTCTCTCTAATCTGTCCAACTCTTCATTTACTTGTTATAATGCTTCGTTTCGTTTTAAATACTAGCGACGAACATTTTTTACTTGAAAATGCACCATGATATTGTGAACCACGACCCAGTTCATTAGACAAAACAGCAGGAAAACATTTAATTCTTCTCTCAGTTTTTCGTTGTGACTTTTAAAAATGTGTTGCTTGTCCAGTTACATTTATTCAATATTACGAATTAATTTCTTTCTGTGAAATTTTTTTCTTTCGTTCTACAGTGTGATTTGATATCGTTTTTTTTACCACAGGTATAGCCTTATGCATTTTCCATGGACAGTCTTTCCCAAGATGTAAGTGTTATGGGATCCACACTTTTTTATATAAATGGACTCGTTCTGCTGCCATAAAATAGCCACAGTCAATCAGTCAGTCAGTCAGGGAGTCTGATAGTAGAGGAACAGGTAGAGGAACAGAGTGGAAAGTACATAGACACTGTGATTGAGTTGACGTTAGAAGTCAGTTACCAGGACACCCGACTCTAAGGAAGTTTATTTGGAGACTGTATATAGCGATCTTTGATTAATACTAACCGGCGTTCCTGGATTTTACTAACAGCATTACCTTTTGTATTTTGTGTAAATACATTTAATTTCTTAGCTTAAATACTTGCGTTTGTCATTTATTGGAGACCGATTTTTCAGGGGGAATCCACAACAGTACGTTTCTACATCTGAAACAAGTTTTTATATTTCTTTTTGTCCATTTTTCCTTAGCTTTTACCAGTGCAATTTCTTTATTCTGAAGTTTTTTAAGCTCATGCTTCAAACCTAGAGTAATTTGGCAATCATCCACTATTTTCTGTAGTATTAAGCTTCTTTTTCCGCTGTTAGACCTTGTATAAAAATTAATGCCTTGAAAATATCCAGAGTCATATCTTTTAGTTTAAACTGTTTACATTCTCTGTTGACTATACCAATGTACGTGACAAAATCTTCATCCTCTTTTTCGCTTAAACTTATGCAACTCCAACGACCATGGAACAGAGAGCACTTGTACACTATGACCCCATCACATATCAAGTACATGTTCAATTCTTTATGCTGTTCTTTTTTACTTACTTTTAATTGATCTTTATTTTAGCAATAAAAATGTCCTTTTCTGCTTTTTCTTTAATTTCATTCAGTGTAACTAGTAATTCCCACACTACGCTGCACAGAATGTTTTTAATTTCCATCTTGCATTTTAGCCCTGCTTTGACTGTGTTCTCCAATGGTTTTACATTTTTAGGTATTAACCTTAGATAATCTATCTGCATGTCCTAATTTTTTACCATAGTTATAGCATCCTGAAATTTTCCATGGATAGTCTTTCCCAAGATGTAATTTTCGACATCTGAAACAAGGTTTTATAATACTTTCTGTGAATTTTTCTTTAACATTTGCCAATACACATTTTTTTTATTCTGAAGTTTTCCAGAATCATGCTTCAGACTTAGCATTGTTTGGTAATCGTCCACTATTTCCTTTAGTATTATTATGTTCAATCTTTTTTATAATTTTCGTTCGTACTTCAGCATCCTTTACTACTGTTGGACTTTGCACGGTAATTAATGCCTTGAACATATCCGGGTTCATTTACTTTAGTTTAAATTGTTCATATTCTCTGTTAACGGTACCCAAATACATGACAAAATCATCATCTTCTTTTCTGGTTAAATTCAAGCAACTCCAACGAGCGTGGAACAGAGAGCACGTGTCACTAAAAAATTCGTCAGAATGTGTAAAGTCTTCAAACTCTTTTTCACCTGATTTTCTCGGTAAAATATAATTAAAGTACTTTTCATAGTGTAATTGAGCTATTTTACATAACAGCAAACTTTTTTTATCTTTTTCCCAGCCATTATATTCCTGGATAATTATTTCTTCATGTCTGCGAAAACACGCAGCAAAATTTAGTTCAAGATTCTTTACGAATTCTGATACGGTGTTTTACACCACGTCTGTCGTAAGAAACGTTGAAGCATTTTCCTTCAAAGCAACTTCCAACAACTCTTGTTGTTTTTTACAACTGTAGCACTAACTAATTCTTTTTCAGCTGGAGACGGGACCCGAACCACACCCCGAGAATGCGAAGGGTCTGTCTGTCTAACTAAAGATCCACAGAAGCGCACTCTTTTCCATGCCCGTAACCACAAGCCGGGAGACTTAGTGTAGTTAATTTTATCCTTCGTCACCTGTTCGTACCGTTCAAGGGGCTACTGTGCTACCCCAATGTCGTTATGGCACGTAACGATAATGGATGCGTTATCGGCGTACATAGAAACTCTGGCTAATATAACTTAAAAAAGAAAAAAAAAAAACTTCAAATACACATATCACCGCCTCTAGTAATTATGACCTCTTGTAACTAAGTTACCAAGAAAATTAAATTTTGACATTAAATGACCCATAAGGTGTTGACATGCCTTTAAACAAACAAATCAAATCTATCATTTTGCAAATAAATGTATATAGTTTTATATTTACTGAATGTTAATTAATTTCAGATATTTAACTTCAATGTGACACAATTGTGATACTGGTAGTATGAAATGAGGATTAAATTTCATGTGAAAACACTGTATAGGAATTGGGGAATTGGAAAGGGTAAAAATATTAAAAACGTTAAAGTGAAAACATCAGTTGAAATATGAAGAGAAGAAAAAAGTTTTTTTTTTTTTCTGATAACCAGAAACGTAATTGTCGACCGAAAGCAGGACCGAATTATTATTCGCAGAGCTAATAATATAAACAATGAAATTTTAATCGCTCAGTATGTACTGAAGAATGGGAAATATAATTACCAGCCCAAAGCAAAATGAAATTATTACTCGCAAGTCCAGTAATGTAAGCAATTAAGATTTTAATCGGTCATATTGAAAAGTCAACAACAAAGAAAATTTTGAATATTAGTGACATAGAAAATATTGATATTAGGAACATAGAAATAATTTTTCAATACAGAAGTTTGTTATCGAAAAAAATTGTTTTCGATAAATGGCTGAACGCGGTCAATTGTCATTAAGGATATAGAGGAATGATAAACAAAGGTTTTTGTCGATGAATGTATTGTTTTGAATACCTGACCGCTTTGTTTGAAAGTCAGTGATGTTTCTCCAAAAGTGGAGGAAATATTTAACTGATATAAACATTAATGAATCTTGAGGTGAGGTAGGAGTCAAGAGAAATACATATAAGCAGAGCGCTTAATCGACTCAGTAGTTGAAGCGGGAAATGAGACGAGACAACAGCGGACGAAAGAGCTGCTGAACCCCGCGTGACCTGCTTCCAAAAGAATTCGCGAACGACCTCTTTCCTTCTGTCTTTAACACGCTCCAAATTTATAAGGAAGAGACAAAGTGTCATGATAGAGAGATTGCTGGAAGGGTTGATATTTTTATATCAAGAACTATATAAATCAGTTGAAAATTGATTCTTCGTTATTTTGATATTTTATTTGTATTTGCGCCAGCGGAAGCGTTCTTTGTCACTTTGTAGCACGGTTCCGTCACAGTCCTACTCAGCGCTAGAGTACGGACGAAATTTGGTCTTCACTGCTCTGTGATTAAGGAACACAATGTGGGACAGGGCAGATAAATGATCGAAGCGGCCAGCAGATAACCATCAGTTGATCGGAGGCAGTACTAACCAGCGTTGGAAGTGCCCAGGATCATACCGGACGACCGTATTATAAAAACTCCGTGTCATGTTCTTAAATAACCTCGTCAATCGACTTTCGTATGGAAGCCATGCATGGTGCCTAAACTCGTATAGAAATATCTAAACTGTCAGTTGTTTACAACTGCTTTCTAAAATCAAGGCTCGTGAACTGGCGCTACAGAATCTGAAAAAAGAACAGTAGCAGATAACAGACAGCGCATTAGTCAAGGACAATCAACAATAATAACAACTGAAATGAATAGCACATGTAAATCAAAGAGAAAATAATGACATAATCAACATGTTGACTTTCCACGCTACTTCAAACGAAAGTTTAGGAAGGAAACTCCCATCAGTGCTGGAAAGCGATAACAGTTACTGAACATAAGAAATGTATTTCCATGAGAAATTTTTTTAAAAGAAAGATTTTATAAATAGACAACCGACGGTAGCACAGGCTGTCTGTTAACGATGCCGAATGTTAATAGAATCATTTCACCCCAAGTAAGGCAATAAATTACGTAAGACTCAACAGGTTACTGAATGTCAAAGTATATTAAAAAAAGAAGAAAACAAACATTAATAAAGAGACGGAGCACTCAAATATCATGAGCTAAAAAGGCAGAAGATAACGATTGACATAGCATTTAAATTGTTGAAGACCAAAATTGACTGCAAAAAAGAAGCAGGATATAAGACTGTTATGGGACCTTACCCATAATAACATAATGGACTATTCCATACGTAATAAATACTGCGCTTCAAGAGGAAACAGGAGTTCCGTCTGAGTTGCGATTGGATGAGGTGGGCACCTTTTGGAAAGAAGATGTCCGAAAACATTTCCCATCCTTGAGAAGTGTGCACTCGTGCGAGGAGGAGGCCGGCCGTAGACCTCGTGCCGAGTGCGCCTTCTACCGCGAATGTCGTAGTGCTTTGAAGCTCCTCTTACGGACGACGGATGGCCTCTCCGACGCCCAGGCGTTGTCTCGTAAGGCATTGTATCAATTGTTAGTTAGGGGGTCCGTTCAAGATGATCTGATCGACGAGCTCGGTCTTACGAAGCAGGAGGCTCGCTCGATATGGCCTTGGGCGCCTGGGTTGAAATGTCTCAATAACGATGAGGCATCACTCACCTGGCTGATGATTCGTGGGGCCCTCTGGGTCGGCAAGAGACTTTGTTCAGCAGGTTTGGAGAAATATCCAAACTGTCGTCGCTGCACTGGGGAAGTCGAGACCATTGGTCACGCCTTTTTTCAGTGCAAGACGGTAGTGCCGTTGTGCAAGTTTGTTGAAGGCCTCATGGTTCGCATGCTGCAGGGAAAGTTCTTTGTCCTGGAAGCCAGTTCTGTTTGTAGCAATGTGGTGCCGCAGTTGACGAAGGCTGAACACTATGTGTTCTGTTGCTTACTAGGGATTATGAGAGTCGTGATTTGGACGACTCGTCAGAAGGGATTCCATGAGGGCGAGAAGTTCACCTCTTCCCAACTGATCTTGTACTTTAAGCATCAGCTTAAAGTCAAGATTAGGACGGAAAGGCGGCGGCTCACCTCATCGGAATTTGGCAAAAGGTGGGTGAATCTTGCGCGAATGTGTAGAGTGAAAGGGGCTGACCTAGAGTGGCACTTGGATGTCGGTTAGGTACAGGATTTGTCCTAACAGGGTTGAACATAGGCAACCCACCCAGATTTTAGCTTAGACTAGGTTTTCGATTTTGAATCTTTAGTTTTTCCTTTTTTCTAGTAAACTTAGCTAGGGTTTGCATGCGCATTGGTCCCTTTTATTTCTGTCCCTATTTTTCTTTTGTTTTAATTCCCCATCCCCTCCCTCGTTGGGTGGTCAGTGACTTCAGTTCTCTGGTGGATGCGGGGCGACTTTCGTTTCGTGTGTGTGGTTTTTCGTATTTGTTGTTGTGTATGAATGTGTGTGTGTCTGTGCGAATGCTTGGAGGAATGAATGTTTTTTCTTATTTTTCTTAGCTCCGCATTGATTTCGTCTAGTTAACTGATTTTGCTGCCATTTTGTGGAGGGTTTTATTACTAACACAGTTTTGTTTAGTTTTTATTATAAATACTTAAGTCATATTGTATATACTCATTTGGGGATCTTTTAAAAGTTGTTGTTTTATTGACCCTCCCCCCACAGACAATTTTTGTACATAAGGGGACTAGTTAGGTCTTCATAGAGAATTTGAGGCATTATGGTGGACGTAGTAAGAAAGGTAGGAGTGAATGTGTTGTTTTGGTGATTGGAATATTGTTAGTATGTTTGGGTCCGTGTCTGGGACTAGCTAAGTTTAGATTTAAGACAGAAGAAAACCGTCATTCGCCACCCCCTTTTTAGGCCTTGTGCCACATTTTATACACATTTGTATAAATAAATATCGTTCCGTCTGAGTTGCGTTTGAGTTCCGTCTGAAGTGAAGTCTGAAGTCTGGAGTGAAGTCCGCCAGGAGTCTGTCAGTCAGTCAGTCGAGTCAGAGGCAGTTCGAAACAGAGTCGCGTTCAGACAATTACTACTAAACCTGATTGTTCGTACTAACACTTTCTACTTCTCTGTATATATTCCTGTTTGTAATATATCTGTGTTATTCCATATGCGCCTTCGAGTTCTTCTTTATTGGTTCTACCTTGGACTATCACCGTGGTACAAGGAACCGGACCATCACAAAGAGTATATAAGATAAGGATATAAGCTGCAAATAAGTTTTTTTTTTCTTATATGTAGACGGATACCATTAACATTAGTATTATCAATTATTAGTAGTAATATTAGTATTGCTATTAGTACAGGGTGTCCAGAAAGTTAGTGTGAACTTTAAAAAAATTATAACTTTATTTGTATTTCCGATAGAAATAATATGTAAAAATGTTATAAAGTTTAATGTACTTAGTTTTAAGTATAGCTAAAATAATGTGATTTTAGGCATTACTGTAAATCAGTTGGCAAATATTTTCCGTGAACTGCAAAAGCGTATTTCCCTTTGTATTGCTAAAAATGGAGGATATCCGGAAAAATTAAATAAAATTTCAATAAAACCTTAAAAAATATAGATTTACTTCTTTCTAATCCTTTTTACAAATTATTTCTATCGCAAATACAAATAACGTTATAAATTTTTAAAGTACGCACGAACTTTATGGACACCCTGTATTATCACGATACCATGATTAGCATTAGTATTATAAGCATTAGTATTATTAACATTACCATTATTATTATTATTACCCTTACTATGACTAATGGTTGGTATTGGTCGTAAGAAAGATTTAAAGACGGACGATGAACAAGATGGTGTAAAATTAATGGTTAAAACCAACTTAGCATTGGAAATAGCTTGAGACAATATATCATTTAAACAAGAAATGGAAAACTTTGCAAACATTAAAAAATTATTGTATGTAATAAAAATATACTAGTGACAGGTTAAATATATCATAAGCATAAACAATGAATTGATCGGTAATAAAACATTAATGACATTGTCTCCCGGACATAAAAAAAAAAAAAGAGAGAAAAAAAATAAAATTAAAAAAAAATATTTTGGGAAAGACAGCAGCGCCATCAAATATAAATATATTTTAAATATATATCGCAGAGAAAATTTTCTCTTACTAATATTCACCCAATAAAAGGCCCAAGAGCGACTTAAGCTAGAGGATTACAGTATGATGTTGTATGATCGTAAGAGAAGAGAAGTAGTCCTGTTTATGAAGTTAGTAGAAAAGATAACGGTTTAACCTACTTAAAGAGATTCATATTCAAGAGATTTGTAAAAAAATCCTGTCAAGTATTTGTTGCACAAAGCAGCAGTTCTTAGAAAGAAGATATCCGAGAGCAACTTTCAACTATTTCTAAAAGAATACGAATAGAATGGGGTTCATTTTCTCTTCAAATTACATGTGATGATTAATAGTTTTGTTCTTTTTCTATAATTCTATAATTTTGGCAGGGAAATTGTAATTGCTAACTCTGGCCGAATTTTCAAACTTTACTAAATCCAAACAGCCTATTTTTTAAACTAAACAAATAGTTGTTGGTTTGGTTTGGTTTGGTTTGTTGTTTTTTTACGGTATATCAACCTCAATGGGTTATGTAATGGCGACAACTTTTTTTTTGGTAATATTTTGTTTTGTCAAACATCTATTTCTGGTAATATTTTTCCTCAAAAATGCATAGCTGGTAATATTATTTTAAAACATGTATTGCTGGTAATATTTTTTTTTCAAAAACGTATTGCTGGTAATATTTTTTCAAAAATATATTGTTGGATAATATTTTTAAAAAAAAACATATTGCTGGCAATTTTTTTTTTTTCAAAAATATATTGCTGGTAACAGTTTTTTTTTTTTTTCAAATATATGTTTCTGGTAATAGTTTTTTTTTTAATATATTTCTCGTAATAGTTTTTTTCCTTCAAAAATTTATTTCACGTAATAATTTTTTACAAAGTATTTCTGGTATTAAAACCTATTTTTACACTTTTATAATGCTTTTTGCCTCAGTTTCGGGGTTAACTATTTGCCCATAGCTGTGACCCTAAAATGTGCTACCACCCCGGGTCAGGGTGAATCTGGGAACACTAGCAATTAAGAGGTGGTTCAATGCTCCTTAAAACCTCCTGATCAGAGGCCTTGCTGTTAGTCGTAGTTTATCTTCTTACCCTGGACGCGGATGTAGTTTATCGTCATACACAGGACGAAAATGGTTGTTGTGTCGCACTTACATAGTTATCTGTTTGTATCATAAGTAGGCTTATCCTAATATATTATTAATATATGTTCATTTCTTATCCTTATTTTTCCCTCTTTTTTTCTTTTATTCAATCTACACAGTATTCTAATCTCATTGGTCAAGCTTTTACGAGAGAGGAACGAATATTGATCAGTTGTTTCTTTTATTTTTTCGAGTTTCTATTTATTCTAACTGTATTAAGCTTTCAAAATGGAAGATTAGAATATGAAATTGTTTAAATGTTACTGTATATGTTATTATGGTTTAAATTTAGAATGCATAAAAATGGGTAGTTTTGAAAATTTATAATTGAAATGTTTGTTGTGGCAAAACAAAAATAATAACTGTGTCGTATTATTCTTTAAAAGAAGTGTGAGTTGTATAATGTTTGTCAGCGCGGAATTAGACAAGGAAGTTTAACTTCAAGCCAGCATGTTGTGTTTATTTTCGCACTTCCTTAATATTTTTTTAAACCCTTTGCGCCCTGCGTTCCAGAAAAATTTTAACCTTTGAGCTCCTGAGTCAAAATTCGCAAATACTTCTTATTTAATGTTTTACGGTAGATAAAAAAATAGTTACAAGTGTTTACCCACCGGTTGAACGGTGGCTGGACATTACGTCATTTTTCTCTACCTCCGGTAAAGCGGTTGTCAGGCCTCAAAAGGCTAATAAGCAACTTAAGATTTTAACCAGTACTTGTGCTATTTGACATTTATGCATTAATTAATATTCGTACTGATGAAAGGATTCCCTGAATGTTTTATGCTTTCACCTAATAAATTAATAGATTTTTTTAATGTAACTAATCTTGTTATTTGGCCGAATTCTTGGATATAGTTTAAATAACCTATATAGTATTTTTTTTCCATTTTACTTTTCTTGTATATTTTTTCTTGCATATTTTTTTCCTTTTACTTTTCTTGTATATTTAAGCCATTCTGATGTCAGTATTGGAGTTGTTTAAGATTTAGTAAAATTCGTGTACAGATTTTTTAAAAAAATCATTTAACCCCAAGCAACACAATAATGCTACTTGGACAAAATGTGTTACTGGTAGTCAAAAAGAATGAGGAGACTTTAACGAGGCGAAGTGGGGGAGAAAGGACAATAAAAGAACGGTTACCAGAAGACGTAAGATATCGATTGGCATTGCATTTACATTTTTTGAAGAATGTAGGTGGCTGGGAAAAAAAGGAATCTGAAATTAATCGCAGAGGGAGAGAAGTTCGAGGAGAAAGAAACTATTAAAATAGAGCATATGGTTTGATCTAGCAAGCACAGCAGTAAAACGGTGGGACCTAGTTGCCAATCTAGTATCATGCTTAAATTCGTGTAGACAAATCATCAAGGAGAAAAGCTCAAAAGAAATATCCTTGAAAAGGAATGAATCAATTTCTTCCTTCCATTCATATACAGTTTAAATTTACTTAACCTTTTGTAAAAAAAAAGTCTATTTTTATCAACTGATTAAATTGAAAATAAATAAATACACAGAATTACCTCCGGCATTTGAAATTGGCACCTGTGTGTTGCTAGAGAACTTAGACAAGTTGCAATAATGTCGTCATCTAGCTAATGACTTACCATTATTTTGAGGTACCATCAGTTACCAGTATGGCTTGAACCGGTGCACACTGTGTGTTTGTTGGTGAAACGTTTTTTTTAAGACTGCTGTCTCTGCAATTGCTATATAGGAGAGCCTTTCTTGCTCATTTCATGTTGCGTCGGAAGGATGCCGTTCCTGATCGATACCCGCAAAATTTGAAAATTCCAGGGCCACGGGTTCAGCGCTTCAAAGGAAGCCATCTGAATGACCTGGAAGCACTTAAACTTCTGGGTGATGTTAAAATTGTGAAATCGTCTACAAGAATGTATGGCGAATAGAGTCCTTATTTGGAGGTCTTCATTTTTAAAACAAGAAAAGAGAAAAAGATAGCCGTTTCTTCAAACAACAGTGAAATAAATGATTTTAACAGCAGTTACTTTGGTCTTTTTGTCAGCTTTTAAAATATGGGAATTAATTCTTCCCCAAGATTTGTTATGGATTGGAATGCACACGAAGTATTTCTCATATCAATTTATGCTGGAGATAATATGGCTATTTACTTGCATAATAATAACTGACATAGTATATCTTACTTGATATATTTTTAAATCTGGTTAGCAGTCAATATACCCAAAAAACGCAAGTGTTTCCTGAAACATAAAACAAGTGAAAAAAACATCACCGAGGAGAAGGAATAGCAACAGAAATAACAGCATTGAATTTCTTAATTGATTTTATTTAAAATCAAAATGTCGAATACTAGTTATTCAAATCAGGAGTGAACTGTCACGTGGAAGACAATTCTTCTTTTTTTATGCAACTCCTGCTCGATGTAGTAAATAAATGAAAGCTACACACATGACAAACATGTATCTGTTGAAAATACGAATGATAACCGACAAAATTATTATCTAGAGATCTCTTACATGATTCAGCATCACTTCAATCTGGACGCATGAAGAAAAGCTTGCAAAATCCATACAAATAATTACTAGCAGCACCAGAAATTCTACTTTTAAAAACCTACCAACCGCTTCTTTATCCACTAACACCGAAAAACTGTAACCTATCCCAAAGACTAAATTTTTAACTTCTAACTCCAAGACAATCAAATCTTTATATATACATGCATATATATATATATATATATATATATATATATATATATATATATATATATATATATATATATATATATATATATATATACACACCTTTATAGTAAGTTAATTTACATTACCAGAACATTACATTTTGATACCAATCTGTCTTGTCCACAGAATTCATCTGAGAATTTAACTATATTGTCGACATGGGGAAAAAAAAATAATTCCTTACTATAAAGGTATTTTACATTAACCAGAAAAAAATGCTTAGACAGAAGTGTCTATCTTTTTAAATTTGGATTTTTAATGCAACTATAACAACAAAAATTTTCGATTTCATTTTCGCCTTGAAAAAGTCGGAAGATGAAACGCGTCGGCAAAATTTAAGATTTTTTTCCAATTGTCTTTTGATACCATATATATATATATGTATGTGTGTGTGCATGTGTATATATATTTATGTATGTATTGAAAACATGCAATAAATCAAACAATAATTAAATGAGCTTTCCTTACTTATGCCCATCATTTCATTCCCAATAAAGAACAAAATCATTCCAATCTTTTAGCTTAAAAATGCAAATAGTTTCACCACCTAAAATACTAAATTTATAATTCTGAAAACAAGCTGTACCCCAAAAACATTTGAATATTTAAAATACAACAAATTGTAACCACTAGCTGCTTGTCGATCAAAGATTTGGTCAACAAAAAAAATTAGAAACGAATATGCAACAGAAGCTGTGATATTTAAGATAGACTGTCTGCATTTCCATAAGAAATATACAGACCAGGCATCTATGGACTCGCACTTCTGAATAATGAAGTGACATCCATTAGAATAACCGACTAAATTCTTTAGCATCATACAGAAATAAAACAAGCCATGAGTTTGATTTTAAAACAAAAAAAAAAACATTGCCTTAGTAAAATAAAAAAAATAATACAACCTACTATGGTTAACAACTAGAAGGAAATATTGTATATTCAATTTGGGGTATATCTTTGATATCGACTAATATGAGGGTTGGCTGGAAAATTCATAGGATGACCAACATATAAATTTAAGTAGAAACACCAGTTGGTGGACTAAAATGCATGCAAGTGCATCAGAATACAACAGCTTGCCCACCAAATGTTGTATTTTGTCACCCTATGAACTTTTAAGACGATCCATGTACAGTAAGAAACCTAATTCGGGCGTATATGTTTGGTATACACTAGTAAACTACTATACTCAATATTCGACTGTAATTTTGGTATACACTAATACATCAATTTTTGTACATATTCGGTATACACTAATGTACAAATATACAGAATTTTGGTTATATTTTTAGAAAACAATAATACACCAATATACCATATTTAGAGATATGTATTCTGTATTCACTAAGAGACTAATATATCCAATTTTGGCCTGTATTTTGATATACGCTAATATAATCAATTTTGATTATATATTTGGTATTCAGTAATACACTAATATATGCATTTTTGTGAATTTTTGGTATAGACTTATTTATTAATACATCGAATGTTTTTTGTATTGACTAATACACTAATATATCAATTTTGAGTTATAATTTTGGTATACACCGAAACATTAATATACCAAATTTTTAATCCATAGTTTTAGTATACACTAATACACTAATATTCTCAATTTCGGTTATATTTTTGGGATGCGCTAATGCACTAATATACCCAATTTGGAAGTATATCATTTGCATACACTAATATACCCAATTTTTAATGCATTTATATTACACTAACATTTCCATAATTAAGTATTGACATTCACAAGCGACTTGAAGCCAACACGTGACGACCATATTGCAAAACCGTTACATGCCTATTTTTATTACTTATCTTTAGTGGATACTCATATTTGAGTAGACGCTCCGCTTATCTATTAAACAGTATATTTATTTATATTGTTTAATAAATAAACGCAGCGTCTACTCAAATATGAGTATCCATTAAACATAACGTTTAAGTTATAAAAATATTTCGGATTAATAAATAAAACATCTATCCCATTTCTATACATATATATAAACATAGACACTAAAATTTTACATTGAACCTCTGACACCGACACACCTAATGAAAATAAAAACAACATAGAAATTAAAATTGAAACAACTCCGCATTATTCCTGATATAATGGAATATGCATCCACCTGTGGATATGATTGGCTGGTGTCCGTCATAAATACAGACGGACGTGTAGGAGAGTCAAAAGCCTTAGTCTGAGAGCTAAGTCTATAACGACGCCCATTGGACTATGCTATTGATGTACACTTCTTACCTGCGACTACGACGCGTATCAGTCGATAACTGCTACCGTATTCTACTTGGTTATAGTAGCCAAAACCACTTAGCTACTTCGTTCAAATATATCCCATTCCGGGACATATCAATTCCAAAGGTAAAATTCGAATGAAGACAAACTAATTGCGAAACATATCAAATTTATTTATTATTTTTTACTTTCCTAATTTAATGATATATACACATATATGTGATTTAATGAAAGATTGTGTCGTATTTGTCACGGGAATTTTTAATGATTAGTTTTTACGTTTTAATGGACAATGACACAGAACAGCAATAAAGCAGAGAGCAAAAACAGGAGTCATTAGCGAATATGGATCTGCTTATCGAGGTTACTAACATCCACACAGTTTAGGGAACGCCTTTGAGAGTTTATCGATAATATAAAGCTTGTTCATCAGAAAAAAATCTTTCAACTCTTCATGCAACATCCATATTAGTAGTAATTTTTTTATAGTAGTAATTTTTATATAGAAAATAAAACAAAACTGTTTATACAAAACCAGTTTTGTGAAATAGATGCGGTAAAGATCTAAAGGTCTAAAGTTTTCTTTTGAGTTTGTTTTCATTGATTGCGTTTATTGTATTGTCGTCTTCAAGAAGGGTTATTTCTTTTGAGAAGAATAAAAGCTTTATTCATCTGTTAAATTTGTTTCTATATTGATATTTTCGCTTTGTTCCAGTATCTCTCCCTTCATGTGTCAGATAACCAAACCCATTCTTTGTGTTACTGGTGTTCTCATCATAATATTACAACCTACTGATTCTAAATGTTTTCATTAATTAAAAAGAGGAGGCACCTCGCTTTCTGAAACATTGCAGTAACGAAATCAGTAGAATATGGAATCGGTTTATTTGTTAGAACCGATCTTGAAATGCTAATAACATTGAAATTATACGCCAGATATATTCTTATCTAAAAAGCACTTTCTTTTGGTGTGTTCTTCTAATGATGTTAGAATTTTCTTGGGAAAGGCATCAGTTCATATCTTCTCCACACCACAAGCTTTGGTTTAAATTCTTGTAGACGATGAGTCCGAAAAAGTTAATGTCGGATGTTATCCATTTTGTAGATGAGACCGTTATTTCGCAGAAAGGTTTTTTTTTTAAAGAATGTTGATGAACAAAAGAGGAAACTCTTTTCCAAATTTAACAAATTTATCTATGATTCAAAAATGTCCGTTAAATAGTTGGAATAGAATTCTATGCTGTGTCCATCTAGGACGTACACGATCATGATTGTCAATAACTCCTCTCCTTTTTAGCCCTTAGTAAAGTTTTCTTTATGCTATATCTTCTAACACCTGTTCTGCCAACGACGTACACAAGCTTATTGGGTAGATTTGGCACTGCTTTCCTCAGCCTCTCTACCCCTGTGCGTGTTAATTTTTCAAGTCCTGTTTACTCATTATTTTCAATTGATGCTACATATAAGTGTTCTTTTTGTCTTAATTTCTTCTAAAGCTTCGTCGTTTCTCGTGTATTCACTCCATGGTATTCTCAGCATCCTTCTGTAGAACCACATTCCTGTTAGCTGAAGTCTCTTCTCCATCTGATGTCTCTGCATACACTACCATACATCGATGTTACATAACATTTCAGTACTATTTTTGTTTCCAATGAAATTTTCCTGTTGCTTAATACTTTGCCTAGCTTTTGAAAGGTATTTTCGCTCGTTACAAATATAGAAATTAGACACGAAAAAGTCGATGATATAAATGCCGAATAGTCTTTCGTTCGTATATATGTGTGTTTGTTAATAACGTTTGATTTTTTTACATGTAAATTTTATTTATGTTTTTGGATATATGTGTATATATCCGTAGTAGTAGTAGTAGCAACAATTGTAATACAATAATAGATAGATTTTTCTGATGATAATGTAAACTGCGTAATCATTTGAAGTAATGCTGAAAACAAAATGATGTATAAGATTTGTGTTGATAGCAGTAATAAATGAACAATGCCCAAATGAATAATCGTTAAAGTTGGGAAATATACGATACCTTTTACGGAAAACTTGATAAACTGAAATTTAACAACAGACAATGGACTCCAAATTGTACCTAACAATTACAAATTACGTCTAACGTGTCATAGGTAAATATATATTTTACTCACAATCATAATGGCGGTAAAACAAAGATTTCAAATCAAATAGATCCTTTCATTTTTCTAAACAAAATCGTCTGCAAATGTGAGAAAAAGTAGCACTCTTTTTCGAGGGATATAATTTGTGGAAAAAATAGAAATTTGACAATTCAAAGTTCAATCCATCTTGAGCTTCTTTTATTCACACTCACAAAAATAATAACAACTTAATGTCTGCTAGACAAATAAGGTTTTGCCGCATACTTTTCTTTTTATCCATGTGTGGAAGCCATTCTAGAAAGGCATCGAGATAGGACGTCATAACATCTCCCAAGAAGTCATTCAATTCGCAGATAATAAAAGCAAAATATCTGTAAAGAGTCATATTTCCTTACTACGTACTGAAGAGACACAACATTTCACTTCAGGATCCGTTTCTCTTAATGTTTCATTTCCCTACAGAATTTCAATGACCAATTGCTACATGACACGTTTTATATAATTTCACCTCAAGCAAGGCAATAAAGCCACTAGGACTCAAGAGGTTGCCGAGTGTTACAGAATATGAGAAAAATTACTATTAAGAAGAGAAGACAATAAAAGAAGTCAGAAGATAATGATAGACATCGGATTTAAATTTTTGAGCATCAAAGTTGACTGAGAAACAGAAATCAGGAACAGAGTTCCACAAGCGAGAAGTGCAAGAGAATAAACTGTTACCATAGAACATGCAGTTACATCTAGCCATTATAATTGTGCAATGATGAGACCTTGCTGTTAATCCAGTACTGCGATGAAATTTATAAAGTCTAGGTTTCATGGCGGAAACTTCATCAGAACAATTAACATGAAAGTATTTACATTATTTACATTATTCGGACTATTGTCCTCATCTTTGTCACCATATTTATTACAACGCTTCAGCCGTTGTACACTCCGGCCTTCTTCAGGTGGTTGGAATGTTGAACTGAACCCTTTATTTCGCTCAATGGGGTAGACTGTTATAGTTCCAAGTGCCAGGTTTTAATGGATGTCATTAGTTATCTCCTGCTAATTTCCCTCTGAACGTCCTCCACTGCCTTAACCGGGTATTGAACTCACACTCTTTGGGTCCTGTCACTAAATCTAACTAACGCCTTTATCCACTGTGCCATGTGCCCTTGAGGACACCCATTAAAACATGGCACGTGGGACGAGAACAGTCCACCCCAGTGAGCGAAATAAAGGTTTCAGTTCGACATTTCAACTACCTGAAGAAGGCCGGAGCGTACAACGACCGAAACATTGTAATAAATATGACGACAAAGATTAGGACAATAGTCCGAATAATGTAAATAATGTACAGAATAACCCATTCGGAAATATAGACAGATGCTGAAGGGCCGAAACTTTGGAATAAATAGGGCGGCAAAGATGAGGACAATAGTCCGAATAATTTAAATAATGTACAGAATACCTCATCTCAGAAATATAGACAGATGCTGAAGGGCCGAAACTTCGTAATAAATATGGCGGCAAAGATGAGGACAATAGTCCGAATAATGTAAATAATGTACATAATACCTCATCTCAGAAATATAGACAGATAATTAAAGTATTTAATAAGATACAGCGAAGCTACGTACGACGGTGGAAAAGTGACTAAAGACGAGATGCAAATCAGCACCAATAACATTGCAG
The DNA here is from genome assembly GCA_963932145.1 of Acanthosepion lycidas. NCBI lineage: Eukaryota > Metazoa > Mollusca > Cephalopoda > Sepiida > Sepiidae > Acanthosepion > Acanthosepion lycidas. Next base: position 104,523,090 of record OZ010585.1, read on the forward strand.
ATTTTTATTTTGGGTTTTATCAGAGCAATAGACCAGATCTTTTACCGTTTTCAACAAGACGTTTTCCTAAACGATATCTTTCTTTTTATGATAAATATTCCTACTTCGATTTACATCAAGTTTTAACATATATTATTTATTTCTTTACTTTAATTTCTGTCTCAGGTGTTTTGGATAGGCGGCAAAATATGTTCCGTGTTGCAAATACGAAAGTGTTAGCAAAACGGGAAAATATTTTGATTATAACACCTGATGATAGTTTTCTTGTGTAGATTATTACGGTACAATATTATAATTTTGGAACATCGTGATAGAAGGAATTATGATGATGGGCTGATGTATTTTCTGCGTACCATTGTCCTACAACCCTGACTTACAAACCATTATTTCAGAGAAAGAATCCTAACCTAAATCTGATACAAGTTTACAGAAATACAACACCCAATGAGTATAGACTTGGTACTTTTTCGTTTATCCCCCACTCTGACCTCTCGATCTCTGGTTACCTTCCTCTCCTTAGAAAGACTCTGAAACCTATATACACGAAATAGGAGTTTACGTCAAGGACTGTTTCCCATTGGCTAGGCAGCTCAAATCTCCAGACCATTCATACATGGGTCTCCGTCTATCTGTCCTCAATGCTGCAAGCTAGCTCTTCTTCGTCTATTGCTCTCCATCCTTCCAGAACTATGGCGTACACGAAATCATTTTTGACAATATAGACACCCGATTTCGCCGCTAGAACTGAGGCTCTGTTGAGCGAGTTGCACATAACCCCATCGGTGGTATTGGATATAATCTCTAAATTAGACTCTCATAAATCAGGCGGTGGGGACGGGATACAAGCCATTGTCCTGAAAAAATGTGCGCTTGAACTGGCTCCTGTCCTCTCCAAACTATGCAACTACTGCCTCAACGACTCTTGCTTTCCATCCGGTTGCAAGTCTGTTGTACCTGTCTTTAAGAATTCTGGTGACCTTTCTGACCCGTCTAACTACCCTCCTATCAGTCTCCTACCACTTTTTAGTAAAGTCTTTGAAGCTTTAATGAACGCCGAAGTGGTGAAGCACCTTACATCCCATGATCTGCTCTCTGACAATCAAGATGGTTTCCACTTTGCCCAATCTACAGCTGATGTGCTCAGGTCCATAACTGATTTGTTTACCGAGGTCTTCACAATAACAGAGAAGCTCGTGCCATGGCTATAGATATATCTAAATCCTTTTTTATAGGGTTTGGCATGCCAGCCTCCTTCGTAAGCTTCAGGATGATTATTTGACTTAATACAATAATTCCTGTCAAACCGTGTAATGGAGGACGTTCTTAACGGATTCTCCTCCAGTTCCTTTCTCACGAACGCAGGTGTTCCTCAAAGGTCTATCCTGGATCCTACACTGTTACTTATCTTCCTTAGCGATCTCCCCGATGTCATCAGTTCCCAAGTAGGCATCTATGCAGACGACACTACTATTTACTCCCGCCTATATAGCAAATCTGTTATCGCTGACAAAACTAACTGGGCCGTTAGTTTCGATGTTTCTCCAATCGATTGTTGACTGGAACAGGAAATGGCTGGTTAATTTTAATGCCACAAAAACAAAACTGCTCACTATTACTGTTATGGTCCAAGTTCCTTGTACCCCGGTGATGGCCCAACGTTAAAATCAATGAAAGAATAACACGAACACAGGTATGTAATACAAAGATATATTACAACAGAAATATAATACAAAGAAGTAGAAGTATTAGTAATGACTATCAGATTTGGTTAGAGTGAACTATGTTGTCTCGACAAGTATCACTATTTCAATATCCTTACCATATGCTCTCAATTATCTCTCCTCGTCTTACAATCTCCTGATACCTCTTGAGAGGCGCAGTATTTATAATGTCAGGAATAGTCCTTTATTATTATGGGTAAGTTCCCATAACAATTACCCACCACGGAGAATCATCCCTACCTCTCATTACAATGTCTGATGCTCAACTCCACGGGAACAGATTTTTGCAACGGCTTGGTCTCACACTTGTCCGCTGATCTGAGAAGGAACAATTACATTTAATCATTAGCTTCATCTACCGCAAGGGAAGTTGGTTCTCTGTGTCGCACAAGAATTTTTTTTCTCGCCCGAGTCCATCCTTCAAATCTATAAATCAGCCATTAACCCTTGCATGGAATATTGCTGTCATATATGGTCTGTTCGTCTTAAGGTCCTCGGCAAAATCCAGAGACGGATATGCAATGTGGTTGGCCCTGATCTGGCATCTCGTTTAGTCGCTCTCTTATAGGCGTACCGTCGCCTCCCTCTGTCTTTTCTACAAATACTTTCACGGTAACTGCTCCGACGAGCTATTTTCGCTACTTCTCAATCTGCATGAATTTAAACGTGCCACCAAATCGGCAATCTAATTCCACCTTTTCATTGTCGAAACGGTTAAATGTAGCCGTCTCTTCTACTCCAATAGCTACATATCTCACACTTCCCGTCTGTGGAACTCCCTTCCTCTTACTTGCTTCCCTGATAGTTATAAACTCCAACTATTCAAATACAATGTCAAACGAGATTCCCAGATGCTTTGATCTATTCCCTGTCTTTCTCTTCATTCTTTTCCTCTTTCAGGCGTCTTTACACTTTATCCCAACTCTCTGTAACCCCTTTCGTGCTAGTGGCACTTCCGCCTTGCGTGAGGTGATACGCTTAAATAAAAAAAAAAGCATTTTGATATTAAAGACATATTTTATACGAATACTTTTTTCGCCCCGAAATTTTATAAATAACATAATTTTATTTCTAACAAAGTTTTCTAATTGTTTTCTTCCATATTGCAACATTATGCAGTTACGTAGAAATATTGTAAGGATTTTTAGTTTTTTCAGAAATTATAAGTATGTTAAATAAAAGAAAATATATTTATTTCCCCCACTGTAGGTGTATATGTGTGTGCATGCATGTGTGAGGTGGAGTGAGTGTGTACATATAAATGAACTATACACAAAGCAAAATTTGTTTAACGATGTTGTCAAGAACTCTTGGTATTGATTTTTGGAGCTTGGGAATTTTGAGGGGAAAAATCGATCTGTGTGGGAAAAAATGTAATCGTTGGTTGTAAGGCATTCGAGGAAAAGTTTGTCGATCGTGCCACCTTGTTACGGACATTAAGAAAACAGGACAGGGCATGAGCCCCAAATAATTTACAGTATGGACACATATAGAGCAATCCAAAGTCGATATTTATATAATTTCTGTGACAAAGTATGTGAGTCACCAGCAGATCGGAAGAGTCACACAATAATGCGTACTACGGAAAGATATTCAAGTCTTTCCTTGGTCATATGTAAAGCAAATATTGCAATAGTTAAATGGACCTTTTGCGTCACTTACGCACACATGCTGCTCGATTCTAAAATTGAAGGAATGGCTTTCTATCGTCAAGGAACAGATTGCTACATATTTTATTATTTCAAACGTTATTCTTAATGGATAGCCATATTTGAAATTGACGCTGCGTGTTTACTTTTAAAGAACGTGTATTACATTTGTCTCCACATTGGAGAAATTTGAAGAAAGAGAATGTGCTTTCCGGAATGGTTCCAACCTGCGTCGCAGTTTGCTGAAGAAACAAATGTGCGATCCAGCCACAGATAGTAAACAGCCCAGCTGGTTTCTATTTTCCCTTTCTCCGACGAAGCGGGACACAGGTTCGGAAACCAGCTGAAAACTACACTTTCTTTGTAGAAACAATGTTTTTTTTATTAGTTTTAGTTGTGCGTACAGGAATAAAGACGAAAACAACGAATAAACTACCTAAGGAGTTGAAGTTAACGGATGTCAGAGGAAGTACAGTGGTAGATTGTAAAGGAGACATACGTTGTTTGAAGCTACAAAGGAGAGGAAGTTGTTTAATATCCTGATCACCCGCGTTCTAAGGGAAACTAAAAGAAGTATAGCTTAAACTTTCAAGAATTTTTAACCACAGGAATAACATTATTATTTGATCACATTAAGCAAGAGTAATATTGCTGAACTGTGATGCAATATCAATTCTCCTTTATAACAGTAAATATTTAACAATATCTTCACAGATGAAGAGAAGACTAGAGGTAACAGAAATGAGGTTCTATACAAGGTTTTAAAGACAGTTCGCCCAACAGGAATAAATATGTTCGCCTATCGTCTGGTTCACACTCCTCTTAGGTCTTTTTGAACACGGTTAGAGGTTTATCCCTCGTTTTATGCTTAGGACTGGCTTTCTTGATTTATTTTAAAGTCGACTTTAATTCTATATTTCTGAAGTCCCCGTTAAAATCTGAAACTTTATTTTTTTATTTTTCCTCAATAAGAGTAGAATAGGTTTACCTATCGTCCGGTTCACGCGCCTCCCCGGTTTTTTGAACAGGAGTATAGATTCATCGCTTGTTCTTGCTTAGGATTCGGCTTCCAGTTACTTCTAAAATCTACTTCAAATGTATATTTCAAACGTCACCGCCTTAAACTCAGAAATTTTATTTACTTTTTATTTTTATTTTTCCCTAATAAGTGTAGTTAGGCTTGTGTGTCGTCCGGCTCACACTCCTTCCCTGTTTTTTGAACATGTATAGACGTTTACCTCGTGTTCCCTTTTTAGGATTCGATTTTTGTTTCGTTCTAAAGTTTTCTTATGCTTTTTCACTGCTAATAGACAGTTCCGTTTTAGTGGCATTATCGCCTTCCTTCAGCTGAATGCTGAGAATATAAAGAATTAAAGAGAGGAGAAAAAATACATTTTAAGGAAAACGTAAATAAGAAATGTCACATAGAACAGATATAATATTTAGCAAGCTTGTCTCGCTAGATCAATTACGACTGAATAGTGTGTTCGATTCCCACTAGGTGCCCCATACATTCGGCCTTGTGCCACATCTAAGCTACGCTTAGAAAATCATTTAGGGCACCTTGACGTGGTGTAATGATTAGCAAGCTTGTCTTGCTCGAACACTTACGACTGAGTTCGATTCTCACTTGGTGCTCATAATTTAGATCTTGTGCCACATGTAATCTACGCTTAGAAAATAAACATAGTTAGAATCAGAAGAAAGACAGAGAGAGAGAGAGAGAGAGAGAGAGAGGGGGGGGGAGAATTGCGAGTAATGTATCTGACGAACACGTGTAACTAGATGTCAGAACAGGAAGTGCGATATGACAGACGAAATACATAATTGCTAAGAACTAGGAGAGGTAAGAATTTGTGACGACGACGACGACGACGGTGATATCTTTGTTACAATCTTTCACAGGAGCAACTTAGTGACAAAACCAAAAAGATATGTCTGAATGTCAATTTAATATCTTCACACTTGAATAAGAGAACATAAAATATATATATATTTAGATAATTGATTTTAGATGAACTTGAACACAGTATCGAAGGAATGAAGTTGGAAGTTATTTTTTAGAGTTAAAGCTAATTAACATTTAATTATGCCAACCGTGAATGGGGATAAATGATAAATAAACTGTGTAAGTAAAAACTTAAAACAACAAATCTCCATAAACATTAATAAGGAATAAACAACCACATATTACTCACATATGTTAGATATTTACTGCACGTTACAAGAATATATATATATACATACATACATATATACATACATATATATATATATATATATATATATATATATATATATATATATATATATATATATATATAGAGAGAGAGAGAGAGAGAGAGAGAGAGAGATTTGAACAAAATGGACATCATTTTACACCTAAGGAACTTTTCAACCAACAGTTTTTCAAAGATGAACGTTAGCAAATTGTAAACAAACAAGGACACAACCATAATAACGAAAGAGGAAGGAAAGCTGGAACGCGATTAAAATAAAATAAACTTTTTTAATTGTAAATAATCTAAAAAAATAAATAAAACTTTCCACAAGAGTACGAAATGGAAAAAAGATACCCTCAGTCCCTCCAACAGCAGTAACGATCGCATAAAATGCTCCTTTTGTCTACACAGGGTCGGCTGGTGAAGTTTTATAAACACAGCCTCGAGAACTCAGAGATGGTAAACCAGGCGAGCACTGTGTAGAATTGAAAACTGTGTGTCTTTATAGTCGAAAGCACAGTCCGGGCTGTCCAGAAAAATGCTGTTCAATGGACGAATTGTGGACTGCTTAAGTAGTTCTTAAAGGTTGGTTCCGACTACTTGAGCGCAAATAGGCGGGAACATGCTGCCCAATCCGCGTCTCGAACCTCAGATTGGTTCGTTCTATGTACGCCGCTTCAGTCGGCATTTAGAGGTGTAGACAACTAAACATTTCTGAAAATAGAACGAACGATCCTTACTAAAGGAAAGGAAAACAGATTTTGTTTGAAAAACCGTGCGCAATTTAACAGCATTGTAACACAACGCGATAAAAACTGAAATTCTGTCAGATAATAACTGACCCTTCCTACCAATCCAAGGTAACTTTAAATAAATAGTGTACCGAGTAGGTCCCAAAACCACTGGTTCTTTAAAAACGTTTGATTTTACTATTTATAACACGTTTGATGACACAAATGTCTTCCTTGAACTGGTACTGAGAAAGTTCTGCTTTTGTGATTTTGTTAGCATGCGGGTAACTGTGGAGCACGAATATATATACACAAATTGGCAAAAAAATAGACAAGCACACACATGAACCCTATACAATATAGGACGTGTGTGCATGTGTATGTATATATATATATATATATATATATATATATATATATGTGTGTGTGTGTGTGTGTGTGTGTGTGTATATATATGTGTAGACTAATTCCTTATAAGACAGTATTTATGTATGGAGAGGGAATATACTTATACATACGGATGCTAGCAAAGACACACACAATACAAAAAATGGAAATAGATCTAAGAACACTCAGGGGTCATTAAAAGATAAGATTACAGATATCTTTCATCACTCTTTCTCAGACCAATCTTAATCGTTTTATCCCCCTTCAAGCATAAGAATTTTCTCACCGCCAGCCCAAGAAAACCATTTGTGTCACGACCACGCAAAAAGAGAATATTTAACCTCGAAAAACATAAGGAAAATTAATTCATTTTAATATGTGGAAATATCCACTCTTTGTCTAAAGAAGATCGCGAAACCCGAAACACGTGTTGTAAAATTAAGGAAAATAAAGAATAATATATATATATTTTTAAAAAGTCCACCTTAAAACGCAATATGTCTGCGGTTTCTCTCTTCTTATATATATATATATATATATATATATATATATATATATATATATATTATAATCTTTTTTTTAAAAATATGATTCGATCGCTAAATAAGAGTTTTCATGTTTCAAGAACAGAAACTAAAAACTTCAATTTCATTTATAGAAATTAAATTAAATTAAAGCAGCTAGTTCTGTTTCATCCCCAACCGAATTTTGAAATAAGTAATTATGAAATTTACGGAGCTTTATAAGCATATACATTCGTAATATTAATTTCTATGAATATGGAGAAAACTAATCATTTTAATTAGAGGCGGTAGGGTATTCATTTTCACTGACAACTATTGTATCAACATATTAGTTACTTTAGAAAAGCGGTTAAGTCAAGGTAAGGTCGGGGTGCCTTTTTTCAAACGAATGATGACATCCGTTCAACGCATATCGTTTGGTCTATTTCAACGACAAAAATTTTTTGGCACTTTCGTTACGCCGTTAAATGTGAATTTGTATACGTAGAGATTTTTTCCTAAAAGGGTTGTTTGTATATGAATATGTTGTATTGAACTACAATTTGATTTTTTAAGGTTTTTTTTTAGCTAATGATTGTGTTAAGTTTTTAAACCTATTGCTTTAATTGAACTTGTTTATAGACTTTGAAATTTAAAAGAAAATTAAGCTAATTATTTAAGACGAATGTCTGTTGGTGTCCGCAAAAAAAAGTTATCTCATGCATTTGATTTACTAAATTTTCCTTTTTTGGAAACTTAACAATGTGTAGTTTTTCATGTTGGCATAAAGGGCATGGGACATCCCAGGTTTTACAAGTTCTTGTCCTATTTATTATTTTCCATTTTACTTATGGTGTTTTATTCGTTTCTTTTAGATGCTAAAATATTTAGATAGCGATGTCCGATTCTATTTCTAATATTATTGAAGTAACTTTTGTGTTGTTGTATCCACCTTATTTTAAATTTATTCTTCGTGGATCCTACATATATCTTTTCAATGTTTGTATTCTCAATGGATGAGATTGTGCATTTGTATACCATAGATTCTATGCGGCACTTATTATCCAACGGGCAAAATTCAGGGTTTCTACAATCTCATAATTTTTCATTATTTTAATTTAGGGTTGTTATTTATTTGATTTTGGCTGGCGCGTTTTTTTCAGAATTTTATTATTATGTTTTTTTGTATGATTCTAGATTTTTAGTGTAGCTGTAACTTAATTTTAAGGTGTTTTTATTAAAGATCTTGCTAAGTTTGCTATCAGTAGAAAACTGTTTTTCAATTAAAGCTTTGAATTTTTGCCCTAGCTTATTGCTAATCATTTAGTTGAACTAGAGGGATATACCAAATGATTTTTCATTCTATGTTTTTCTTCTGGTTTGTACTATTGTTTATTTTTATATAATTGATGTTAGCGTTTTTGTATCCATCTTTTTAGAGCTGTGTTGTAAAAATTACTGTGTTTCTGGAATATACTTAATTGTAGATAGACGATGGTTAGACATAGGGTGTACATACAAGGGGGTAGTGTTAGGTTTTCTGTTGTTCATTAAGCCTAAAGTTATTTCGAGGAAGTTTACCCTTTTCAATTTTGTGACAGCTGTAGTTTTTAAACTTAGTTTTCTGAATTCACTTATCTTTCTAATTTTATCTATTTTAAAATTTGTGGAACTCCTCACTACCATGTGCCCGTCATCCCTGTATAGTCCGATGTAATCGTCAGGCCACGATTGCATCTAGCATGAAACAGACTGTCACCTCTAAGTGTTGACTTCTATGATCATTTTTATATTCATATATATATACACACACGCGCATACACACACATATATATATATATGTTATGGGACCTTACCCATAATAACATAATGCGCTATTCCATACGTAATAAATACTGCCCCTCAAGGAAGCAGCGAGTTTAGTCTGAAATCAGGCGACCGACTGACCGGCTGATCGGTTGGACTCTCTACCTTCGGGCGAGGAGGAACCCGAATGAGGCTACGCCGAAGGGCGGGGTCTCTTTCGGGGAGGTAAACCGACCCTGAATCCGTTTATACGGGTTCAAAGGGAATATTTTTGGCCGAGCCCAAGGGCTCGAATATCCCACGTTAAACCAGCCTTGTGCCACATGATGTCCTCGTGGTGGGGGTGACTAAATACAGTTCTGTCTGAAGTCTGGAGTGAAGTCTGATAGATAAATGAATAGCTAAAAATATTATTAAATATTATTAAAAAAGTAACAGTTTTAAATAGATCAATTTTATGATATAAGCCGATAATTAAAAAAAATATATTTATCTGAATATTTGTCTCTATTAAAATTTTTTGAATATTTTGATTTTTTCATGTTTATTTTGAAGGTGTCAAAAAGAAATTTTTGATTTTTATTAGAAAACAGGCGATTTATTATTGATAGAGACATTGCCTGTGGAATGATTCTAAAGAAAATTCTGAGGTTAAAATACAAATGTTCATGATAAATATGTAAAATGTTAAGGGGTAATTTATTAATATCTCCATTTATATTAAGAACAGAAGAATACCATGCGGCAAATCTCTCTAAATAGGTTTTTCCTAAAAATTCAGATCAATGAAGATTAATTCAGAGCATTTTTATTGTTTCTTCTTATATGTACCTATATTTTAATTAAAAAAAAGTATGCAAATTAAAAATTAATTTTGAATGAGACTAAAATTTCAGGTACAAATTAGATTAATTCCTATAAGATATTATATATTTTAATGCGTTTTCGATTAATGCGTATCATTTAATGTACACATTAGCCGAACTAATCGAGGGATTCCTACACACAGACACACACATCTATCTATCTATCTATCTATCTATCTATCTATCTATCTCATTTTGTTCATCTCTAAGTCTGTTCACATCTATCTATCTATCTATCTATCTATCTATCTATCTATCTATCTATCAGCTAGCTAGCTAATCTGTATTTTCTCATAAGTTTCCATATTTTCTTATCTATCAGCTAGCTAGCTAATCTGTATTTTCTCATAAGTTTCCATATTTTCTTATCTATCTATCTATCTATCTATCTATCTATCTATCTATCTATCTATCTATCTATCTATCTATCTATCTATCTATGAATGTCCCCTACTGGGACTTAAGTTCAACCCAGACCTCAAGTTTATCTCCGAAACAAGATCCTTCTCTAATGATGCTGGAAAAAGAGCCGGTTCTCGGCAACGCAGTAGAACGCACCTGATACCCTCTATCTTCACAAGAGTCAGGTCAGGCCAACAATGAACAACCATATATTGACAGGAGGTGCTCCGTCTTTATCTTCCTGACTCAACAGATTTCAAAAATGTCTACACGGCCTTGTGAAGGACGAATGGTTTTATCCTTTACAAAACATTTCTGAAAGACATAGCGTTGCAAGCCTCTAGCTAATCTATCGGTATTTCCATGGAATGTGTTCAGATGAACAACTTTCTTTCGCTACACCAATTCTAACTTTCACGGCTAAGACCCTTTATGTCACGCACATCTTAGCGGACCACAATCATTCCCTTTATATCGCTAATTTGTGGAACCGATTTAAAAGAGGTTTCTTGCCCCATCAATCTTGACCTCATCATTTCAAGCCTTAACTCCTAGATTCGACATATCCTCATAAACTGTACTGTTTAATCTGTAACCCTCTACTTTGTGTGTATCTTGTGCTTTGTAGAGGGGGAGAATTATTCGAAAAAATAAAACTCATTACACCGGTCTACATTTTTCTTTCGACCCAAATGTTGTTGGGCAATGAGCACATGTTTCTGGGCTTATTTTTTCACTCTGAATCTGCAAATTAGGACCATTTTGCCCCATCTCATCACATTTTATCAGTACATATAATTTCTATTTTTCTTAAAATTGTCCAAAATACTCATTCTACAGTGATACGCCAGGGCCAAGTAGAACCAACCTTATACGTTTTCAGTTTAGAATAACTTAACATAAACGAAAAATATCCCAATAACATAAAGATTGCATTTTCAACATTTTCAGATCGGAAAATTTTTTTCAGAAAAAATATCACACAAAATTAAATTAAGGCAAGCATGTAGTGATCAATATTAGAATCAAAACAAAGAAGATACAAAGGAAAGAAAAATACATTTATTTTTTTCCATGCAAAGGTATAAAACTTCTCTTCTTGGAAACTGTACGGTGCGTTTGTAAAGGTCGATCTTTTTTGATGCTCCAACAGAAATCAGCCATCATGTTAATATCTCCTTATCTTTTTTCCATT
>OZ010585.1:104544571-104602071 GCA_963932145.1 Acanthosepion lycidas
AATATTAACAACGAGAAAGTTTTGAGAAAAGGTAACGAAAAATCATTTTTACTTGAAATCAGTAAAATCACTCATCCAAATCCGGGTATGTTTTGCAAGCTGTCCGCCCAGAAACATTTCCTCCCGTCGAGGTCTTCCGTTAATATAATTACCGAGATTTTAACCATCCCTGGCTTGCTGGGTTTTGTTGAGTAGCGTACAGCAACTGGTAATCTTCAGTGGTCAAAAATCTGAGTACTGATCAGAATTAACATTAACTTCGAGGAACCGTTGTTTCAACGTGATACGGCCGTAAGCGCGTGATATAACCGTAAATAAGGAAAGTAACATTTGAAATTTCTATGACACATAATGAGGAAAGAGGTTTGGGGATATTTGGCAACAACATATTTACGAGTGGAAGGCAAATACTGTGAGTAAGCTACGCAAGGATTTTGTGTAGATGTATGGTAGAATAGATAGGATAGTAAAAACACAAAAAATATTAATTGTTAAAAAGGATCGGAAGTTGTAGAGAGCCGTGATCGCCCACGTCTTCAAGGGACACGGTATATAAAAGAAGAAGCGATAGAAACTATTACACACTAAATAATTGACCGTGTTTTTCTCGTATCGACAACTGATATATCACAACCACCAGAACCACATATTTAAAAGTAAAAGGTAAAACTCCTCCAATCAAGATTGGTTTATAGAAGTTTGTAATGAATGTTTCGCTCTTGGAATGAAGAATTCTCTCGGGTAATATCTGGGGAATTATTTCCAAGTTGGTCTAATCATATTAGAAGAAATGTTACATGCCGAACGACTAGCAACATAAATGGAGAACCCAGTAAACAATGGATTGATTAGCAATCACTTACGGGTCAAACACGTTGATCACTACTGTCGAATCGAAAAGATCTTTTATACATATTTCACGATTGTGGAATGCTTAGCGAAGCGAAAAGCTCACCACTAATTGCTCGTGAGACGAATAAACTAATAACGGCGTATAAATATCTTTCCACGGCGGTTACTGATATATTTTAACGCGTTGCAACGACATAGCAAGATGATTTACAAAGACGGTATTTATATATCAAAGTACCAATCTAAAGTGTCACTTTTTATTTATATATTTAAACTACGATGGTGTGCTGAAAATATCATAGGCTGACTATGAAAGAGAGATGCTTGAGCCGTGAAAACTTGCATGTATTAATTTCAGTTCTTATTAATTCTTGCATTGTTTGTTGACAGGTAGACTGATATCTGACTGTCTAAAGAAGACTTCCAAAGTAAGTAGTAACAACTTTTCTTAAAAATGGACAAAATTCAGCATCAAGTACATGCAGGAAATGGGTTTAGCCCCTAGAACATTTATACTGAAATGATTGCTACTTTCGGGATGATGCTGTATCAACAGTTCAAAAGTTGCACTATTTATATTATTCGGACTATTGTCCTCATTTTCGTCGCCATATTTATTACAACGTTTCCGTCGTTGTACGCTCCGGCCTTCTTCAGTTGTTTGGCATGTCGAACTGAACCCTTTATTTCGCCCGCTGGCGATCTAATTTTATGTTAGTTATCTCCTGTTAATTCTCCCCTCTAAGTTCTCCACCGCCTTAACCAGGTCCTGTCACTGGATCTAACTAACGCCTTTATCCACTGTGCCACGTGTCCTTGAGGACATCTGTGTATGAATTTCTGGGTATTGTAAACCTAATATCTTCATCACCATTTTTTACCAGTGTTCATATTGGAATTTTTGCTGTTATCATTGTATTTTTTTTACCAGAGCTCATATTGCAATTTTCATTGTTATCGCTTTTCAAAGTGGCCAGTTGAATTAAGGAGAGTCTTGGAGATGACTGAAAATCTAGACATCCTGCAACTGCCACCACCGAGGAAAACATTGTTCGTGTTCACCACATGGTGATAGGTGATGTGCGATTAACTATAAATCAAATGCTATTAGCATATCCCGTGAGAGAAATCGGAAGATTCTGCTCAATATACAATGCATGACGAAGGTTTCTGCGAGGTGGTCGTCAGAACATATGACACTTGATAATAATGAGCACATCACAGGAAAATCTTACATAGTTTGAGGCAGATCCACCTAGTTTACTTGAAAGATTCCTAATCCAGGATGATTGTTAGTTTCATCACTGTGAGCCAAAAACAAAGACACAATCCCTGCAAAGTAAACAACCCCCACACCTGCCCCAAAGAAAGCTAAGGTCGTTTTATCTACACAGAAGATGTTGGCTTCAGTTTCTAAGCATCCAAAATTCATACACTATTCACATTATTCAGACTATTGTCCTCATCTTTGTCGCCATGTTTATCACAACGTTTCGGCCGTTGTACGCTCCGGTCTTCTTCAGGTGGTTGAAATGTGAACTGAACCCTTTATTTCGCTCACGGGTAGACTTTTCTAGTTCCACGTGCTATGTACTAATGGGTGTCAGTTATCTCTTGTTAATTCCACTCTGAAAGTTCTCCACTGCCTTAACCAGGTATTGAACCTAAACACTTTGGGTTCTGTCACTGGATCTAATTAACATATTCAACAGTCTACCCCAGTGAGCGAAATAAAGGGTTCAGTTCGACATTCCAACCACCTAAAGAAAGCCGGAGTGTACAACGGCCGAAACGTTGTGATAAATATGGCAACAAAGATGAGGACAATAGTCCGAATAATATAAATAGTGTACATAATACCACATCTCAGAAATATAGACAAAATTCATAAAGTTTATTAACTATCTCTAAAAGGGACACTATAAATGGAAACTATTATGCAACTTGCTAAGGCAGTAACGAAATGCTATCAAGTTCAAGCATCCAGGGAAACTGAAGAATAGAGTCTTGTTTCAAGATAATTCTCTAGCAAAGAACTCCTTGGTTTCAATGGCTGCTGAGCGTGACTGACTTTGAACTATTTGATCATCTGTTCAACAACATAAAAAGAAACACTTAGCTTTGAAACAGTATCGCAATGATGATCACGTCATATCTACTGTTGCTGAAATTTTTGACAGACAGGATGAAGAGCCTTCTTTGAAAAGTCAGACGCCAGTTTACTTGAAAAGGAACAATGCAGTTATTAGTAAGCAGAGCTGAAATTAATGCATGCGTCTCTCGATCATAGTCAGCGTTTGAACTTTTTCAGCCTATACTTGTATATATCTAAACTATAACTAATGACATCTTAATATATCTAAATTATAATTACTGACATCTTCTCTTTTTATTTGTCGTTTCCATTCATGACGTAGGCGATCATGGCTCTACATGATCTTCTATCCTTTCTAGGTCTTAGCCACATTTCTCCCTTTTCCTACCGCTCCCATTTTCCCATCCATTCACATAAACTCGTCAGGTAGGTGGCCCGATGATTTCCATTATCCAAGATGTCTTGTGAGTGTTAATTTTTCCAAGCCCTCCTTCCTTCTGTAGAACAATATTTCTGGTGCCTCCGGTTTATTTTTCATCCGTGATGAGATTGTCCAGCATTCACTGGCATACACAATGATTCATACCCTACAGCAATCCAGCACTCTTTTCTTTGTTTCAAATGGAATTTTCCATTTTGTTAGTATTTTGTTTAGCTTTTGGTAAGCATCGGATGTGCGTTCGGATTGCCTTGTTGTACTTTAAATTCTCTGTTACAACACTTCTCAGATGAAACTAAAAAGGTGTTACCAGGTGCTTAGGGGTCTACCTTTACATTAATTCAAATGTAAGTAGTTTGGAAATCTTTAATACGAACTGAGCGATGTTGCTACACTGCAAATTAACCAAAACATTATTATCAATAAGTCTTCGAGATCTCTTCGGAATCGAAGATCTTTGGACATTGCTCTTTCGGGTTCCGTTTTAGTTCATTCCAACTATTTTCTCTAACATTCCAATGAGGAGACTGGTTCGGCCAATTTTCTAAGCGCTTCATCAATTGAAATAACTTATGTCTTATGATTATGTCTTATGTCTTATGACTTATGTCTTATGTTTTATGTCATGTCTTATGACTTATGCCTTATGACTTATGTTTTATTATCTTATGACTTGTGTCTTATGTCTTATGATTTATGTTTTATGACTTATGCCTTATGACTTATGTCTTATTATCTTATGACTTGTGTCTTACGTCTTATGTCTTATGACTTATGTCATAACTTATGTTTTATGTCTTTTGACGTGTGTCTTATGTCTTATTTCATGACTTATGACTTATGTCTTATGTACTATGACTTATGCCTTATGACTTATGTCTTAGTATCTTATGACTTGTGTCTTATGTCTTATGATTATGTCTTATTTCTTATGACTTATGTCTTATGTCTTATGAATTATGTCTTATGTTTTATGTTTTATGACTTATGTCTTATGTCCTATGACTTAGGACTTATGTCTTATTATCTTATGACCTGTGTCTTATGTCTTATGTCTTATGTCTTATGACGTATGTCTTATGTCTTTTGACTTGTGTCTTATGCCTTATTTCATGACTTATGACTTATGTCTTATGTACTATAACTTATGCCTTATAACTTAAGTCTTATTATCTTATGACTTGTGTCTTATGTCTTATGACTTATGTCTTATGTCTTTTGATTTATGTCTTATGTCTTATATCATGACTTATGTCTTATGCCTTATGACATGTCTTATGTATTATGATTATGACGTATGTCTTATGGTCGACATCGAAATAGAAATGTTAGCACTCGCCTCTCGAAAGATGTTTGATATTCTTGCAAAATTCCCATTTACATTGTAGAAAAAAAAATAATTACATTTTTCCATCTGCTCGAATTTAAATCTACTATAATGACTGCCGGATGTTTTTTTTACAGTTTTCCCATGATGTTTCATTAAATTGCTAATTAAGAGACAACTCTCATATTTTCTTGTTAAATTGAAAACGTTCGCTTTTGGGAGCACTCATCATTTCTTGCGTTTAATGTTTTCCGCAAACTGATACTTGAAGCAAAAAAATAATTTCATTATTGATAGCATCTACACCCACAATATTTAAGTAATGTCAAAATTCATCGGTCATATTTTTTGCTGTTGTCTTATTTTCTATTCAGTGGTGATTTATATTCGTCTCCATCAGATTATTTTCGCTTACGACCATATTGGCGTTTATTTGAACAACATTACCATTCCGGATTCTGTGTCGTCTCCCTTCAGGACATGCACGATTATTAGCTCTCCACAAATTCCTGTCCTTTAGTAAAGTTTTACCTATTTTCTGTCTTTCATAAATTCCGTTATGCCAACCATTTACAAAGTTCGTTAGGTAGTCTATACTCTGTATTCCTCAGCCACTTTCGCCTTCAATATGTCCTGTGAGTATCAAATTCCCAAGTCATGTTTCCTCATTAGGTACCCTAGAAATTTTAGTTGTCTTTTTTTACCTCGAAAAATAAGTGTTTTCTTACAATTTTCTCTAAAACTTCCTCGTTACTCGTATATTCAGATCAGGATTATTTTCAGCATACTTCTGCATGTCATCTGAGATCGTTCAATATACAATGCCATATAGGAGGAACCATATTATTTCAGTACCGTTTTCTTTGTTTTTAATAAGCGAATGTCCTATTTCTTCAGAAAATTGTTTCTAAATTGGGATATATTTATATTGGTTGTTGCAAGCTTTTTTATAAGTCCTGGTTAAGTTTACACTGTTGACAGCATAAACAGAACAAGTAAAAAAATAACTGATAAATTAAAAATTAGCGATAGAGTAGGCAAACTTGCTGAAAAGAAATGTTACATAACTCTTAAGGACCATTAGCATGATTTTCTGGAAAACCCTACTGCTAGGATAATTAACCCTACCAGACCCGACATAGGAAAGATCAGCAAATGAATCCTGGAAAGAATCACTTGCCAAATAAAAAAAAAAGCTTGGATTAAAATTATGGATCAATAGTAAAGATGTAATCAATTGGTTTAACAATATTGATAATAAACTGAACTGCGCCCTAATACAGTTCGATATCGTGGATTACTACCTATCAATTTCGAAGGATCTATTTACGACTGCCTTGGACTTTGCTGCTGTCTATTCTAACCTGACAAAGGAAGAAATAGATATAATCCTCAGAGCAAAAAAATCTGTCCTCGTTTATAACGGGGACCAATGGATAAAAAACAATAATGACCTATTTGACATCACTATGTGATCGTTCGACTCTGCAGAGTCTTCTGACATTGTTGGTCTTTTATTGCTGTACAACTTAAACGCGCACCGCGAAATTGATATTAAGGACATCGGGCTGTATAGAGATGACGGGGTCATGGTGGTGAGGAATTCTACTAGTTTTAAAATAGAGAAAATCAGAAAAATTATATTTAGTGAATTTAAAAATCTAAACTTAAAGATAACGGTATGTACTAAATCGAAAAGGGTAAACTTCCTCGACGTAACTCTAGATTTAGGAAGCAACACATACCAACTCTATAGAAAACCAAATACTAACCCCTTATATATACACCCGAAGTCAAACCACCCTCCATCCATAATTAAACATATACCCTCATCAATAGAAAATAGAATTAGCATTAACTCCGCTAACAAAGAAATATTCCAACAACACGAGAGCTTCTATAACGCTGCTCTAAAAAACAGTGGTTATAAAAATGCTAACATTAACTATAGTAACAATTGCACTAGCCAGAAGAAAAAAAGAACAGGAAAAGAAAAATCATTTGGTATACCCCTCCGTTCAACCAAATGGTTAGTATTAAACTAGGACATAAATTCTTAGCCCTAATTGATAAACACTTCCCTACCAATAGTAGGCTTAGTAATATATTTAATAAGAACACCCTAAAATTGAGTTACAACCGAAAACCTAGAAAGTATAATAAAAAACACAATAATAAAATCCTGAACAAATCCCCATGCCTGAATATTATTAATAAAAACCCTAGACTTAAATCTGACAATAGCAGTGAAAGATTGTATGATTGTAGAATCCCAGAAGACTGCCCATTAGAAAATAAATGCTGCATCAAATCTGTGGTATACCAATGTACTATCTCATCCACTGAGAGTCCTAATACTAATATGATATGCATTGGGTACACGAAGAATGATATTAAAGCTAGATGGAGGCAGCATAAGTGCTCTTTTAACAATATAAATAAAAGAAATCAGACTTCTCTAAATATTTTTGGCATCTGAAGGAAATAAATAGGACACCTAAAGTAAAATGGAAAATTATAAACGGGACTAGAACTTGTAAAATTGGGATGACCCATGCCCTTTGTGCCTCCATGAGAAACTGCATATTATTAAGTTTCTAAATAATAAAAATCTATTAAACAATAGACATGAGTTAACGGTTTTTTGCCGACATCATCAAATTCACGCATTGAATAATTTAGCTTAAAAACAAATATTCAATAAATTAACTTTTATAATCCATAGCCCCAATAAAAAGTTTAAACACCCTTCAAAAAAGATAGCCCTTTATGAAGTCGTCAAAAAACAAATGTTACGACAGTTTTTATATACACAAAACCCTTTCATAAAGAAATAAAATAAAAAAATAAATAAATCTCCATAGACACGTAAACCACACTGGTTGAAAACATCTTCCGTTTTAAATTCAGACACTCCCACCTTACCCTGACTTGACATCTATGAAAGTAAATCTATGCTGATACAATTTATTAGCACACAACACCCCTACCTATTTTTAAAATTCGCCATGGCTGTTACCATTGAAATTTTGATTTCAATTGTGAAAATAATATTAAAACAAAATTTCAGAAATAAGCTATTCCCAAAAGAATTTCGCTTGAAGATGGAACAGAGCCTACTTTAATTCAATTTAATTCAAATAATTATACTGAAGTTTTAGGCTCTTGTTTTTGAAACATGAGACCTCTTATGTAGCGTGTTGGAATCATATTTTTAAATAAATAATTATATTTATGCTCTACATTTGTATCGAGCACTATTTTTTAAAAATAATAACAAAAATAGTAAGAACTTTAGATTACTTACCTAACCAGTTATTTCCTATTTTCTATATATTTTCACCACACACACACACACACATACACACACACATACATACATATATATATATATATATATATATATATATATATATATATATATATATATATATATTACCACAAAAAATAAGGTACAACCCCTTGAATATCAATAAAGTGTTAGCTGAAAGCGCTCTGGAAATGAAACACTATGGTGATCCCCAAAAGAAAAATTCACAAGCCACGCTAGAAATTATGTTTTAGAAAAATATCCCTTGACCCTCGTACTTAATGAAACATATAAAAAAGGATTTCTCTGTAAATATAAAATACATATGTATGTGTGTGTGAATTTTGTGTATATATATGTGTGTGTGCTGTGCGTGCGTGAACACCTTGTGTTGGCTTTAGACAAGTATTCGTGCCTCAGATATCTGCCTTCTGTGTTATCCTGTTGCTGTATATCAAGTGGAGGATTCGCCTGTTACAGTGACAAGTGCGTGAACCTCACCACGACATGCTTTTAAGCACCAAATCAGAAAGAGCATTACTTCGCCGTGTAAATAGAAAAGGCGTTATTAGTTCAACTGACTGTCTTGACTGTCAACTGTATTGAGCTTGAAGAGATGTTACATAATAAAAACCACACCAGAATCAATTCTATTCTGTTCGTTTTCTTGATATTTGCTGGGAAGTTCTGCTTAAAACTCAGTCACCCTATTTCTGTTTCAAGAACTATGTATGCGAATAATGTGGATGAATAAGGTGGAACTATTTCCTCTAGGTTTCATGTACCAGAATTCTGATTTTGTACAAAACAGAAACCTAGGTCTAGTGTAGAAATACGCCATGCTAGTTTTATCCCGTTTAGTCGCATCAAACTTCGTTATACAAGAAATATTTAAATAAGTTATTTTGTGGTACAGAATTCAATAACAGATAGGAAAAGATAAAATTTATAAGGCATTTTTAAAAGAAAAAGCTAAAAAAAAGCAAAACAAAAAAACAAGCGGTTTCGTCCCAGGACTAAAGTTTTATTTTTCTGGGAATAGAAAATTTAAAAAGCGTGTTAATTAATTTAAATTAACATATAGAATGGAATTGGAGAGAAAAAAAATGAATTTCAAGAAACTAGAATCCAATAACATTCAGACCCGGTAAGCATTCCCTCTGTTTACAAAGGGAAGACTCACGGGATCTGATATACAAGGACTCTAGAACCTTGAGGTAAAATGTGGAGTGGGACCTAGATAAAATCAAAAAACGGCCCACTCTAAAATTAACCACACATTTCCTATTATTTATTATATGCTCAGCAATAGCAGAGCCAGAACTAGTGGTTACTTGGGTCTTCATGGCAGACGGATTCAAAATCCTGGTGGGTAAATGTTTTATTCCCGAATCCAAAAGCTGGGACGTCCACCCTATGTAGTCGAGTTCACAGCTACACTTGTATTGGTAAATCACTGAATTAATATGATAGGGAGGGAGAACGTCCTTACGAATGGAAGAGAAAACAGAACGCGTAACAAATATTGCCCCAGCATTCGCCCCCAAAATAACAGCTATTGATCCAACGTGAAATTCGTTTAGATAAACTCTATTCTATCATTCCATGAGTTATTAATTGATATTCTCCTAGCAAAAATCAGGTAGGCCTTAAAATGGAGAATTCCTAACATAACCTTTTGGATCTGCTCAATCCACACATTTTTGTCGTTAGAGGATTTTACAATTGTTTACGCGGATCTGATTGAAGTTGACTTCATTTTTCTCTATGCAGCCTCTTTCCACGCTGCCGAAACGTCGCAAGCTAAAAGGACAATTATGCCTAACACCAAGAAAAGACAGTAGACATTTTTAAGGGACACAAACAGGAAATAGATTTTTTTTAGATTTGAAGGCAAGAGAGACAGAGAAATACAATGAATAAACCACTTAGTGAGCTTGAGTAGATTGGATAACGAAACAAGGATTAGGAGAGATACCAAAAAGACAAAACTTATAAATATCTACAAAAGACAGGAAATTGTGGAGAGCCACACTCGCTTACCTTCTGAAAAGACATGGCACACAGAAGGAGAAAACAAATGCAGTTGTATATTTTCGTGCGCAGATTTTGGCCCACTCTATCATGCCGCATTTTATATTCAGTGGGTTCAACTTGATACAACTTGGTCAATTGTTTCTTGATATTTATCACAGAATCTGCATTTGGTGTCAACACAACTATTATTATTATTATTATTATTATTATTATTATTATTATTTGTATATGTTATGTTTTCCTGCTTTGTATCCTGTAGAGTCGGGCCCAAACTATAGTTCTTAGGCTCTATAGGAGAATTGTTATTTAATTGATTTCACTTTTCTTAGTTTATGGGATGTTCCTAGTAGGGCCAACTTCTGGGCAACTTATATATGATGTTACCTGGGACAATTTATAAAATTGTCCATAGGTAGGCCCAGAGCTCCGATTACGATCTCAGTCTTCATTTACCACATTCTGTTAATCTCGATCTCCAGGTCCTTATATTTGAACAATTTCAGCGATAATTGTATGGAGGTATTTCTCTCAGATGGTATAGTTATGTCAATAAGCATATACTTCCTGAATTCTTGCTTGTCTTTTATAATAATATCAGGTCTGTTGGTATTTATGTCCGTCTCAGTTTGAATTGACATGTCCCAGAGGATAGTTACATCATTATTTTCGGTAACTGTGTTTGGTTGGTGTTCATACCATCTCTCAGTGGTTTCGATTTTGTGCTTCTTGCATATGTTCTAGTGCACATATGTCGCTACCTTACTATGTTTGTGGATGTATGCATTTGTTGCTAGTTACGGACTTCTTCTTCTTATTATTTATTAAGAGCTGCAAAAGACAGGAAATTGTGGAGAGTTAATATCACCAACGTCCTGAATGGATATAGCACATAAAAAGAAATACAGATATATATCTTCCCCCCTGAAATGGCTCAATGTCACGCAGCTGTTAATGACAAATCAAATTATTCTAATGGTTGTGTGTACACTGTATTTTGACCCAAGGTAATGGAGGTTTCTTACAGGCTTCCATCTTCATGTACAGCAGTTTACATGACAATAGTAACTAGAAATAATTACTTAATTGGTGTAGGTCAAGAGGTAGATTTATATCTTCAGGAAAAGCATTACGAAACAAACTAAATAAAAATTACAATTTCAATTCATCGTGCATATTAATTGTTAAGCAAACTCTGCAACTCTAAAAATTATTTGCATGGGAAAATCTATTGGAACCATTTTTTCTGCAAAAAATCAATGAATCTAAATTTGTTTTGCTTTAGGAAATTTACAAACATGGACATGCTGCTGGCGGTTATTACATCACAGGATAATGATTTTTCAGAAAACAAATTTGGCGCAAAAATGCCAGCGTGAAAGTTTCGCAAATATTCCAAGTTGAAATTATCAGCTCTTGCCTAAATCATCTCCCATTCATTGTTCTTTCTTTCTTTCTTTCTTTCTTTCTTTCTTTCTTTCTTTTTTTGTTGACTTCCGCTAAACGAGTAATTATCTTAAATAACATCCCAATTTTTTTTGTTTATTCACAGTCATGTGTTTCTGTGCTATACAATATTCACGTTATTCACGCTTTTTGACTAATATCCTCATCTTTATTCTTTCAGCAGTTGTTCTTTCTAGCCTTTTTCAATAGTTTGTCTATCCTGCCCTCCTTCGAACTCCACCCTCGTTAGTGAACTCGGTAACTCGGTAGTGCGAAGTCAATCCTGGGGTTGGGTTGTTGTCTAAATTTAGATTCAGTGGAAACAGGATTATACAGTATATGAACAATTAGCCAAGACGGGATATCCCTTGAGGTGAACAGCCGAATGATAAACAGTCAACTCTGGTAGATTGAAGGAAGGTCTCAGATAGAAATCAGGAAGTCAGAGAAAGAATGTAAGACAAAAATTTGCAGGTAAGAATGAAAAAAGAAAAAGAAGTGAGGAATAGTATGAAATTGAAATGAAGATGTAAAAGTGGGGATCAGAAAATCCAACACTAGCTGAACTTAAGAATGTTTTTTACATAAACATATATATATATATATATATATATATATATATATATATATATATATATATATATATAAACCTAAAGAGCCAGGTAAACCTACCTAGCTTTACCTGGCTCTTTAGTTTTATAAGGTTTGCTCTACATCGTGTATTGAGGACATTACATAGTTACTTTAGTCGTTTGGAGATTTTTTTCTTTGGACACTGAGCTTGAATTTTGGACGATTGTTTTCCCCTCAATTTCATGCTCTTAGTTCTTTTTTTTTTATTCCTCATTTTTCCTTAGATATTGGTTAGTTCAACTACAAGCCGAAATACGTAAGGATTTTCCAAGCGAGTACCATTAGTTATATATATATATATATATATATATATATATATATATATATATATATATATATATATTCTCAGATGGAATATATCTTCAGAAGAGACAAAATGGATGAAAAAACAAGAGTAAAACTATATTTAGTTTTTAACTAACGCGTTTCGTCATCTGATGGACTCTACCAAAGACAAATATGATGGTTTTATTTTGCAACAAGTATATATTTTACAGTTACTAAAAATTTTCAAATTTTACAACGCTCATAAATATGCATCAGGTTGACTTAAAAGTTTAGATGTAAAACCTAGATTACGTCATGTCGCATCTTCGAAAGGGAATTTTTAATTTAAAGATGCTCATAAATATTCACCAGATCAACTGAAAAGTTTAAAAGTTTAGGTGTCAGAACGTAGATTGTGACATAGCATCTTCGAAAGGGAATTTTTAAGTTTAAAGATGCTCATAAATATTAAACAGGATAACTGAAATATCTAGGCATTTAGACTTTAGATTAGGTCATGTGGCATCTTCGAAAATGTGTTTTTTTTTTAATTATAGACGCCTATATATATTCTTCAGTTTAGCTGAAATGTGTAGGTATTTCGACTTTACATTACGTAAGTTAGTATGCTTGAAAAAGAATTTTTTGTATTATCTCTGAAATTTGAAATGAAGGCGTCTGCCATATTTCTTTGATTTTTCAAGACATTTGTTGTGTATATCGACTTGGGAAAGTAGTAATTACTTCAGGAAAGTTGAGATTGAGAGAAAAACCGGGGCGTAGATTGATATTTTTGATAATATTCAATGACGCCACTCGCGAGAATTACTTTCTCTTGACGAGTGTAGCATTTTTTAGATCAAAATTGTGGTAAAATGTATTTCTGCGCATTTGTTGAAAAAAATTCTGATAAATATTTATGAGGATTTAAAAATTTTGTATAATTATCATATATATCCTTGTTGCAAAATAAAACCATCACATTTGCCTTCCCAAAGTCCGTGAGATGACGAAACCTATAGGCTAAAAACTAATTAATTTTTCGCTTGTCTTTTCATTATATATATATATATATATATATATATATATATATATATATATATGTGTGTGTGTGTGTGTGTGTGTGTGTGTGTGTGCGAAAGTTCTAAGAATAGATCTGTAGAGAAGACAAATGGAATAAAATAGACAATAGGAAAATAGTACTTAGTCTTTGCCAACGTGTTTCATCTTCCGACTTTATCAAGGAAAGTGACGATAAACAAATGCGAAATGTGTAATTAAACGAAATTAAAAAAATGAAAAGACGCTACTGCGAAAGCCTCTTTTTTGGATATTGGTAACTTTTTTTTTTTTTGACCAAATGTGTGTCTTTATTTTCTATAAAAAATAGAATTTACTAATATCAAAAAAGAGTCTTTTCCAGGAGTGTCTTTAACAATTTTTCGATAAAGTCGAAAAAGAAACGCGTCGGCAAAGACTAAATAGTATTTTCCTATTGTATATATATATATATATATATATATGTATATATATATATATATACATATATATATATATATATATATAATATCTATTTAAAAATTATAACATAAGTATGTTATAATATCACTATAAAAATAGCCATTTTGTTTCAACACTTCTGGTGTCTTGGCAATTGATGCTGTTGCTAGTAAAATAAAAAGTTTTTAAAGAGTTTATAAAAGCAGTCTGTACTAAATTGTACTTCCTCGACGTAACTCTAGATTTAACAAACAACACATACAAACCTTATAAAAAACCAAATAGTAACCCCTTATTTATACACCCGAAGTCAAACCACCCTCCATCCATAATTAAACATATACCCTGATCAATAGAAAATAGAATCAGCATTAACTCCGCTAACAAAGAAATATTCCAACAACACAGTAGCTTTTATAACGCTGCCCTAAAAAATAGTGGATACAAGAATGCAAACATTAATTATAGAAACAATTGTACTAACCAGAAGGAAAAAAACAGGAAAAGAAAAATCATTTGGTATATCCCTCCGTTCAACCAAATGGTTAGTATTAAACTAGGACAGAAATTCCTAGCTTTAATTGAAAAACACTTCCCTACCAATAGTAGGCTTAGTAATATATTTAATAAGAACACCCTAAAATTGAGTTACAGCTGGACCGAAAATCTAGAAAGTATAATAAAAAACACAATAATAAAATCCTGAACAAATCCCCATGCCTGAATATTATTTATAAAAACCCTACACTTAAATCTGACAATAGCAGTGAAAGATTGTATGATTGTAGAATCCCAGAAGACTGCCCATTAGAAAATAAATGCTGCATCAAATCTGTGGTATACCAATGTACTATCTCATCCACTGAGAGTCCTAATACTAATATGATATACATTGGGTCTACGAAGAATGAATTTAAGGCCAGATTGAGGCAGCATACGTGCTCTTTCAACAATATAAATAAAAGAAATCAGACATTTCTATCTAAATATTTTTGGCATTTGAAGGAAATGAATAAAAAACCAAAAGTAAAATGGAAAATTATAAACAAAACTAGAACCTGTAAAACTTGGGATGACCCATGCCCTTTATGACTACATAAGAAACTACACATTATTAAGTTTCTAAATAATAAAAATCTATTAAACAATAGACATGGGTTAACGGTTTTTTGCCGACATCATCAAATCTTTGCATTGAATAATTAGCATATATTTTTTTAAATCCATAGTCCTAATAAATAGCTTAAATACCCTACACAAAAAGATAGCCCTTTATGAAGTCGTCAAGAAACAAATGTTACGGCAGTTTTTTTTATATAGACAAAACCCTTTCAGAAAAAATAAAATAAAAAAATAAATAAATCTCCGTAGACACGTAAACAAGACTAGACGAAATCCTCTTCCGTTTTAAATTTAGACACCCCAAACTTACCCTGACTTGACATCTATGAATGTAACTCTATACTGATACAAATTATTAACACTCTGCGCTCCTTTCTATATGAACAATCGTGCTGGCCGTTACCATGGAAATTTTGATTTCAATAATGAATATACTATTAGAACACGTAAATTTCAGAAATAAGTTACTCCAAAAAAAATTTCGCTTGAAGATGGAACAGAGCTTACTTTAATTCAATTTAATTCAAATAATTATATTGAAGGTTTCGGCTCTTGTTTTGAAACATGAGAACTCTTATATAGCGTGTTGGAATCTAATTTTTAAATAAATAATATATATATATATATATATATATATATATATATATATATATATATATATATCTTCTCTTTTTCTTACTTAATTATTACCTAGTAACAAACAGGAGATAAATTTTGCCATGTTTATCTCTTGTTTCCTGTTCAGGATTGTGTTTCTGGTTTCTTTTGAAGTCTTTTTCTTTCTCTTTTTCCTTGCATCTCAGTAGCATTATCGCCTTGCATAGGTTGAATTGTTTTTAAAAAGGCCAAGCGTGTTGAGGTTGTAGTTCCAAACTCTACATTTGGAGTGTAGCGTGAGAGAAAGACAGGAAAGAAATAGAAAGAGAGAGGACAGGAAATTGTAGAGAACCATGGTCACCCACATTCTGAAGGAACATGTTCCGTATGGCGTGATAGATAGATAGATAGATAGATAGATAGATAGATATGAAACAGTATTAGATAGATAGATAGATAGATAGAAAGAAAGAAAGAAAGAAAGAAAGAAAGAAAGAAAGAAATGAGAGAAAAAGAGACACGTATTTTCAAACAGTTGTCTGCGATAAACGTTTTGCAGTGCGCCTGAAATGTGACGGATACGTACGTAATGTGTAGTTAATATTTATCCGGTGGCGACACATGGGCTTTTATTGAATATTGATGGCAAAAGAGACCATTGATATATTTTAATCGATTCAAAATCTTTCTTGTTCTCAACTGGTAGATCGACAGGTCTTTGATTGATTAATTTGTTTTTATGGATTACCAGCCATATTTTACAAGTTATTTAAATCCAGAAAATATTTTTAAATTGTAAGAACTCTTTGGATATAATAATGCTTCTCTGATTCAAGTCCTACTAATTAATCCATAGTTGGGGAAGAAGAGGTAAATTTATAACTTTTGTAAGGCTTACGTACATGTAACGTTGAAACACTAGTTGCTGTACAATTATCGGAGTTAAGCAACGTCGAGCCTGATCAATATCTCGATGGGTGACCGATTGGGAATAACAGGTGCTGAGAATTTGGATGTGAGGGAGGTGTAATGTATAATGACTCGGCATTTGAGATCGCAGAGCCGAGTACTAATTCTAGTTAGGTTTACTAAATTCACTCAAGCGCAAATACTCTCGGGAAAGTTATCAGTTTACCTGTTTTCGCCAATTTATAGGTTAATTAATAAGACTTGGATCATTAAATCATTATTATCGCCCCATCCCGCAAAAAAGAAAACAATTTAAAATATTTTCTGGCTCTAAATAACCTGCAAAGTGTTGATAAATCGTAGAAAACAAATTAATCACTAAAACATACCCTTCCCAAGGGTATTTGCGCTCGTCGTTGCTTAACTTCGGAGAACGTACAAGAACCGGTGTCTCGACGTGATATAGCCGAAAGTCTGAAAAACGTTATTACCAACAGCATCCGCCATGTTTGTAAATTTCCTAAACCAGAACAAATTTAGTTTCATCGATTTCTTGTACAAAATATCTTCCGATCATTATTTTTTTTCCATTTAAATACCTTTTTTTGGAGTTGTGTTCGCCCAACATTTAAAAGCACAAGGAATTGGAATTGAAATTCGTATTGATTAAGTTTATGTTTTCTAATTCCTTTTGGGAGAAGTATGTATCTATCTCCCGAACTAGATCAATTATGGCATTGCTCTTTCTATCATGTTACTCAGTATAAATAGTCGCACAATACTAGGGCATAAGATGGAAGCCAGATGAAAACAAAAAACATTAGAATGGAACAAAATGCAATCATTACAGTAATTTGATTTGTCATTTAGCAGTGCGGCATTGAATCATTTCGGGGATTTTATATTCTGGATTTGTTTTTTTTTTCTTTTATGAGCCGTGTTCCTTCATGAAGTTAGTGATCATAGCTCTCCACTATTTCTTTTGCTTTGCCTAAACCTTGGTCAGTTATCCATTTATTCAAATTCACTCAAGTTTATGCGTTTTTTTACGTCGGTCTATCATGTAAGTATCAAATTTTACAAGCCCTCTTTCCTCATTATGTATCCTAGAAATTTCAATTGTCTCCTCCTAATGTTAAGTATAAATATCCTTTTTATTCACATTTTCTTTAAAAAAAAAACCTCACATGTTATGTCCATGGTATTCTCAGCATCCTTCTGTAGAACCACATTTCTGTTGCCTCAAGTTTCTTCCATCTGCGAGGAGATTGTCAAGCATTCAATGATATTAAAGAGGACTGGTATAGACAGCAGTTCGGTAGCCTCTTTTTTTTTTTAATACTTTTCTTAGATTTGCAAAGGCATCTTTTGCTATCCCGATGCGCCTTCGCGTTTCAGCGTCGTACTTTTTGTCCTCTGTTAAAATACTTCCCAGATATTAAATTTTTTATACTTTTCGTATCTCCAATTTGTAATTGTTATGGAGCCCACCCCTTTTTCACACAAGTAGACTCGACCAGTGTGTATTTGTACTGCTGCCGGTAAATACACGAGAGGTAGAGTAATAGAGAGAGTAAGAGTTTGAGGTAACCGCTTTGTAGGAGTCACAGTTGCAAGCACATAGACTGAGAAGGAAGTCATACTTCGATACTGAATTTCTCAGACTGTATTTATATTATTATTGCTACTAACCGCATTTCTGGATCTACTAACCGTATTACCAATTGTATTATTACGTCAATACATTTATTTGCTATATTTTATTCCTGCCTTTGAAATTCATTGGAGACCGGATTTCATCTCGGAATCCACAACAGTAATTTACATGATGAGATTTTCCTTTTACGGGCAACCAGTCATTCTGTCTTGTTACAATTGAGGTTTAGTCCTTTCTTCTCGCTTTCCTTTACTGTAGATGTTCTTATAGAATTCCTTTCCGTATCTGCTATCAACATTGTGGCATCTGCGTATCTTATGTTGTTAAGATTGTGACCACCGACAGTGAATCCTCTCATAATCACAAGAATAGTTTGAATAAATCCAATGGGAACACACAACCTTGTCTGACACACCTTTCTATTTTTTAGTATATTTTTTGAATTCAATTTCTACGCATGCGGTTTGCTACCAGTATATATTCTAATAAGTATTATTCTAATATCCTTCCCAAATATGTCAAGGTTACCTGGCAGCACAAATAATTATATGTGCCCTGTCTCACCAAACGGTTTTAATTTCTATCTTTTTTTGGAAGACATGATTTATTGTTCCATTAAAATGTGATGTTTGGTTCTATTTATTTATTTCATTCTACCTTTACTTTGCATATGTTTATGGAGTGATTATTGTTGTAATTAGTTTTATTTCTGAATGCCAGACGATATTTTTAAATTGTTAAATAATCTATGTTCTTTTTTAACCTTCCTGTTCATAAGCATCTCCTGTGTTCTGGCTATACATTGCCCATTACTTGACAACTCACTGTACACCAAGGAACACATTTTAAATACATGAATTTAAGCGTGCTACTAGATTGGCGGATAGGTCCCACTAGTTTACCGTTGAAATAGCTAAATGTGACTGTCACTTCTACTGCAACAGTTTCTTTTCTCGCACTTCCCACATGTGGAAGTCGATTTTATCTACTTGCTTCCCCGATAACTACAATCTTCAAAAATTTAAGTGCAACATCAATCACCATCTTCTGTCTTTTGAATCCCGTTCATCTTTTATTCTTTCCTCAACCCCCTCCTATACACAGTCTTTTCTCTCACTTTCACTCTCTGTAACTATTTGTATTCCCGCCTTGATAGAGTGAAATGATAAAAAAAAATACCACGCTCGTTATCAACTATTTTGCCGTTTACATTAACTTAAGTCCATCATGATATAATATTTTACTAGTTTTAAGGTGCGAAAATTTCACGGTTTTGCTATTTTAATATTGTGTTGGATGTTAATTCTTAATTTAATGATTAAATAAGCTCATAACGAGTTCCAGTACAATAAAATATCCGTAGAAATACCCCTATCGGATCGTTAAATATTTGAGCATCACAACTGTAGGAAAATATCGTAATAACAATCCTAAATATGAATGCGGGTTGTTATTTTACGACAACCCTTTTTATCTTTCGTTCGTTCTTTCTTTCTTTCTTTCTTTCTTTCTTTCTTTCTGTCAACAAAACCAAGTTGCATATTTTCCCTCTTTCCACGAGCTCGGAATGGTTCATTATTTGTGAAGTATTAGCAGGAAAAGCGAAACACTTTTATCTTTCTTTCTTTCTTTCTTTTTTTCTTTCTTTCTTTCTTTCTTTTTTTCTTTCTTTCTTTCTTTCTTTCTTTCTTTCTTTATTTATTTATTTATTCATTTATTTATTAATTTATTTCTTTATTTATTTCTTTATTTCGCGCAAACAAAATAGTTTCTTTCCCCCTATTTTCACGCTTTCAAAATGGAATAGCCCATTATTTATAACCTTCCTTCCTTTCTTTCTTTCTTTCTTTCTTTCTTTCTTACCTCTTTTCTTTTTCTTTTTTCTTTTTCACACTGAACCCACATAATGTCTTTTCCACTCTTTCGACTCGATCAAAACGGAATTGTCGATTATTTATGGGGTATTGGCAAGTTGTAACAGTCGTGCAAATTAACGAAGGTGGGAGAGGCACAATTGAAATAGGATTGTGATTGCCTTTCATATTTTCTGTTTTATGTAAAACTTCTCTGTTTCTTCGTCGGCGATTTCTGACGTGGGCGCCCGTATCTTTATGCTTGCTATATTGAAGGATTTTGTTTGACACCTGACAATTGTCTCACCTCATTTCGCATACCCTCATGATAGTAGTATTCAGCCTTCCAATTTCCTGTTTTACAATGTCTTGAGATGCAATGTCATGATTTTGTACGACTCATGTGACACCTGTCGCATTATCCTTCCTTAACAGGAGAAGTGTCAATTCCAATGAAACCGATTTCCTTCAGGGCGCTATCTGATCATTGAGAGTCGATAGATTAAAATGATCTCTCCCGCTTGGATAGCGGAGTGGCTTTTCGTCGGTTATTCACGACGATTTTTTTTTTTTTTTTTTTTACCGAGGCACCAAATTTAGTTAGCTGCCCCTAGATTCCAGGAGTTAATACTCCCTTTGATAATTTTTATTTTCCTCTATACTGAGTTACTAAAGGACCCTACAAATACCGGTAGAATCGCTTTAGTCTCTAACAGTCCAACAACGAACATTAACGAAGATACGGGCTCTTATTTAGCTTTCCCAGCTGTTTCAGAAACTCATAGATTCGTTGCAGGGAATACATTGATTCGTCTAGAAGCCAGAACTAGTGAGAGTTTAAACTGGGATGCGTTATGACGTTACCAAGACGATGTTCACGATTTCGATTAGTAATTTACGTGATTTGGTCCAGCCAATTAGCGATTAGATCCCAAAATCTTGAGTGGAGAGTTATCGGATACTTTCAGCCCGACAGAAAATAGCTAAATGGGCGATACTTTCGAAGAATTATTTTGACATTATGACTTACCTGAGTAGATTTATTCCGTTTAATCTTGCAATTAATTAATTTATAGATTCGTTCTTTTTCCAATTTTCTTTTAGCGGAATAACTATGCAAAAATAGGGGAAAGTTTTCGTGTAACGCGTTTCTTAACTTAGGATTTCATTGGACTAAATTGATGTTTACATTTTTTGTGAGTACACCTTCGAAGGTAGAAGAGATTTGAAATTTGAAATTTGAAATTTAAATTTATTTACACTTCCTAACCTTTTGTTTGAATTGTAACATCAACATCATCATGGAATTATTTTTTCTTTTACTTACATGTGCAATCCATTTTAGTAGTTGCTGCTGCTGAATGTCCAAGTGGTGTAGTTTCTGTTATTTGGTACAGCGCTTTATTATTCTATAATACCAGTTCACAAAATGCCTGTTTTTAGTTTTTTTTGTATTATTAAATTCATTATTTCTCTTAAAGAGATAATGTTGTTCCTAGTAAAAAGATTAGATTAAAAATCAATGAAATTTGTTTTTTTTTTTAATCAATTTAACCTAATCAAGGTCATAATGCCACTAAGACAAAAGAGGCTATTGGCAACGAAATAGAATGAAAAGACTTTAGAATGAACTGGAAACCTAATTCCAAACAGGAAACAAGTGATAAACTTCTATTCTTGTTCAAAAGTCTGAAGAACAAATGCAAAGTGGAAAGTAGGCAAACTTATCTACTCCTATTAAGGAAAAGTAAATAAAATTTCAGAGTTACATATAATTTTCTATATTGATAGGGAGATTCTTTCTTAAGCCTTTGTATATTTTTATTCATGTTTCCATCACTTTTGTTATGAAATATCCGAATATGTGATAATGGGAAGTCCGTCAAAACAGGGGAAAAACTGTTCATGACCAATCGATTCTAAATAAAAAAAAATTATATATCGTTTTGCCATTTTCGTTTCTGGAAAATTTAAATGAGTATGTTTTTGTAGTTTCTTTGGTATCTCGACCATTTGTCTTTCTTTCAGTCACAAACAACGCTAGTATCTTCTTATTTTATGTACCCTGTTATTTCAGGACGTAAGTGATCATGGCCCTTCACAACCTCCTGTTCCTTGTAGCTCTTAATAAGTTTTATCTTTTTGTTATTTCTCCTAAGCCTGTTTTCCATTTGCTCAACATCATCAATTATGTTATACGCTACTTTCCTCTGGCCGTCTTTCCCGCAATCTATCCTGTGAGTATCAGGTTTTCCAAGCATCCCTTCCTCATCATGTGGTGGGCAGATTGGATTCTCAAATAATGACAATGCTGTTCATCATTGGATTTTATCTTTTAATCAACGTGGTCAAATCTCTAAAAACTGTCCTGAAATGGCTGGAAAAGGAGAGGGATGCCATAATAAAAAAGACCTGAGTAGTTCTCGATATCAAAAGGATGAAGCAGATATTCAGTGTCATGCAGACAATTGAGTCTATGCAAAATCCATTTGCATATTGTGAAAAAGAATTAATTAACATTGCATCTGGCCAAGTAGCATCTTCTGAAATTAAAGATCACATTTTGACAGCACATGAACAAGGCTGTAATATTTCTAATCAGTTTGTTCAACAACGACTAATTTTGAAAAATGTGGAGTTGAATGCACCATTAAAATCAATGAAGATAAAAACTTTTAGTGATCTTCAGAAAAAGAATTCACAACAAAAGAGCAAGAAGGAAGCAGATTGCTTGAAAGCAGATAAAGAGTCTAAAGTCCTCATGTCTGGTGAAAATAAAGAATCCCTCATCTTATTTATGTTGATGCTTTGGAAAAAATTGCCAGCAAAAGAATTTCATGGAAAAACTGTGATTGCTTCATTTAGCCAAGGATGTTTCATGCTGTGTCCTCATAGTGACACAAATGAAGTAATCGCAGAAACTTTGCCAGAATTAACAACTGACCATGAAGAAGCCGATACCCTTCTTTTGCTTCATGCAAAGCATGCATCAACTGCTTTCCCTTCCATTATCATTAAGACTCAAGATACGGATGTTTTTCTTCTTTGCCTTGCTCATCAAAATGAATTAAGCTGTGATTTATATATGACAACTAATACCAACAGATCATCTTGTTTGATCTCTATTAAATCAGTTGCAAAGAAATGTGGACCTGCTCATTCAAGGGCCTTACTTTCTTTGCATGCATTCACTGGCTGTGATACTGTTAGCTGCTTTAAGGGAAAGGGTAAAATAAAACCCTTTGAGTTAATGAAAGAAACAGAGGAATTTCTTAAAACTTTCACACTTTTAGGCTGCAACTGGCACCTGACAGATGATTTGTTCCACCAACTAGAAAAAATTGTGTGCTGTCTATTTGGACAGAGAAATGTTTCTTCTGTAAATACTGCTCGTTTTAATATTTTTCATATGTCTGGAAAATTGGATAACGGTTATATGCAGAAAGGGCAAATTACCAGGCTGTAATTTGGCGACAATGTCTTCACATTAATATTAATGCTCCTTCTGCAAAAAATCATGGCTGGAAATGTGAAGATCAAAAACTCGTTGTTCATTGGAGCAGCCTTCCTAAAGCTCCATCTACCTTGATGAACTTAGTAAAGTGTAACTGTAAGAAGAACAGCTGTAACTCCAGGCGTTGTTCTTTTGTTCGTCAAACACTGCCTTGTACCGACCTTTGCCAGTGTATAGATTGTTTTAATGTACTTAAAAAAAATAATGAAATGCAGCAGATAGAAGATTCTGACTCCTCAGAGGGCGAATGATAAGATGAGCTTGCAGGATTAGAGGACAATCAATTATTTTTCAATTCCTTTTATAAATGTATTACTGGATAACAATTATTTCAACATAACTGAAAAAAAACTCTTATTACAATTTTATTTTATATATATAGTCAAAGTCTAAACATTAAGATTTCTATATCAGTCAATGTGTATGTGTGACAAAATTACATCAAAAAGTAAATGGCAGTCCAAAATGAATAAAAGTCAATCACAAGAAGTATTTGAAAACAGTTCTTCCATCTATGATTTTTGGAAGGCACAAGACTTGGAAACATATATAAAGGTTTTTCATGTTGTTTTTATCAAATTAATGTACATTGCAATGTTTTACGAGGTTATTCGAATTTGAGAAACTCACACGACAATAGAAAGTAACGTTTTCATTGTTATGGCTTTATGCAAGTCATTTTATTTGCTGAAAATTCCTGATTAAATAAATTAACACATTATATAAGAGCATAGATATATCAACTTCTTGTTGATACACTTAAATGTGCTAAAAAACTTATTTAAAGTTCATTTTACATGAAGTAAACCATGAAAATAGACTTTTCCCGTAAATGACACACCCTGTATTATCTCCCCTTTTCTGAAGCAGTGCGCACATTTAGCCTCGAGATCTCTTCAGATTTGAAATCAGCACGAAAAATACTCCTAGAAACACTTGAAATTTTCATATGAATAAAATGTCCACGAACTCAAAATCTAAGCTCTTTTTTGGCCTCTGACCCATAGCCTAAATCGTAAATACGATCCAATTCATCAGACCTACAAAAACAACTCCGGGAATAAAAAATAAAATTTAGTGAGAGTGTATTTATGAGAGTGGGGGACGAATGTTAGAGCTAAAGAGAGGGGTAACAGACGAGAGAAGAACAGGAGAAGAGCAGGAAGGTCTAAAGATGAAGTGGGGGGATTAAAATTTAACAGAGAGAAATTTTAAAGAGGGTAGTCAAAGACGGTTTAAGTGAGAGAAATATGAATGTTGTCGGATGTCTAATACATTAAAGATGTAACCGAAAAGAATACATTTTGTGGTGACATACACACACAATAGACGATCTAATCTTAAAGATCAGAAGAAGAGGGAGGGAGAAAAAAAGAAAAGAAAAGAAAAGAAAAGGGGTGAGGAGAGAGATGGGGCGGGGGGAACTAAAACTGAAGGGCATTTACTGAAAGGACCGTAGTGTAATTAAGAAAATTTGACAAAATTAATATCAACTACAGGTTACAAATCAAATATAAACATATAAAAAACAAATATAACGATTATCTAATCTAGCAAGGACCTATATTTCTATGTTCAAAAACACATGCATATACACACATACACAACATATTTGCATTTACACGTACATACATACATACAGGCGTGTACACACATACACATACATATACCCATGTACATATACCCATACATACATATACACATACATCCATACGCATCCACTCCTACATATGTATACATTTAAACACATATATACATACGGACATACACATACGTGCACATAAACATATATACATAAAACCTTACTTCTCCATAAAATTACATACACCCATCTAAACAAATAAACAATGTATCCCTTTATCTATCCGTCTAACTATACATACATACATATACACCCATATACAGATATATATGAATACATACATACCAAAACATGCATACACACATATAAACACATCTACATACTCATCTACCTACCTACATATACATACATCCATATACGCATACATATATATACATATATACGCATACATATACATATATATATGCATACATACATACATACGCATCATATACACATACACTCCTACATATATACACATATACACACATACACATACATGTAAGCATATATACCTATCCATATAAATCAAAATGTAAAATTTAAAAAAGTAAAATTTTGTCTCAAAAAAATAAAAATACATAGCGCATCACATAAACATACACAATGATATATATAGATAAACATAATAGATAAACATAATAGTCATTTCATTAAAATGTCATGCCCGATGTTTTTGAACCAAGATGGAACTGACATAAGTGACAACATGTTACAAAACGGTGTTTATGTTTTGAATCGTTTCTTATGTCTACATTTAGAAAATATCTCATTACGAAGCAACTCATCTTGATTCTTATCTTTAATAATAATTTTTTCCCACCATGCACAGATCACACCGATCCCGGAAGTTATTAGAGGTTCTAGCTCTTGATAAGTATCTCCATTCTAAAAGTGGGGTTAGTTTCTTATCCACCAGATCCCAGTAGTGTTTGGATAAGGAAGTTTGATTTCTGAGGTATCTATATCTAAAAGAACCTTAATGGTTGTATAGACGTTGCTTCAATTCACCGGCGGATATACCTAGATATCTTTTTTTTTTCAGGTTTATATTTTCCTCGTGGAAGATTGTTGCCTCGTATACTACATTTTCATACTTACATTTACCCCCGATTGGACAATGGTCTTTACTGAGCGAAAGACCAATAAAAGTTCTAACACCAAATATAAAATGAAGGCAAGGATTATGGCAGCATTCGCCCTCTTAAACAAGGCTACAGTACAGAAGAGATGCAGAATATTCTGAAGTCGTTTGGCGGGCTTAGTTGAAGCAAATGGTGATTTTATTGAATAAATGTACTCCTTAGTATTTTAAGATATTTTTGTGTAATTTTGGTAAACATATCTGTTAAAATAAGACGTTAATGTTATTTTTAATCTTACTTAAATTAGACGACAATTTAGCCATCGCACCCTCTATCTCTCTCTTTCTCTCTCTCTCTTTCTCTCTCTCTATATATATATATACACCCCCCACACACACATATATATATATATATATATATATATATATATATATATATATATATATATATATAACAAAAAGGCTTAAACACTAATATTCCATGGTCATAATTTATTCCATTGGAATCGTAAATACAATCCAATTCAGCAATCCTACAAATTCAAAAATTTGAATTTGTAGGTCTGCTGAATTGAATCGTATTTACAATTCCAATGGAATAAAATATGACCATGGAATATTAGTGTTTAAGCCTTTTTATTATATCCTTACTCTTCCCTAGACACTGAGTTCTACCTCTTGGAATTATTTTTTATACAAATATATATATATATGTATGTGTATGTATGTATGTATATATATTTATATATTTTACATATGTATGTATATATTTACCACTAATATTATCTATCTACTACATACATACATACATACATATATATATATATATATATATATATATATATATATATATATATATATATATATATATGTATGTGTGTGTGTGTGTGTGTGTGTGTTTATATTATTTCCATTTTTGACCATACGTACTAGTAATTACTATAGTGGCTTTATAACTCAAAAATAATTCCTTCCTATCTACGGACAATCGGCTTTAACGATCCACCCATTATCCTATTAAACCGTTGATTATAAGTTTGTCTGTAAATAGAGATTACATTACAAGCAGAAAGAAACACTGACATATGGACGCTTTGGTCATTACATTCACAGCAACGAAATAGAAAATGGCAATCCTAATTTCATGCGCACGAGCACTGTCTAGTTCATTCCTTGTTATGATAAAATATCCAATATTTCGTCGAAATTAACATTCTTCCAATCAAAACACCTTCCTGATAACAAAATATCACATCTTTCAGATTTCAAGATGTCGCCAATTTTTTAAAAAATTATTTGAACTGTAATAAAAATCGATGCCAAGCACCGATTGGCTTCTTTTATTCAAAATAATCCGCCTTTTGCGCGAATAACATCAGAGAAACATTTCTTAAGTAGTCTTACTTGGGAAACTTGTCAAGTAGGAAGTCTATTAACATTGTTTCAATGTCTGACGTCAGACACTGAAACAACATTAAAAAAGCATACTTGCATATTCGGATTTTTGTTTTTCCATATTTTTCTTCATACTCTCGGATCTATATCCACATATTTGTTTATATATATATATATATATATATATATATATATATATATATATATATATATATATACTAGCAGCATTACCTGTCGTTGCCTGGGTTGATTCAAAAAAAGATCACGAACCTTATCCAATCTGTAAAGTTAAAATAAAGAAGAATTTTCTTTAGCGCCTCTTATCTATTGGCGAAAAATTATAATGACATGAAGTGTGAAAACATTTATAACAGGAAAAAGTTGTTTTTTTCAGAAGCACAGAACATACAAAAAAATTGTCAGCAAATGAAGAGTACATTAAGCACAATTGATCTTCGAAAATTGTTGTGGAGAAATGCTTTGTTGACCGCTTTTGCTCAAACTACATCGAATGAACAACATGCATTGGAAGGAGAAGACATTTAACAAAAGCTTCTCCTAGCATGCGTGCCAAGGCTGAAAACCAACGTTCACAAAGACTGTATAGATTTGTTCTTTGTCCCTCAGTTTCGACAGCTCGAGTAGCAGGAGATCTGACACCGTTCCTTCCTCGTCTAGTTAACCATTGCTCATTAGTTTCTGCTGATCTTGCATTAGCTGTACGAATAGCATTTTGTGTCAGTCTAATTTGAGTTTCTTGTTGCGAAGCGTTTCTTCTTCGTGCTTTCATGCGTTTGGCTGTAGTAGTAGCACACGTCCAAGTGAAGGATTTCGCTTTCTTGGCATTACTGTAGTTGGAGGGGTTTAGCTAAGCATTTTGAATAACAATGAAGTAATCAATTAAAAAGCAAGAATATTATACACATTAATGGATATATAGCTACAATAAATTAAATGCAAGTTTATAAGGGAGACCACGGGAACGTGGTAAACAATTATAAGCAAGCTCATAAAGTTAGGATTTATCTAAAAATAGATTACCAAAAAAAAAAAAACGTTCCAGTGATAAAAATAAAAAATTAGCGTGCAGCTAGAAACCTACTCACTATGAACGTTAAAACGTACACGCAAAGTTTAGCGTAATTATAAATGAATATGATACTTTCACACTTGGATCCGATCCAGGACAATCTAAGATAAACAGGGCAGTTTTTAACGGCACAAGGTTTAACCCTTCAGAATTCCTCAATCTTTTTGCGGATTACCAAATGAACAGTATCAAGGGCATACCCTAAACTACCTAGGGTTTCCGTAACAAAATTTTTATCATCCAAGAAGGACAAATGTGAAATCTTAGCTAGACAGATTTCATCTAATGTTCGTCGTTGTTTTTTCTCGGCTGTGGTTCGTATACTTTTTCAAACCCTGCCTATGTGCCATTCTGGATGTAATGATGTTCTCCCACCCCAACAAATTAATTCTATTATTTACAAATACGTTTGTAGTTGCGGAGCTGACTACATAGGGAGGACGACTCAACGCCTAGACATGAGAATTAAACAACATATTCCCACTAAGATCAGGAATCACACCTTGTCTTTGAATGGACATGTCACAAATACCTATGGTTCCGCCATATGTGAGCACCTCTTAAATAAAAGAGGGTACGCTGCTAATTTTAGCTGTGACTGTTTCAGTGTTCTGTCCCGGTCGCAATCGTTATTTCACCTCAAGGTTCTGGAGACATTTTATATCAGGTCCCTGCAAACCTTCCCTGTGTAAACAGCGTGAATGTTTGTTGGGACTCGCTGTTAATTGTCTCTAGCGCCTTGTGTTCATTTTTTCCTTCCCCATTTCCTTTTCATTGCACGTTTTCTAGTGTTTTTAATTTAAATCAAATCTCACGTGGAATCCCGAAGAGCGAGAGCGAAACCGGTTGCTTCGTTTTTAATATGTCGAATAATATTAATCTTCACACTTTTATTTCTGTCAATAAATGTTGTACCTACAAAAATATCTTTATATATATATATATATATATATATATATATATATATTATAAATTAACTGATTTAAAAATATGGTTTCATCGCTACACAGGAATTACCATGTTTCAAAAACAGAATCCCAAAACTTCAAATTCAATTATATTAAATTAAAAGCATTACTTCTGTTTCATCTTCAAGCGAATTTTGAAATAACTTATTTTATTTTTAACTTAGTTTATCACGTTTTGAGTATTTTCACTGGATAGATTATTTCCTCTGTCTTTCTTTGATTATTTTCTTCTCAGTTTATGCTTTCTTTATATTCTTGTTTTTTTTGTTACTGTGCGTATATATATATATATATATATATATATATATATATATATATATATATTTACCGTGTCGACAGCAATATCAGTCCCTTGAAAGAAAAAGAATGCCAATATAAATAAAATGTGATATAAAAATAATTAAACGATAAGGAAAAAAATTAAACGAAAATGCATATATATATATATATATATATATATATATATGTGTGTGTGTGTGTGTGTGCGTGTGATGCTAAAATTATTCCTTTACTCTAACTAAAATACATAATTTTTAAAAATCTCTTTGAATGAAATAAAAAATAAGTTTAGGCATTTTTATATTGTTACAATCTTATAAAAATAAACATTTATTTTTTAAATAATCTGGACATTTAAAACGTATCTACCTCTACCCAGTGTGTGTTTGCATATATGCCCATGCATTAGTGTGTTTATATATCTCTGTCGGTGTAGTTTTAGTTTAATTTATTGTACGTTGTACGACAGATATCATAATCCCTCAACACTAACGCAGTCACACTCCTCACCCCAATCCTCCAGTCTACGAGTTAAGGCTTCTTCTTTATTTGATTTTCGCCGCTTTGAAGTCGAGCTTAATTTTTCAATTGATACATTTCGCTAAAAATCATTATAAATCGTAATAAATTATTTGGAATTCACATTTGAAAATATAAGTTGTAATAAAAATGTATTCTTTGAAAAACAGGACGTACAAGATTAAAACATTATTTATAAAATTAAAGCAAGAAATACATTACCTATTAAGTACGTTTCCAACTTCAAAGTGCTCAGATCTATGCTGTCCGAATAGCCACATTAATTTTATTTCATGTTTTTTACTTACTTTCTTTTCCCGATTTTCTTTCTTTCTTTCTTTCTTTCTTTCTTTC
This sequence comes from Acanthosepion lycidas, assembly GCA_963932145.1. NCBI lineage: Eukaryota > Metazoa > Mollusca > Cephalopoda > Sepiida > Sepiidae > Acanthosepion > Acanthosepion lycidas. The sequence continues at coordinate 104,575,437 of OZ010585.1, forward strand.
TTTCTTTCTTTCTTTCTTTCTTTCTTATGAACAATATTAACGAAATGTATTTCGGTCAATATTTTGAGGCACTGAGTCGGAAGAATAAATTTTAGATCCCGCTGAAGTCAAGAATGAAAACGCCGCACTACAAAATATTTTTGCTGCTTTGAAATAGATATTCTTCAATTTTGACTCGCTCGGGGTGATTCCAATAAGCACTATTCCCGAAGTAGCCGCTGTTATATATATATATATATATAGAGAGAGAGAGAGAGAGAGAGAATTCGCCAAAAATGGATGCACATTTCAGGAAAGGAAAATGTTTATAGATATCGGAATACTAAATGCATCCAAATATCACGAGTTTCATACAATTCACCTTTGGACTCTACAGATGCTCAAAATCATGGCTTTTAGCTTCCAGACATTTATTAGTACAGCGAGCTACTGCTTGGACAATGTCGACCAAAATGAACAGTTGTATGCTGCACATGCATTTTTAATTACTTATCCGCCAATGTAAGTCAGTCTTCTTCGATACACAAGATCTTTTAGGGTCCCCCATAGTTAAAAGAGAACGTGGGGTAATTCATCCTGGCTATTGTCTTTACAAATTCTCATTCCGATAAGCAAACAGATCTTGCTGGTATTGTAGAATTTCGCCATTTTCTTGAAAGAAAAATTCGTCATTTCCTTAACATTCATCTATAGAAACGTTATCGGAATTTAATAATCTTCCTTTTCTGAAGTGTGTATATATTTTAGGGCAGACTCTGTCTATAATTACCTTTCTTTAACTTCGCCTTGGTGAGATTGCGTACTAACATTAGATAGTTCTCTACAAAGAGCCCAGCTATAAGAGGCTGTATTTAAAACTGTTAGATTGATTCCGGACAATTCATATATATATATATATATATATATATATATATATATATATATATATATATATATATATAGCATATTTCAGAGAGATCTAATTTGGCACGTTTCATGTGACCTTTTAAGAATTTACTTTTGATAGTGGACATAATCGTTATTAGCTCTTATTTTATGTAAAGAAGCTATCTTCACTTTTGATCTGAACAGGTAATCTGTTGTTCATCTGAAACTTCTTGATATGATTTTGAATGTTTTCATTTTTCTTCCATAGAGCTGAGGTCAAAGTGACATATTCGTTTCGATAAATCCGTATCAAGCGCTATATTGTTTTTGATGCTATAAGGTAACATGGTTCATTTTAAATATTGTTTTTGTTATTCTTCTCAAATGGCCTATAAAAACCGATCCTATGCTAAACATCCGCTGTCCGATCTGTTTACTCATAAATACTTATGGCCTACGTTAATGAATTCAGAAACCTTTTAGATTGGCTTATCATAGATCATAATATGGATTGGCTCTTTGTTCTTGCTAGTTGCCATACATTTAGCTTTCGGAATATTAGCTAAAATTCCAACCAAAGTTGTTTATCTAGCTAGAACATCAGGCAATACATTAAGCTGATTATGACAGTAAAATCAGACACCGAGCGTAAGTTCCAAAGGAAATGACCACCAAGCTAATATTAATCTCTTATTCAGTTTGTAAAATTATTGAAGCATTATCACTGCAAAATATTAAACGCGAGAGTATACAGCAATATTTATACTCTTAATATCTGCAGGTCGAGATGTTCTAAATGTCTCACTTTATAGCTAGATTGTTATCATCGGTTATTATCAAAGGCATCCATTTCATATTGGGTTTTTTTCCGTCAAAACGTTTCCCCACAACGGGAAGATTTACATTATCAAATCTGTTCGCCGTCATCTCTTTTCGACTTGAAGTTTATATGAAAAACTGCAGGAGACAGGATGTACTGCCCACGAGTCGGACTATTGCGCTGTACCTCTCCTCGCACACTGGCCGAGATTCACGGACAAAATCTCGTGTGAAGTGAAATACTATGTTAAAAATGAAAGATTAAAATCTGATGCTATTCATTAGCCCGCACGTGTTGTAAGAAATAATATAAGAAACCATATGTAACAGGAGATTCTTCTTGGGTAAATCCCCGACCGCCGAGTGCAGAAAATCGTGTTTTGTAAAGGTGGATGTGCTAAAATTCACGTTTAACGCAGTTATATTAACAACTGTCCAAAAGAGAAGTCTCCGCAGACAAAATGTAAGGACCATGAGCCGTTTCTAACGATTTTTCTTTTCAATGATTTTCAATGATTTTCTATATCAGTTTCAACATTACGCTCCAGTATAGAATGTGACAGATTTTGAATTGCATCACCAAAAGGATGTGCTACTGATTCCCTCCAATAAACCTTCTCATATAACTTGGCCCAGCACTCATGATTCATTTGTACTCCAGCTTATGTCATGAGGTTTTCCTTTCAACTTTCTTCGAGACACTACAGCGTTGCTCACGGGGTATATCTTTACTCAGAGAGGCAATAGCCTTTTTTAACTTAAATATGTTTTTCTTGATGAGTTTTGTCCTTTCAGCTTTAGCTGTATAATGATGAGGGTCCAATTTTCTTCTCGATTTCATGTATATGTGCTATTGTACATTTTACTTATGAAATCGATTTTCAATAAGTAGTAAAATTAAATTATAGCCGTTTGCATTCTTCATTACTGATATATATTCCCCATAATATGTTTTCCGGGTTGAGCAAAATTGGAAAAGCAGTTGGCTACGTTCTGTATTCCTTAGCAAAGAAAAACTTTGTTCTTCTCTTCCTTGTTAGGTACATACAAAACGAAGAGAGTGCTTGTGGGTAAGAATGGAAAGTATCTGCTTTTTGACTATCACGCTAATGGAAGTGCAAGTGTGGGGTTCACGCTTCTAAAAGAATCTATTGAAGAAAAGGGTTTCTAACACAAAACCTGGCAAATAGTTAAAGTGCTACTCTAGAAATTGCCTGACCTCACCTTCAATTCTTTATGTTTACAAGAGTTACTGTAGACCAAAAAGTGGGTATTACTGCCGTGTTTGGGTTGAAGTTGCCTAGTCCTCAATTTCTGGCTATGACAGAATTCAAAAAGACTCACGTCACCTTGTGTGCGATTAATTATTTTTTCCCCAGACGCAATATCCCAAGATTATCGCTAATCTATCGTTATTTCTATAACATGTTCGGACGAGCATGAATCTGTTTGCTGTTACCATTTGATTGACGCAGACGTTTGTTCGTAGATGTTTTCATAAAGACAGCTTTTCCTGTCCATGACAAAATATATTCGCTTGATCTGTGGTTTTTTATGTCTCTCCAGTCATGTAAGTTTATAACATTGAGTGTGTACTTTATGTCAGGCGATTCGATGATGATATATTCGATATCTTGTACTACAGCTAACGGGACAGTGTAGTATAGTGGTTGGTTTGGTTTGGCTCCGTTGATTTTGTTTAGTGGCATATCAGGCATTATGGATTATTCAATGCCGAAATCTAAATATTTTGATTGGTTCGGTTTGGTTGATTTTGTTTAGCGGCATATCAACCACTATGGATTATTTAATGCCGAAATCTAAATAATTTTATTAGTTTAATTTGGTTGATTTTGTTTAGTGGCATATCAAGCATTATGGGTTATTCAATGCCGAAATCTAAATATTTTGATTGATTTGGTTTGGTTGATTTTGTTTAGCGGCATATCAACCACTATGGATTATTCAATGCCGAAATCTAAATATTTTGATTGGTTTGATTTGGTTGATTTAATTTAGCGGCATATCAACCTCTATGGCGAAATCTAAATATTTTGAATAGAATTTTATGACTTCAGATAAACCTATTTTGACTGCAATTGCATGCTTCAAACTACATATAAAATGTATTGTTGGTTATTTGGATATAAAAGGAATTACTGTTCATTTTGCTTTAAAATTGTATTGCTGATATATTCTTATAAATTTATAGGGTTTTATGGCGGTTCAAAATTTGTTCATAGCTGTGACTCCGACAGGTGCTACCCCTGGGTCACGGTGGATCTTAAAGCAACAACAATTAAGGTCATTCCACGCTCCTCAAAAGCTCCAACCTCACGATCTGAGGTCTTGCTGCCGGATGGTGATAACCGTCATGTCCAGGAGTGTAATATAGTGTTATTTTGGTCATGGTATTTGCTGTGCTATTGTTGGTTCGGGAATGGAGAATCCTTTATGTGTCACACGTGTTTCTTTTCTCAAATTTCCAAATTCAAAGCAATTACCAGAATCTATGCAAAGATCAACATAGTCTAACGGATTTGGACTGAATATTTATTTTTCTCCTTTGCATGACCGTTCTGAAACCTTCTGTCTTGATTTCTCTCTGTAAATTGTTGCGTTGCTGATCCTTGCGTCCCAGTTATTTCTGGTTGTTGTTTCTTTATTGCCACCAGTTCAGACTTTTACAGCCAAAACCCACCTTGCTACATCTATCGGATTTAATCACACTACTTCGCTATGGATCCATTTTGTAAAAGAAAAGGCCTTCTTTCAGATCTAGATCCAACGGACAAGAGGTTGCCTAACGTGTAATTGAAATCACCCATAATAAAATAGTAATCTATTGTCGAAATATGGTTTACTATATTCCTGTAAGGTAACGAGTCAAATGTTACATAGAGCAACAAGAGATGGGAAGCTATGGAGCGTCATGGTCATCCACGATCTGAAATGACACGGCGTATACAAGAAAAAAAGAAAGTGCGAATTGATGATAGAACAGAGACATACAGGGATGTTAAAGAGTAAAATGTTATTTAGAACAACATGAGACAAGAAATTGTGGTGAGCTATGATAGCCTAGGAGACGTCGTCGTCATCCGTCCGTCCGTCCGTCTCGAGAGACGATGGAGGAGAGCGGTGCGCTACGAACCTGGGCGGGATATATGGAGAACTAGGGCTGCCCGGACGTCTAGTTCTCCCTTTTGGCCTTGCTAGCAGAGGAGAGGATAAACCAATACAGTTTGGTACCAGCGCGGCTGCAGGAGTTGCCGAAAGGTAGCACAAAGTGCCGTCCATCCGCCTTAGGGGCTCCACTCCGAGTTTGAATTCAGAGTTTTTCCTTCTCCTAGACCAGTTGCCACCCAAGTCTATAGAACCCAGTCTGTCCTGCTATTTACCCATAGCTGGAGGGAGAAGATGATTCACACTTTTCCCAAGAGTATTAGCACGTGAATTAGTAAGTGAATGGATTCGACTGGAATTCGAACTTGGCTCTCCAATTCCTCAATCGAAGCCGATATCCATTACTCCACCGTGCCACCGTAGCATATAAAAAAAAGTGTGAATGATTGACAGAACGGAGACAACAGAGAATGATAAAAAGACAAACATTGCGTGTAGGGACAGGAAAGAGGAAGTTGTAAGCAGCCATTATACCCGAGGTTCTGAAGCGACATGACATATCAAATTGAAGTAACTATATTATTAGAAAACTGATTTAAATTTTAATTTTAACAATGTTCGCATTAATTCCCTTTGACAAATCTGACACTATTGTGCAGATGCCTTATATCAAAGTCTTGCTTGTTGTGGTTTCTGAGAATGATATTAAATATTTCTTTGCTCTCTATTAGTTTTTAAGAAAAGTAGCGCTTATTGATTTTACATTGATGTTCAGACGTAGATTAAAATGTTGGGTTGCTCCGTTCTTTGCATGAATTTACTAAAAGACACGCATATTTCTTGAAAGAAGAACATTATTTGAGGAAATAATTGGAATGGATAATCTTGAAACACGTATTGATGTATCTAATTAATGAATTCGCTGTTAGCATTGATGACTTCTTCAATACAAGGTTTGAACCGTACTGAATTTGATGATAAACTGCAGCCGGCAGCAAGATTTCTAATCGGCGGTTTTGAGGAGCGAAGAACCACATTTTAATTGCTATTGTTCTCAGATCCAAAAAATATATATTACCAGAAATATGTTTTTAAATTATAACCAGCAATACGTTTGACTCTCGACAAACCCTCTTTACAAAAATCTACTGATTTCTTACCAAGAATACACATTCTATTCATACGAACTTATCCTCAAAATCTTGTCGGTATTTAATAACCTATTGAGCTGTTGATATGCCTTAAAACAAAATAAACCAAAACACTATTTACATTATTCGGATTATTGTCCTCATCTTTGTCGTATTATTTATTACAACCTTTCGGCTGTTGTACGGTCCGGCCTTCTTCAGGTGGTTGGAATGTCAAACTGAACACTTTATTTCGCTCGATGGGGTAGACTGTTCTAGTTCCACGTGCCATGTTTAATGGATGTCAATTGTCAGTTATCTGCTGTTAATTCCCCTCTCCAAGTTCTCCACTGCCTTGACCGGGTATTGAACTCACACTCTTTGGGTCCTGTCATTGGATCTATCTAACGCCTTTATCACTGTGCCACCTGTCCAAAACCAAACCGTAAAATAAAACATGGTCTGAAACGTTAACTCCCAAATCAGTTGATCTTTATCTATATTAAACACTCTGCTAGATCAGAGTTTTTATATTGTTATGTAGGCGTTGATTGACTCCCCTCTCGACTAAGTCTAACACATAGTAGTCAAATGGATTCAGAGTTGGAGATCTTTAGGCGATAACTCTACGACGATGTGATCGTGGTCATTCTCATTCATTCATTCTCGGGCTTATGAGACGGTGCAGTCTTGTTGCTAGGCGTACTGGCCTCTTTTTCTCACGCTATTCTAAGGACGCACATGCGTCTCTAACATTTCCTTACAGTTGCCAGCATTGACGTCTGTAAGTCCTGAGAAATGAGTGAGGAGACATAATACAACCGTCGTCGCTCACGACTCCCAAGACCATCACAATTGCTGAAAACTTCGTGCGCATGACCTTTAAAACCTCTTTGCATAACAATATCATTTCTTTGGTTGACCTTTTGGCCTTTACCATAGAAAAAAACCCAGGCTTCAACTTCCTCAAAAAAACATTTTTCGTGGATCAGACGCTTATTTTTGTCTTTTCAAACGTGAATTAGTTTCTCGACATCGCATGACTTGAAAAGTTGAGAACCCTAGCAATGGCGTTAATTGAATTTTTGGATTTCTTCCCGATAATTCTCTGAATCTTACGTACAAATGTCGGTCTTTTGATGGTATTAGGAGCCTTAGCAGGTGTTTTACGTTTGCTTGCTGTTGTACGATCCTGTTTTCGTTATGCGCCACGTTGTCTCTTTCTGATGTAATGTATCCTTTTTCTATCCATTTTCTGAAAAACTCATTTGTTGCTCACAGGTTCAGGCCATCGTATTCTAAGCAACCTTCTGTAGAACCACCTTTCTGTTGCCTTAAATCTCTTTTTTTCATCTTTATCTAGCATTCACGGCCATTTTTTTAAATAAATCAATTCACCCCAAGCAAAGCGATGCAGTTATTACGACGCAAGGGCCTTCTGAGAGTAAAAGAGAATGAAAAAAAAACTTTAGAAGGAACTGGAAACTCAATCCCTGATAAACCTTTGCTACTGTTTAAGAGACCTGGGAGGGCGGGCATTATGTGACAGTTCAGTATACTTTTCTTTGTTTCTAACGAGTTTCTTCAGTATCTGTCTATACTTCTGAGATGACGTATTATGTACATTATTTACTTCATTCTGACTATTGTCCTCATATTTGTCGCCATATTTATTACAACGTTTCAACCGTTGTACGCTCCGGCCTTCTTCAGGTGATTGGAATGTCGTACTGAACCCTTTATTTCGTTCACTGGGGTAGAGAAAAGCAATAATGACAACAAACGTTGCAATATGAGCTCTGGTAAAAAAATGCAATGATAACAGGAAAATTCCAATATGAGCACTGGTAAAAATAGTTGCTGAGACATTAGGTTTATAATACTCAGAAATTCATACCCAGATGTCATCAAGGACACATGGCACAGTGGATAAAGGCGTTAGTTAGATCCAGTGACAGGACCCAAAGAGTGTGAGTTCAATATTAGGGCAGTGGTGTACTTTCAGAGTGAAATTAACAGGAGATAACTGATAACTGACATCCATAACTAGAACAGTCTACCCCAGTGAGAGAAATAAAGGGTTCAGTTCAACATTCCAACCACCTGAAGAAGGCTGGAGCGTAAAACAACCGAAACGTTGTAATAAATAATGCGACAAAGATGAGGACAATAGTCCGAATAATATAAATAATGAACGAGTTTGTCAGAACGGCGAACTTATGTTCGAGTCTTCCGCATATCCAAAAATTTCGAAGATCCCAGCCAGCTAATCTCTACTCTGACATTGCTATACCAGCTCAAATATTGCTTTGTATCTTTCAATACCTCAAAGGCAAATATATTAAATTTTCAGCATCGCTGAACAGACTCAGATTTTACTCCAATAATGATGACGCACAATGTGGCTCTCTGCTTTGAAGGTCTGTTCAGACACAGCTTCACCCCAGACATCAAGCCGCGGTTCGCAAACTTTTTTCTCTGGGCAGCATTATCAGAATTAAAATTTCTTCGCGCTTCACCAAATTTCATGTTATAAAATACATTTAAGAATAAAATTAAACAGAGAGATTATTAAAGGGCGATAACCGCGGATTCGAAATCAGAACATTATCATTGATAACTCTCTCCTCCAATTTGAAGACCCTAGTTACTATATTCTTAATACTTAATTTAATGCAAAAATATCACAATGTTAAAATCTGTCAATAATTATTTATGACCAATTATACTGGGACGCGTACGTGCAAGTAATCCATAATAATGTTTTAAATTTTGAAATCATATTTATTTTTTGGCATATGATTTTTTTTGAAACTGTTTCTAAATCTTTGATTTTCTTTCAATCATCTTCTTCCGCCGACCTATGAGACGGGCCGTATCTATGAAGCGCGCCGAACCGTTTGGGAGCTACTGCCAATAAAAAACTCATATACGATTCATCGCTAAATATGCTGGAAAAATAGTCGGCTATCCTATCGCTAATCTATCGTTACTTTCATGACAAATGTTCAGACGACCTCCATCCTTTAGTGCCACCAGCTCAAAAGTATACAGCCAACATCATCCTTTCTAGATCCAAAGAGTTGAATCACCCTCATTTCCTACGTATTCTTTTGGTAATGAGGACATTACACACCGAAAGTTTATTTTCAAGATTTGCTTATTTCTGGAAGATGCTTTCCCTAACACTACACTATACTTGAAAACGTTAAAATTCCAAAGCATCCTTGAAAAGATTCAGTCAATCATTATCTATCTGTCATATTGTCTTAGTCTCGATTTCTTCCTTTCACCTCTTACTTTCATATCACAAACTTCATTCACTAACCCTCTATCTTTTTTTGGTTTTGGGGCATTGTATTATTTTTAATCGCTTTATCCCAAGCAAGACGATAATGCCACTAAGACGAAAGAGGTTACCGGAAGTGAAAGAAAATTTGAAGACTTTGGCAGAAAGAACCGGAAATAGAATCCTAAAAAACAGAAAACAAGGGATAAACCTCTACTTCTGTCCAAAAGACAGCGAATCGGTGTGAATCGGGTGATGGAGGAACCTATCTATGTAGGTGCTGCTGTCAAAAATGACCTTATATGTGAAACTCACAAATGCTTCCAAGTATTAGGTTTTCAGATGTAATTATTGAATTTTGCACTTTCACGGAGTTGGCTATTTCACCTCAGGTCTTCATGAAACAACCAATGATTATCATCACACAGGCAGAGAATATTGTGCTTTGGTTATATAAAATTCATCGATAGAAAAATTCAAATAGACTTGAAGTATTATTAGATGATTCAATGATAAATATATATATTTAATCAATTCCCCCCTTAGCAAGGTGATAATGCCACTAAGACGCAAGGGTCTACTGGGAGTGAAAGAGAATGAGAATAATTTAAAAGAAACCGGAAACCCAACCCTAAACAGTAAAAAAAAATAAACCTCTACTCCTGTACAAAGAAAGAATGTGAACCTGGCGATAGGCAAAGCTATTTATTCATTTATTGTATTGGATGAATGTCTCGATAACTTCCTAGAATGGCAAAGTATTTTTAGTAGGTATCCCAGTAAAAAGAAAAGACTCACTGCAGTTCTTGTTGCCTGAAAGTCAATGGCACTGAAGCAATATATACGCTTTCTTTGAAAACAAATAGTAAATATAATTTCAACATATTGGTGGAGACTCTAGGAGTATAGAGTTGAAGTAGACATTAGAAGAAACTAGAAACCCAATCTTAAACAGAAAAGAAAGGATAAACTTCTACTCCTGTTCAAAAGACCTGGGTGAAGCTTGAACCGGGCGATAGGCGAACCTATCTACTCCTATTGATGCAAAAAGTAAATAGATTTTCAGAGTTGAGGTTGGGACGTTAGTAATATAGAGGAAGTAGAATATAAAAAGGAACCGGTAGCCCAATTCTAAACAGGAAACAAGGGGTAAACATCTACTCCCCTTCAAAAAACTGAGGAGGAGTTTGAACCGGACGATAGGCAAAGATGTCTACAGAAGAAATACTAGGCAGACATCGTAACATTCTTATTCTATATATTTTGTGAATTACTAAAAATTAAAAAAAAAGTTTATTTCGAATAATCTATGATCGTCATAAATGTCATAGGCACAACGTTTCGACCAATTACGCTATGGTTACCTACAGTTTTTTTTTTGTTTTGTTTTGTTTTTGATGGTGAGTATCTTGTTGGCTGTACAAAGAGCTGGTAGTCTCCATACTCCTACATGGATGTGAAACGTGGATATTGTTGACAGAAACAAAGAGAAGGATCCAAGCGTTTGAGAACAAATGCATGAGAACACTCCTTGGCATTTTCTGTTGGGAACAAAAAACCAATGTATTTTTTTTTGTTTTTGTTTTTTTGCCGAAAAGGGTTGAGAGTTTTGTGGGACACCAGGAACCTCTTCTCGCCGATGTCCAACGGAGAAAAATGGTGTTGTTTGAACACAGTACAAGGCACGAAAACCTGTGCAAGACCATCGGGCAAGGCACTGTTGAAGCTAGACGTAGGAGAGAACGCCAACGCAAAATCTGGTTGGCCAAAGTCAAATAATGGACAGGTATGACTGTGCCAGAATTGCTGATGGCTGCAGTTGATAGACCGTTGTGGAAAAAAGTTAGTGGGGCTTCTGCATTCGGAGCCGCCCTACAATTACAAAAGTCAAGGGGATTATTATTATTATTATTATTATTATGTTATTTTTAGGCCTCTCTTGTTTTTTGTTCGTCGCTGCTCATCAAATACATAAAGTTTTGTCATGTCAACGAACACTCCTTTGACACTTTCGTAATGTCAACGAACACTCGTTGTCACTTTTGTAATGCTTATTGTAGTAGAGACGTTGTAATCGCAGATACAACTATAGTAACGCCGTTGAACAATACTGGTGCCAGAGGCCTTAGGATATCACTCGGACTAATAGTACTTGCTCGATAATACTCGCACGAATAGTAATTCGTATAGTGATCCGGACAGAGAAATGAATAGAGTAGAGAATAGCGCTCCGCATAGTAATAGAGGATAGAGGATAGAGTAGAAATAACGATCATTAGTCGTCATCTACTTCCTATATATATTTTTTCCTCTATGGTCACGTGGTCAATAATGGGATCGCCTGTGTTTACTCACAGGCGATCTATGTTCAAACTCATGTGTCGGCAGCGACACTTTATTCCTATATAACATAGGGATTTCACTTCCTAGTTCAGGGATTGAAATCACGACCACTAAATTCAAAATATCTTAAACTCGTGACGTTCCATCATCACCGGATGAACCCTGAATTTTCGCCTATCGTTGTACCTATTGGGACTTCAAGTGACCTCAAGTGGGACTCCTAAAATACCATCAATCATTAAAGATGCTGGAAAAATGATCGGTTCCGTGTACCTCTCCATAATTACTTATCCCTGCAAGTCTCTACCTTTGCAAGAGTCAGATGGAACCAAAAGGTAGCACTGTTCTCATATATAGGCTAGAGCTGTCCAGTCTTCACATCCCAGAGTGCAAGAAGCGTCTCTGCACCATTGTTGTTGATTATTTTTCATCTACAAACCCTTTCCCACAGACGAAACCATAGAAGTCTCTTGCTATTCTATCGTTTTTTTCTAGGGAAAATATTCAAATAATCTACATTATTTACTTCCACCTGCTTCACAGTTAATGATCGCCATGTTAAGCCGATTGCAGCAAACCCCACTCATTTCGTTCGCTTTCCACTGGTTTGATGTGAATTCCACTCGGACAGCTTCCCACGAACCACTGCTTGTGGAACCGAATCCCATGAGGATGATTTCCCTATCACTACTGTGGCACTATTTAGCGTTTGGCTAACTAATTAAGCGAGGAAATTAAAAGCGAGAAATACTTAAGGCGAGAAGAAGCCATAACGAAAGACATACTGAACGATGTTAGTTTTTTTTTTTTAACAAAAGAAAACTTGGGTAAAGATTGTGTTTTCATTTGCGAAGAAAAGTATTTTATTCGCTGAAGATAGAGCATTCGTAAGATCTCGGATCTGTCAGAATTAATTTATGCCATGAAGCGGCGAGGAAGGGCAAATAGCAATCTGCCTATGGCAATAATGAAAATTTCCAATTGGTCAAGAGGCTTACAAAGCAGAATGCTAGAAGATAATCTGAATTGGGTCAAGCATGCTAGCGAGATAGAATTAGGTGAGACCACCCCAAAGAAAAAGGAAGAAAAAAGAGAAAAATAAAAAAATAAACCGTTAACTATCTTTCAGAGATATCATTTGGTTTTGGAAGCGAACCACCTGTTTTATGTCCAGACCTTGCCATGGTAAAGGTTGTTACCTGGACAGACTGTTGGCGACAGGGTGCCAAGAAGTTGAGGAAAACAAGAGATTCAATTGACCACCTAGATAATCACTTGGCGGAAATCCCGTTGATGGATTCCACATGACGTCCAGTTAAGATAGATATTTAATGACCACAGTACGAGTCGTGGGGGTTCTAGTCGGGGAAAAGAAAGAAAAGAAAAAAAGGAAGATATTTTCTTTTCTTTGAGCGATAATTGTAAACTGAGACCAGACTAGCCACACCCACACTGCCGAGCGTTCATTGGCTGAATGGTGGCGTGAGCGATGGGCGAAGGTAAACATATGATAAAGAAGGGAAACCTGTTGACGCCTTTGAGGGGATTGGTGTGAGATACCAATTTGAGAAAGAAGGGAAACCTGTTGAGGCCCTCTGAGGGGATTGGTGTGAGATACCAATATGAGAAAGGAATAATTTGGGAGGACAATTCCCTTAAGAACCTCTCTAAAACAGAAAGTAATTGACTTCCAAAAATGGGAAGTGATAAATTTTCCTGTCCGAAAACAAAGAAAATCCTTATTGCGGATTTGGAATTATCGAGGAACCCAAACCACGACAGGCCCCACCCGGTTTTGGTCGGAGTCCATATAAACGAACGTCCCCAGAGTAGAAGCAGTTATAGCTGGAGAGTTGGAGACAGTTGGAGTCACAGAGTTGAGCAGTGAGCTCGGAGACCAGCCTCGCAGGAGATGACTGAAAGATCCCACGCATTCCGACTTAGACTTCTAACCAAAAACAATTTTTTTTTGAAGAACGACTTAGACTCACACCACCAAAACAAGTTTTACGAATATCGCTTGAAGATACAAAAAAAACAAAACAACAACAGTTTATTGAAAAACAACTTAGGATATTAAGACTCGCCTAAGAAACGCAAAGTGTCACGTATCCATATCCGTATCCGTATTCAGCAACCAGATATAAAGATATTTGTTATTCTTTTTCGACACATTTCAGTCTTTTGAGTTGTTACTTTATTTTCTTTTACATATATTATGTTGGTGCAAAAATAATGACGTAATAATGTCGTTTTTTGACGTTAAAAATACGTCAAAAAACGACATTATAACGTCATTATTTTTGCACCAACCTAATACTTGTGCGGTGTCACCTTTGTCCCGATTTCGGTTTGCACTACGGCCCGACGCCTGATTGATTTTGTCTACCTAAGATCAAATCACAACGTCGGTAGGTTGGACTAGAAATCAAAGCAGTTACTTCGGTAACCAGACGTTGGAGGCGATCTGGGAGCGACAAAGCTGATGCCGAATCTAACCATATTTCCATCCGAATCAGCCAAGGGTTATATCATCACAGGATAGCACGGGAGAGGCCAGGGTGACATCACAATACGATATTAACCTGTTCAAGTCTAGAGTTAGTCGTTATCTTCCCCTCGTATCTGTGCTTTTTACTCTGTCCTGGGTATGACGATAAACTACATCCGGTAGCAAGGCCTCTGATCGGGAGGTTAGAGATTTAAGTTCTGTTGTTTTGAGCTTCACCCTGACCCGGGGCGGGGAAGTACCTGTTAGGGTCCGAGATATGGGTAAATAGTGAACTGTTAAAAAGCATAATAAAAAACATTAAAATGTATAAAAATAAATTTTTATGATAAAATATTTTTTTATATAAAAAAGATTTCCAACAATACATTTTATAGCAAAATTACCAACAATAAATTTTATCTGTAGTTGAATTGATGTCAAGATTTTTAGCTGAAGCCATAAAATTGTTCAAAATATATAAATTTCGGCATTAAATAAAGCATTGATATGCCACTAAAAAATTCAACCAACAATTTTTATTCTACATCGTGGCTCTTCGGCTTTGTACAGGTGAACATTATTGTAAATAGAAGTAAATGACTTTCGATATTGGTTTATGCTTCAAAAGTAGATAATTGCTTAATCAGGTGATACTGTAGCAGGAATTTCGTTTCCTGTCAATATCCCAGTATCCCAATTACATTAACGTTTTTAATTTAATTTTGAAACACTCTACTTGTTTTACTTTCAAGGGCTTACAATCGGATGGAACTGAGAAGCCAACGCTCACCCCCTCCCCCACGCAAAACATATAACTCTACTCAGTGAACTTCGATTTTTAGAACGCAGGATGGTTTGGGGATATATTTTATAGGGAGAAATATGCATCTTATAAACAGAAAAATACACTAATTTAATTTGGAAATTATCTGGATACAAATTAATGCCTCCAGCATTTGAATTTATTTATATAATTCGCCTCGCATATATATATATATATATATATATATATATATATATATGTGTGTGTGTGTGTGTGTGTGTGTGTGTATGTGTGTATGTGTGTTTATGAATACAACATAGGAACCGGTGATAAGGAGTGCCAAAGAAAAAGCGATAATAACAACAAAAGTTGCAATATGAGCTCTGGTAAAAACATGTAACAGCAAAAAATTGCAATATAAGCACTGGTAAAAAATGGTTGCTGAAGACATTGGATTTATAATACCGAGAAATTCATACAAGGACTCAAGGACACATGGTACAGTGAATAAAGGCGTTGGTTAGATCCAGTGACAGGACCCAAAGAGTGTGATTTCAGTACCAGGTTAAGGCAGTGGAGAACTTGGAGAGAGGAATTAACAGGGGATAACTGACATCCATTAAACATGGCACGTGGAACTAGAACAGTCTACCCCAGTGAGCGAAATAAACCACCTGATCGAACCACCTGAAGACGGTCGGAGCGTACAACGGCCGAAAGTTTGTTATAAATAATTCGACAAAGATGAGGACAATAGTTCGAATAATGTAAATTATATATATATATATATATATATATATATATATATATATATATATATATATATATATATATATATATATATAATTTACACCAAAAAAAATCCCAAATTGCCTTTTGTGTGTATAAATTTATTTCAACCAGCGATAAGTACGTCGCTCTTATTCGACTCTCTGAATGAACAATAATGATATTATTAGGATTATATTACACCCTAAGATTAAATTCACCCCAAAACATAAGTTTGACGAACTGCCGTTTTTAGATATACTCATCAAAAATAGGAATAACCATATTATCACAGATATCTACTACAAATCTACAGATACCAAACAATATCTTCATTTTAAGCTCCATCACCCAAAATACTGTCTAAAATATATCCCCCTATTCCCTGGAAGGTAACCTTTGCACTATACTGGACGACAAACACCCCCGAAAACCCCTCCTAGAAGAATTACTTGAAACTCTCAAAATATAAGGATACCCAACACCACTAATAAACAAAGGTTTCGAACTAGCACAAAAATACCTTTAGACCAACCACAAAACCCAAAGAAACGCAACATCAAAGAAATACTAGCATAAGTGTCAACATATAACAAGAACAATCCAGAACTATTTACAGAAATAACACGAAACATAGACCTACTTAACAAGAATGATAAAATTAAATATATACCAAAAACGACCAAAACAATTAAAAGCAAACGCCAATCAAAAAACTGCATCCAAATTTAAGTGGAAACTCCTATAATTTTGAAAACCCCACAACAATATTCACAATAAAGAAAATTTTAAGATGTAAACCTAAAAATGCAATTAACTTTGGTGCAAAGAATGCAACAAATCTTATATCGGTATCACTCAAGTACTAAACAAAAGAGTCTTCCTGCATTGTGACAGTATGTGACATCGGAAAAAAATGAAAAGAAACGATTATTGTAGAATATGACAGAGATTTAAAAGCACGTTATGATATATAGATTTATGTTCGCTTGCCTAAAATTGCAAGTGAGGATACAATCTCTCATGATTATCAGGAAGAAAGAAGAAGTCAATTGAGTATAATATTTAATAATTTTGCAGAAAAAGGCAGAAGCAAGAGACTGAATTATGCATGTCTCTCAGTAGGCGAAAATGACCTCACCGTCCTTAAGATTTTATCCTGCGTTGAAGGAATTCAGATAGGGAATAGACCTGTGGTGTTCATTGGTACTATTAGTGAAAATTAAAGAGATAAGTACAATTAATGACTAAAATTTGAGGCCCCATTTCTACCCACGCAGTTTGAAAGTCGGAATTGTCAAAGAAACATCTGATGTGGCCAGCTTAGATGGGATACCATTTGAAATTAATGGTGCGAGCATTGATAAGAGAAAAAAAATTATACGAGCGGGCCAATACCTGCAACCACCACCCGTAGGAAAATTTATTACAAACCAGACAACAAAGGACTGTAATCGTTACAGAAATCTTGGGAAACCCCAACAAATTACCATATAAGCGGAACGCTCATGCGACCCAAGCGGTTGCAGTTGAAGTTAGAGTTGTAGACAGACGGTGAGACGAGACAGCGGTGAAGGAACTGCTGAAACCCACGTGACCTACTGTCGAGAAAATTCTCGACTTTGAGCCTTGTTCCAAGAAATTCGCACCGATAGGCAAAAATCTCACAAAAGAGATTACAGTGGAAAATGTTAATATTTTTTTATATCAAGAATTGCATAAACCGAATGGAAAATAGACCCGAAGACTTTTTGCGTTTTATTATATCTGCAAAAAGACATTTCTAATTTTTTCATCCTAGCACAGCTCGCCATGATTTGAATCAGCACTACGATACTGACGATTAACCTATTCTTACCAACTCTGTGTTCAAGAAACAAAGTATGAGCGGAGCAATGTGGTGACCGAAGTGGATAGCGACCAACGACGGTTGAACCGCGACTCTATCTAACAGCGTGGGATTGACTCTGCATTCAATTCGTCGTCCTACGACACTGAGTACCAAGAACACTTCTGGTATAGGCGGCGTATGGCTAGGATTAGAACGTCTGGGGACTGCTGACCAGGCTGACCTAGAAACGACCACCGGGTTAAATGTTGTAGCTAAAAAAACAACATTAAATTACCAAACAACAGAAAACGCTATGTCACAACACATCCACAAATGCGACAAAGGCAAACATGCAAAGTGCATATATATATATATATATATATATATATATATATATATATATATAGAGAGAGAGAGAGAGAGAGAGAGAGAGAGATAGATAGATAGATAGATAGATAAATATGTATGTATATATATAAATGTATATTTATATAGATAGATAGATAAATAGATAGATAAATATGTATGTGTATATATATATATATATATATATATATATATATATATATATATATATATATATATATTATAAACAGATCATTTACTTAAATATTTGTATCTAAAAATAACGTATAAAAAGAAAATTTATTAAAATAATCGTCGGAATTAGTCTATTTCATAATATATATTATGTCATATATATATATATTTTGGTAATAAGATAAAATATATTATAGTAAACGAATATATATACACACACTGGTGAAAGCACACACACTGGTCGGACCATACACGCACACACAAACAAACCATACAATGTGAATGTATATACTATATAGATTTCCTTATAATGATATAATATATAAAATATATATGTATGGAGAACGAATATATGCGAACACACTGTCAAAATCAAACATACGAAACGGAAAAATGCACACAGATTCAGAAACGCACAAGAACCTTCACTCACAATACAAAGTGTATATATATATATATATATATATGTGTGTGTGTGTGTGTGTGTGTGTGTGTGTGTGATGTACACACACACAATTCACAAGAACAAAGGAAGGCACCAGGAAAAGATACAGGAGGTTATAAAAGATAATTTATTATTAATTCCCGTGACTCGCATATTTAACCGGATTTTTTCTAGCATAAATTGACGATGGTGTTTATCCATTTTCAAATATACATACATGCATATATATATATATATATATATATATATATATATATATATATATATATATTTAAGCATTTCACCCCAAGCAAGGCGGGAGCCACTAGGACGCAAGTGGTTACAGAAAATTTAGAGCAAGATCAAATAGGAGTGATAGAAGAAAGGATGAGGGTAGTTGATAGATCAAGGCAACTGGAGATATCGATTGACATTACACTTGAATAGCTGGAGATTATAGCTCACAGGGAAACAGGAATAAGGAAGGGAGTTCCACAGGCGTGAGGTGCGAGACATGAAGCTATTGAAGTAGAAGAGACGGCTACATTTAGGAGTTTCGACAGTGAACGGGTGAGTGCGGGATGCCAGCCTCGTATGGCGCTTGAACTCATGACGTCTGGGAACCAGCGAATGCAGGTCCTCGGAGCAATTTCCATGGAAGTATTTGTAGAACAGACAGAGGGAGGCGACGGCGCCTCTGTGAGAAAGTGACTGTAGACGAGACGACAGAGCAGGGCCAACTACATTGCATATCCGCCTCTGGAGCCTAAGGCAAACAGAAGGGTCACCAGACCATATATGGCGGCAATACTCCCTGCAAGGGCGAATTGTTGATTTGTTGATCTGGAGGATCGACTCCGGGGAGAAAAACTTCCTGGCGCGACTCAGGGAGCCAACATTACTTGGGGTGGACGAAGCAATTGACTCAATGTATTTATTCCATCTCAGATCAGCAGTCAACGTGAGACCGAGAAGCCGAAGAGAGTTGCTCTCGAGAAGTTGAGCGTCAGACATTCTAATGGAGGGAAGGGAAGGATCTCTGTGGTGATTAATAGAGAGCAGTTTTGTCTTAGAAGCGTTGAAGTTGACCAGCCAATTCTTGCGCCAGTTCACAATCGATTGGACGTCCTTTTCGAGACGCACGGCCAGGTCAGTTTTGTCAGTGAGACTAGATTTTTTTTTGAGGCAGGAATAATTTGTGGTGTCATCCGCGTAGATGCCAACTTGGAAAGTTATGGCATCAGGAAGGTCATTTATGTAGATAAGGAATAGAGTGGGGCCTAGAATGGAGCCTTAAGGAACACCTGTGTTCGTAGGATAGGAACTGGATCAGAATCCGTTGAGAACTACCTTCACGGTTAGACAGGAATTATTGTATTAAGTTATGTAATCGACCCGTAATGCCATAACCCTGGAGCTTGCGAAGAAGGCCGGCATGCCAAACCCTATCAAATGCTTTGGAGATGTCTAGTGCCACGGAACGGGCTTCCCCGTTGTTTTGAAGAGCTCGGTAGACAGTTTCAGTGATGGCCGTGAGCACATCGGCTGTAGATCGGGCAAAGCGGAAACGATATTGCTTGTCTGAGACCAGATTATGGGATGTGAGGTGGTTTACCAACTCGATATTGATTAGGGCTTCAAAGACTTTGCCGAAGAGGGGAAAGAGACTGATAGGACGGTAGTTGGAAGGGTCAGAGGGGTCGCCGGATTTCTTGAAGACAGGAACGATCGAAGAGGACTTCCAGCAGTCAGGAAAACAAGATTCCTTGAGGCAGTAGTTGTATAGTTTAGAAAGGGCGGGCGCCAGTTCAGGCGCGCATTTCTTCAAGACAATGGCTGGTAACCCGTTTCCACCACTAGCCTTGTTGGGGTCTAAATTGGAGATAACGCCCAGTACCAAAGATGGGGTTATGTTTAACCCACTCAATATGGCCTCAGTTCTAAGAGGGAAGTAGGGTATGGGTACACCGGAAGAGTCGAGGGTAGAGTTGAATGAAAATTTCCGAGCAAAGCATTCAGCCTTGTCAGTAGAGGAGGTCAGGACTTCGAACTGGTTGAATAAAGGAGGTATAGAGGCTTTGCAATTGTTCAATACGCTCTTGCAGAGACGCCAATAATCTTTGGAGCCAAATTTGCGAGATGCAATACGTTCCTTCATCCGAGCCGCAAAATGTGACTTAGCATCTTTGAGGACACGTTTACACTCGTTACGGGCGGAAGCAAAGAGACGTCTATTGCAGTCAGACATGTCGCTACGGAATAGGTGGAAGTAGTGGTTTCTATGGGCAATTGCAGCTGAGCAAGCAGCGGAGAACCAGGGGGAGGGAGTGCGATTGACCCTATATTTCCTTGATGGGATGAAAGCGTCGATTCCAGCTTTAACCCAGGAAGAGACCGCAGAAGCACATTCTTGGACGGGGAGCTTGAACACTCCATCCCAGGGGACATCGCGGAGGAAATCACGGAACGCGTTCCAGTCAGCTCGTTGATAGTAGAACGAAGTTCTAGTGGTAGGAGGTTCTTTATAGGGGGTGGAGTTGAAGGAGATGTTAACAGATACTACCCCATGATCGGAGTTACCAAGAGGGCAGTGTTGCGAGGCGCTGCAGGGTTCGGGAATGGAGGTAAAGCACAGGTCGAGAAGAGAGGCTTTACCTTCCCGGTTGAAGGCAAAACGAGTGGGGAAGTTAACTATCTATGTGAGGGAATGAGAGATTGAAAAATTGAACGTTTGAATGCCTGCGTGGTCAGTAGTAGCATTCTTATGCCACAAGGTGTGATGGCCGTTAAAGTCACCAAACACAAAAATGCGAGCAAACGGGTGGAGCCTTGTCTATGCTGTCAGAAATGCTATCGAGTATCTCATAGTCTTGAGAGGATGGAGAGCGGTAATGGAAGAAGAGATAGCTTACCGCATTGAGGAGAGAGAGTCAGAGACACATGTATGACTGGCCTGGCGATTCGAGAGAG
Organism: Acanthosepion lycidas; assembly: GCA_963932145.1. Lineage (NCBI taxonomy): Eukaryota > Metazoa > Mollusca > Cephalopoda > Sepiida > Sepiidae > Acanthosepion > Acanthosepion lycidas. Next base: position 104,596,798 of record OZ010585.1, read on the forward strand.
AACTCTCTGGCCAGAGGGAGATGTTCCTTGACGTAGACACCAAGACCGTGCATGTGGGTTAGAGAGTCTTTTCTGAGGAGAGGAATGTAGCCGGGGATCGAGAGATCAGAAGAGGGGATAGACGAGACAATGTTTGTCTCACAGAGAGCTAGTGTATCCGGGCCGTTTGCAGTGAGAAAAGATTCCAGACTGCAGAAGTTTGTCCTAATGCTACGGATGTTGGAGAACGAAATGTTGAGGGGTTTAGGTGATTTTTGAGAGGCTGGTTTAGGCTTAATATTTCGGTTTTTGTAACTCATGTTGAAATTTGTTTGTAAGATGAGAAGGCCCGAAGTAAAAGAAACAGACAGTTTCGACCGTGACAAGGGCAGAGAGGAGTTGACACAACCTGCATCAATATGTGGCCTCAGGGTTGCCCACCGCTGGTGACTGCAGGGAAACCTTTCCATGCGCGACATGGCACTACAATCACCCCGGTATTATACAACTGTTGATCAGAGCGGCCGCTCAAGACGCTACGCAAGAGTTAGGGCTCCTAACTACCAGTCGGAAACAACAACCATGGGAACTCTCAGCCGTGTACCCTCAGAATGATAAGGTGATGCCACAGACTGCACACATCACGGGAGAAACAGAGCTGCACTAATACAGAGGCCGGAGAGAGAAAGAGTACCGGGAACTCCTTCCTAGACAAGAAACAATGCGTAAGCCTCTAATCACGTTCAATAGAAGGGGGAGGAGTATTGACCGGGCGGTATAAGAGACTACCTACTCCTATTACAGATAACACAAAAATGGACGACAAAAACAGAAGGAAGGATGGGGGGGGGAGATAACAAGAAAGGAATTTTGGTTCACACTTGGCTATACCCAATTACATTAAGTTTTAACTTCGCATAAGTCCCATTGTCTATTCTAAAAAGAAATTGAAAAAAAATAAGGTTATATGGATTTATTATCGTATGTAGCCAGACATTCAATTTTCCATTTTTCCTGATTTTTCTTATGAACCGGGATTTCTTACTAAACTATCGAATAAGGCAGAATGATTGCGACAAAATGTCTTACTATGGTAGAGAAATTTGACAAGTGGGGTGGGGGGCAGAAAAAAATAAAAAAAATAAAAAATAGAAAAAATAGAAAAAAATAGAAAAAAAAATGTAAATGGGTTTCTGCTAGAGCGAAACTATACTCACACGAGGCAGCAAGTGTCTGCTTTCTTCCTCATGATGGTAACTGAATGTACGGTTTACCTTATGTCCAATCGTCCATCTGGTGGGGGGATCAACGGCCAATCCTCCGCCCTCACCAAATAGTGGATTTGGGAGATATGCTTTCAATAAAATTTAGAATAGGAAAAAGAAACGGCGAGAACAATTCCTAGTTCAGACGATATATCAACCAATAAGATACAGTCACAACATCATTAGAATACTGAGGAGACATCTTCGCATCTAGCCAAAGACATTCAATTTTCCATTTTTCTGATTTTTTTTACGAACCGGTATTTCTTACTAAACGATATGTATGTGTGTGTGTGTGTGTGTGTAGAAATATATAATTTGGTATGATGGCGATCTTAGAAGTACCTCCAAAAACAATTAGGCCTGATAGATTTAGGTTTCAACTCTCCCCCACCAAAACTCACTCCAATCTAAATAATTTTCACCACAATAGTCCACCTTTATGTTGCTAAACTGTTTTGATTGTGCACTTTTTGTTATTTTTCTTTGTTTTACTTTCACATTACTATCTACATTTAACTTAATTTCGTGTTTTAAATTTTCTGTTAATATTTGATACAATATATATATATATATATATATATATATATATATATATATATATATATAGTTATATATAGTTATATATATATATATATATATATATATATAGTTATATAGATATAGATATACGCATGCTTACATGTGCATAAATTAACTCCAAATTAATTTTTTTTTTTTATTATTATTAATTCTCGAGGCCCACATATTTAATGGTATTTTTTCTAGCGTGGTTGACTTCACGATGGAGTCTATCCACTTTCCCTTCAAAAATGGATATTTGAACTTATACTGAGTTTAATTTTAAAACCTTCTATCTTTATAGATGTTTCACACTCCCTGTCCATTCCTCCCTCCGATTTATAAGGCTTCTCCTTTGTAAGTCTGAATTACTTTTGTTTTCGTCTTACTCTTGAATAGATAACTTGCCCCTGCCTTTGTAGCCACCTTCTATAATAATTCAAATGAGAGTACCCTTGTTACCCCGCTTCTTCCATTGAGTCTAAAGTCCTCAAGTACATGAGCAAGTTTATCTCGGTGTCTTTAAGTCTCGGACTGGTATGATGTTTCTGACACAAAGCGGTGTTCTGTTGCCTTGTTTTCTGGGCACACGCGACATGTCCCCTCGGAGCATCACCCATGTATTTTCTTTCCTAGGTTGATTACCCCTTCATTAAGTCTGCTAGATGTGGACGTATTCTGGATTTAGGCGTTATCCGCGTGATAGTCAGGCATCCCAACCTTTGAGGCTATCTCATCAGCAATTGTATAATTTAGGTACTTATCTCCTGTATATGTGCTTCCGCGTGGCACATACCCATAGTACCACATGCAACTTGTTCTTTACGGTTCTCAGGACGAAGTGCCGGTAATCTTTGACCGAACACAAGAGAAGATTAACAATATCTTCACTCAATTCTCATCGACCAGCTTTCATTGCGGTGACTTCAATATCCGCCATAAAGTGTGGCTAGTCCATTCCAACAAAACTGATGTTGAAGGCAGATATTGCAGAGACTCGTCATCACGTATAACCTAACCCTGATCATCGAAGAAACTACATCAGGAGAACTTCCTCGATCTTTCTCTAAACTCCTGCCCTGGTCAATGCCAATCAAAAGTCTTACCTCCACTAGGCACATTAGATCATTCCCTAACGAGTTCAGATTAATACCAAACGTAAGGAATCTCCTCACGTTTCGCTGTGTTAAGGCAGATTGTGACAGATTTCGATCCGACTTAATGAAAGTTTCTTTCTCAACCTTCTTCTGCCTCAAAAACTACTGCCCTTGTCATTGATTGGATCCTTTCTGGAATGGAAAGTTTTACACACACGCCCCCAACACACACACCGAGTTCCAGTAAAAACAAAGATTCAACCCTGGTTCACCTCTTAATTCGCTAGTCATAACTCACCAAAACCACTACTATCGCAATGCGTGAAGTATTAGGTTGGTGCAAAAACAATGTCGTTTTCTCACATATGTTACTATGTGCGAAAACGACATTATTTTTGCACCAACCTAATATTTCGGTCCTCACTGCATTAAGGACTGCCCGTGATCGATGCAAAATAATTCTACAAAACTTCAAGGGCTGCTACGCAAGACCAGTTAGATCCCGTTAATTCTGAAAGGTCACCAACCAAATCATATTTAGTAAATATCCCAAATTAATCCCAATACTAACCGAATCATTTTTAGCAAGATTGTAGGGTCAAAGGCGGAATATATTTACAACTGACAGTGAGTTCAAATCTTTGAATTAATAACTCATCCCCATTTAAAAATCTGATTATCTGCATTTTCTCCTGTAAACACAGGAAACAAGGTTCATATGAAGATCTGCAAGTTCTAGCGAGTTTTACAAATTTCCGTTTAATTTTAAGGGCTTTATTTTCTTCAAAAATGAAGAAAATCAAAGATTCCAACTAATTTTGTTTGGTTATTCCGGTAAATCTTTTTCTTGCTTTTTCCTTATTTTATTCATTAAAGAGCTTTATAATTTACATACTATCAAATTATTATTGTTAAAATCCGTTGCTTCCTCAGCGAAAATGCCAGCCGTTCGTCTTCAATATTGTACCAAAAATTCTATTTCAGATATTCTATATGCATTCGTTGCAATTTTAAATCTCTTTTTAATGGCATCTTATTTAACATGAACCATTTTAATTAGTTGAACCGATTATCAACATGTCTAGCTACTTTACATTTCTATATTTTCCTTACTTGTTTTTTTCTGTATTCTTCTTTTCCTTTGGAGAAGAGACTATATCGTATGTCTATCTTTCTTGCCTTCTTTCTTTTTTTCCCGGGAAAAAAGGTTGTTTGTAAGTAAATGTAAAAAACAGTAATAATCCGCATTTACTATCGCCTGATGACATGCGATGATAATGCATCGAAACACGAGTGCATTTATGAAGCGGTTTTACACATGTTCTAATGTAATATCCTCTAGTAAAGAATACTGCTCTACTATTATATTGAGCAAAATTTGTAAATTAATGCTGTGAACGTTTGCATTTATATTTGATTCTTTCTCATATTTCAACTGGATATATATATATATATATATATATATATATATATATATATATATATATATATATATATATATATATATATATATATATATATATATATGAATGAATAACAAGTGAAGAGAAGGAAAACTATTAGCCGACTCAGTATCTGTCTATATTTCTGAGGTGAGGTATTATGTACACTATTTACATAATACCTCACCTCAGAAAGATGAGGACAATAGTCCGAATAATGTACACTATTTACATTATTCAGACTATTGTCCTCATCTTTGTCGACACATTTATTACAACGTTTCGACCGTTGCAGGCTCCGGCCTTCTACAGGTGGTTGGAATGTCGAACTGAATCCTTCATTTCACTCACTGGGGTAGTTCAAGTGCCATGTGTCAGTTATCTCCTGTTAATTCCCCTTTCCAAGTTCTCCACTGCCTTAACCGAATATTGAACTCACACTCTTTCGGTTCTGTCACTGGATCTAACCAACGCCTTTATCCACTGTGCCATGTGTCACATTAACAGGAGATAACTGACATCCATTAAACATGGCACGTGGAACTAGAACAGTCTACCCCAGCTTCATTCAGCCTGCTTAGGCTATAGATAAATCCAGTACTGTTTATTCTCTAGAAATTCACTGGTAGACCTGCATATTATTAGAATCCGAACAAAAATGGAGATAGGAATCAAAATGAAAAAGCTTTTAAAAGACGGCGAGTTTCGCCAATTCGGAACAGGCTAATTTCAAATCCAAGACGAATTAACGGCTTTACTACTACTACTACTACTAATAATAATAATAATAATAATAATACATGTTTGTTTTTTCATTCCGATAGGAAGCCAAACTATAAACAGACATAAACAGTTTTAATATAAAAATATAGCCAGTTTTGTCTTTCTTTCCAATTTGAAAACGCCTAACACACTAAGGCGAAACGCACT
>OZ010585.1:104607071-104669571 GCA_963932145.1 Acanthosepion lycidas
TAGTTTTTTCTTGGACCCTTTCACATTCACGGGTAATCTTTCTGTTGTCATTGTTAAAGGAAGAGAGAAAATTACCGTGTTGATACATATTTATTCCAATGACGAACACTGTTTCAATATAGTCCATAGTTTAGCTCGGTAGGCGTTGAAAAAACACGAATCTACTTAAGCAAGCATCTGTATCTGGGGTTAGATAAGCCACCAGTCGAATGTATATTAGGAAACGAACATCAAGCCTATGTTAACTTTCCCTCTCTATCTCTCTCTCTCTTTCTCTCTCTCTCTCACTCACTCACAGACACACACACCCATACATATTTCTAAAGAAATAATGGATTTTATTTTTAATTCGATAAGTTTATTACTTCAAACGATGCTTCGTACCAATGATAACAGTGGAATGTAGCTGAAAAGAATATTGAATCACAGCCGTTGTTTAGGAATTTCATGAAGACAAATATATTATTTTTGATTAGGATCTTTGTCTACGGTTGAATTTACGGTTCTGACGATACAGATAAAGTTGAAAGAAATTTTGTTTTCACGTCAACATTATCTCTATCATACCGCATAACCTTTCTTCTTTTATCTTCGCTTTTGTTTTTTGTCGTTGATGCTCGTAGGCGAAAACACACAAAAAAAGTCTCTCAGCTTAAACTGTACCTTTGTGGTGTTAATATTCCTTATTTAATGTTTTCCTTGTTTCTCTGTGTTACTATCCCAACTTTCACTACTTCCCAATAAGCGTCATGTTCTCTTTCCAAATAAATGCGTCGGAAAGCCAAATCTGAAATAGAAACGTCTATCTTTTAATATTATTGCTTACCTATCAGAGAATTGTGTTTTTGAGGCAAATGATCTCTTGGAAAATAACGTCTGAACAGGAACTCAGTTGAATAGAGTCAGCTTGAAAAAGTTACGGCTGTAAATAATAAATCGTCGGCGGGGTGAGTGGGGAGCAAAATTTTAGCGAGAAAGAGTTGAAATTTTGGAAGAGGAAGAGAAAAATCACGTTCGACTTTTAAGTGAATATTATAATTTAAGTATAGTGTATGTGCATATTTTATGGGGAGACACGGTGGAGTAATGGATAGCGCCTTGGATTTAGTAATCGGAGAGCAGAGTTCGAATTCCAGTCGAATCTATTACGTTCACTTACGTGCTCGCTGGGAAAGGTATTAATCCTCATCCCAAAGCTATGGGTAAATAGCCTTGGCTATACCGCAGAAATGGCAACCTACTGCGGGAAAAATAAATGATCGCCTAAGCGAGTAACACGCATGGCATATAACTGACTGATATACTTATATACTAAACTACCCGTGATATGATGGGTAATTGATGGTTCAGGTTGTAAAACAATGCAATTGAGTTCAGCATTCCTTCGAAATGAAAGTTAATTCTATTAAGAATTAGTTGAATATTTCAATTCGTTCGTGTCCTCAATGATCTAGTTTACATGTTCATTTTGAACGTTTTACTGATTGTTTACAGTATTTAATAGAATAGAATAATGTTGTACTTTATATCACTTTAAATTTAAAATATTTGTTTAATATGCAAAAAAACAACAACATATTTTAAATCATATTCATTTTTTAAATATGCCAAAAAATGTGTTTTTTTTAAATACTTGAAATTTAAAGAAAGCTGATATATAAATAATTACTCTATAAACAACTGGACGAAATAGCAAAGAGAGAACTCTTTGAGTATAGCTAACTTAAAAATATTTTAATTAAAAAATTATCTATTTTGAAGAAAGTTAAAATAAAAATACTATATAAACATCTCGTAAATCATTATGCGCCGGACGGATGCACCACACACGCACGCATATATATATATATATATATATATATATATATATATATATATATATATGTATATATATATATATGTGTGTGTGTGTGTGTGTGTGTGTGTATGTGTGTGTGTGTATGTATATATAATGAAAGAGCAGTAAGATATATAATCCGGTGTTCTTATTGGTATTTTTTATTTTTATACAAAACAGTTCTCAATGTAAATTTACAGAGCATAAATATTATAAATTAACTGATTTAAAATATGGTTTCTATGCTACACAGTAATAATCATGTTTCAAAAACTGAAGCTAAAAACTTCAAATTTAATTATATAATTAAATTAAAAGCATTGGTTCTGTTTCATCTTCGAGCAAATTTTGGAATAACTTATTTTCAAATTTACTGAGTTTTAAACGCAAATATAATTCTTAATTTCTTGTTTCCAAGGATACAGAGAATTCCAATCATTCAGACAGGGGCGGTAGCGTGTTCATTTTTATTAACTATTGGTGTATCAATTATGAGATACGTCCGAAAAAGAGGTTTAGGGAGGGTAGGGATGCATTTTTCAACGAATTCTGACATCTGTTAAACGAATGACGTCTGTTTTTTTTTGTGTTTTTTTTTAAATTATTAACGACAAAACGTTTTTAGCATTTTTTCCGTTAAATTCGTACTTCTATACTTAAAGATTCTTTTTAAAAGGGGTGTTTGGGTTAGAATACGTTATATTTAACTACAATTTTAAAGTATTATTTTTACTCTTAATTACTACGAGACTGTATTTCTTTTTAAATCAAGAAAATTTAATAGGATTACTTAAATTATTTAATTATTATTATTACATATCAAATATAAGTATGCATATTACCAGCTCACATTTTTTTACTTTTAATTTTTTTTTGTTTTTAAATATTATTTAAGTGAAATTTTTAACAATGACGTCAAAGAATAGCTATTTCATTTCTTTGATTCAGTAAATTTTTATTTTTTATTAACTTAGTAATAGAGAGTTTCTCATGTCTGAATGATTGGATTTCTCTGTATCCTTGGAAACAAGAAAATATGAATTATATGTACGTTTAAAACTCAGTAAATTTAAAAATAAGTAATTCCAAAATTCGCTTGAAGATGAAACAGAACTAATGCTTTTAAGTTAATTATATAATTAAATTTGAACTTTTTAACTTCGGTTTTTGAAAGATAGTTATTTCTGTGTAGCGAAGAAACCATATTTTAAATCAGTTAAAATTATAATATATATGTGTATATATATATATATATATATATATATATATATATATATATATATATATATATATATATATATAATTATATATATATCTCTCTCTATATCTCTCTCTATATATATATACATATATATATATATATATATATATGCATATATATATATATATATATATATATATATATATATATATATATATATATATATATAGAGAGAGAGAGAGAGAGAGATATATCTTGGACACTTCTGTTGTATTCGACGCATGAGGGTCAAGCAGCTCAATTCCTAGGAATCGACTGCCCAAGACACCAACACATTTGATTTGATTATAGAGGTGAAGGTTTTGTGCAGAACCATCCACACTTTTTGAAGGGACGAATACAGAGACCTGGTGCTACATGCCACAAGGTCCCCAAACGACGCAAGTTTTGAAATCAAAGTTGTCCTTCTCCTAGACCAGTTGCCATCGAAGGCTATAGAACCCAGTCTGTCCTGCTATTTACCCATTGCTGAATGGAGAAGAAGAGGATTAATACCTTTCCAAAGGGTATACATAGGGAAGAGGTTATAGTTGTCCCAGCGAGAAAAAAATCTATATTTTAAGAAGATAAACCGCAAACGTTTTTGGTTGAAATGTGAATTTTTTATTTTAAAAAATATATTATACTCTATTTTCCATTATTGTGCTACACCCGTTTCCGGTTTTGCGACCTTCTTCAAGCAAATGGTAGACATTTCGACATATTATAAAAATGAAACTTTTGCGTGATAGTGATTCAAATGCCTTTCTTTTCTTGACCAGTCAAGAACGACATTTGAATCAGTTTGAAGAAGGTAGGGAATCTAGGAACACGTGTAGCAGTTTTATGGAAAATACAGTATAATTCATATTTTAAAATAAATAAATAAAAATCCACATTTCAACCAAAAACGTTTACGGATTATCTTCTTTTTAATATATATATATTATTAATTATATGTTATAACTGTCCCCTGTTTTATGAACATTCTTTCCTTTTATCATTTCCACTTCTTTATTTATCTATTTTAAGGATTTTAAAAATATAACATTGTATTTTTAAGTTCTTTAAATATTTTTTATATTTTTTATTCTTTAATATAACAATTTATTTTTTATTAATTATAATATTAAATTATAATTCTCACTTAATTTTAATATAGATTATGTAAATATGACTTATTTTTAATTTATTAAATATATTTTATTTTTAATTATAATTTATATTTGGAAGAATATTTTTTTAAGTAGTATCTTTTTTTTTTCAATCTCACCTTCTATAAAATTTAAAATGTTGTGGATTCCGAGATGAAATCCGGTCTCCAATGAATGACAAACGCAGGAATGAAATATAGCAAATAAATGTATTGACGCAATAATACAATTGGTAATACGGTTAGTAGATCCAGAAATGCGGTTAGACGCAATAATAATAATAACAATATATATATATATATATATATATAGTCTAGGAAATTCAGTATCGAAGTAGGACTTCCTTCTGAGTCTACGTGCTCGCAATTGTGACTCCTACAAAGCGGTGACCTCACTGTATCAGTGTACTTCGTACTTCTGGGTATTCACCGGCAGCAGTACAAATACACACTGGGCGAGTCCACTTGTATGAAAAAACGGTGGATCCCATAACATAAAAAAAAACTTTTTATTCCTCTCTTAGTTCAAATTAACACTTCATTCTAACCCCAATTCAATGTCAATAGGTCAATATCCCGGTTTAATTTTATAGAACCTCTTGCCTTTAAAGCTAATTGCTTCTACCCTCCCCTGACCACTGTATCGTGCCTTTCGTCTGTCTGAAACATTGTAATGGATAATTTCTGTATGATTTTTTCAACAGATGACATAGATAAAGTTTTATAATTCCGACACAAACTCAGTCTTTATTCCGGGGTTGAATAAGACTGACGAAGTTTTCGTCGATTGAAATAGATCTCTAGCCAATATGAAGTAATTTCGGATTTTATATTTTCCTACTATATATATATATATATATATATATATATATATATATATATATATATATATATAATATATGTTAATGTATATTTGGGCAGTAACTGTGCTTTCAAACATAAATACGTCAAACAAGGAAGATTGAACTTTTATAACGTTCTTTTTTTCCAGCATCCTTACGTTTTTTTCTTTTATACTAGTAAGTGAAATTGATACACTATATTAGTCATCGCTAGTTTAGATATGATGGGGTTATTTTGATTAGTCACAAGGTTTGCGGTTTTACATTTTCTGTAATGTATTATGAATTTTATGTTTTTTCGGGAATTACGACAGAAATATGGTGTTTAATAATTCTTCGTCCTGCTTTTAATTATTGTATACCTGGTTGCAGTAAAATATATTGATGTTTTGTTATGTCGTATTTTTATTAGTGCTTTGTGTATTTTTTGTAAGAATAATTCTATTTGTTTATCAAAAATGTATTTAGGAAAATTATTGTCGATTAATGTTTGTTTTATATGTTTCAGTTTGCTCAGAAATATTCTTTGGGAAGATGAATTTTGGCGTGTTCTGTTTAAGAAGTTTCTTATCACTGCTGTTTTATATTTTTCCGGGCATTGGCTATCACAGTTTTGAAAACAAACGTTCGTAATGGTGTTTGTTTTTTTTTTTATTGATAAAAATATTCTGCCATTTTTTCTTTGAATTATCTCCATTTTTCAAATTTATCTCTAAACTGCAAAAAATCTTCTACACTTAGTCTCTTTACATTGTTAAGTATTAGTTTGGTGCAAAAATAATGACGTAATAATGTCGTTTTTTGACGTTAAAAAATACGACAAAAAACGACATTATTACGTCATTATCTTTGCACCAACCTAATAGAAAAATTCAAAATCAAAAAGAACTATGGTTTATTCCTTTCAGTGTTGAACTGGAAGCCGATAGTTTATTTTTACGGCCACCAGATGGCGGTGTTTTTCTAATGACAATGGCGGAATTTTCCAAATTGTTTATGCAACGTTTTAGATAAGAAAATCGACTTTGTGAAAGAACAGAGTTTAAAAATAATACCTAAAAATATATATTTAAAAACACGCATGTGAAAACTGTCTAAATATAACAGGAATTGAAAAAAATATGTCCTGTTGTATTCATATGTAAATCTACACCATATAAATAGTAGTTGATACAGCTGGAGGTTAATCTAAACTTGGCCTTTTAGTTGGATATTCGTTGAATAATGGCCCTAGTGAGCTTCCTCTCAGGCAGTACCTCTCCCCCAGGAAGGGACTAAGGGAAGTACAGAGTGGCCTTGGGAATTTTTGCGTGATGTAGCCAAAAGACCTAGTGTAAAACTTGACCATGTGCCATATACGGTTGCAACGTGATGCGAACTGGTAGATACCACTAATTCTGGCCTTGAAGACGAAACTTCTAGAGAAATAGTTGTATATACCAGGGATCGGCAATCTACGGCACGTGTGCAATTTCTAATGGCGCGCAGCCGCAAATGACATTGCGAAGTCCAAACCAATAACTACTAAAAGGCAAAGAAGATATATAGCTGTTTCAGTTTTAATATATATTAAAGTATATATACTATATATTACTATATAAAATATATTATAGAACAGGTATATTGTCGTTGATTTATATAAAAAATACGTATGCTGTTGGTATACTGAATGGTTTTAAAGTCGGCACATAGTTACCAAAAGGTCGCCGACCCCTGCCCTAAGTAACTGTATTAAAACAGAAATTGTTAGAGTTGTCTGAACTGCAATGCAGGTTCATATTATAGACCTTCGTGGGGCTTGAGCCATGGTTACTTTAGAGAATTTTTGAACATTTCAGACGTGACGTGTAAGTGGATGCTTTGATACTGGCAACATTAATCACATGAACATTAATCACATATATTGACCAAGCTATAGACCAGTGGACAGCGACCAACGGCACGCGTGCCACATGTGGCACGCCAAGCAATTTCCAATGACACGCAGCCGCAAATGACATCACGAAGTCCGAACCAATAACTACTACAACGTAAAGAAGATATTTAGCTGTATTTACACTATGCGGACCATTGTCCTCATCTTTGTCGCCATATTTGTCACAACGTTTCAGCCGTTGTACGCTCCGGCCTTCTTCAGGTGGTTGGAATTTCGAACTGAACCCTTTATTTCGATCCCTGGGGTAGACTGTTCTAGTTCCACGTGCCATGTTTGATGGATGTCAGTTATCAGTTATCTCCTGCTAATTTTCCTCAAGGACACATGGCACAGTGGATAAAGGCGTTGGTTAGATCTAGTGACAAACCCAAAGAGTGGGTTAAGGCAGTGGGTTAAGGCAGTGGAGAACTTTCAGAGGGCAAATTAGCAGGAGATAACTGATAACTGACATCCATCAAACATGGCACGTGGAACTAGAACAGTCTACCACAGGGATCGAAATAAAGGGTTCAGTTCGAAATTCCAGCCACCTGAAGAAGTCCGGAGCGTACAACGGCCGAAACGTTGTGACAAATATGGCGACCAAATGAGAACAATGGTCCGCATAGTGTAAATACTATACATAATACCTCATCTCAGAAATATAGACAGACTCAGATATTTAGCTGTTTCAATTTTAATACATACTAAATTATATATATTCTATAATACTATGTAAAATATATTTTAGAACAGGTATATTGACCTTGACTTGTAGAAAAATACGCATGCTGTTGGCACACTGAATAATTTTAAAAACCTAAGTCGGCACATAGCAAAATTTTGCCGATCCGATCGCTGGTGTATACTTCTAAGTAATTATAGTTTACGACACATACTTTTGTTCATATTTCCAACATGAGGAAATATGAATTAATATGTTTCTACTTTTTATAAAGAGGAGAAAATTTTTTATATTTCAATTAAAATTATTTCTACAGTGTTGTAATATAATAATGAGGAAAGAGTCCTTGAAGAATATCACATTCACAGGATATATTCAAAGTGTAGAGAGAAACAGCGAGTAACTCGTCTAATAAGCTTATGTAAATGGATGGCAGATGGAAGTACGAGTTATGGCGTAAAACTATTAAGGATAGTAATTTGAAAAAAAGAGAAAAAGAATAAAATATATGATTCAACTGCGCATAAAATAGTAGATGCGTTTTTTGTCCTTAATAGTTATTTTTACCAATATTGTGTTCAATTATTTTTTTCCAGGTATATAAATATGTGTTGATACTGGGGGAACAGGTAATCACTTAAGAGTAATAGAAAATACATCCCTTACTTCATGTTCAATAGAATCATTATTGTTATTTTACACACACACACACACACACACATATATATATATATATATTTACACCACGAACTCGCTTTCCAACATATATATATATATATATATATATATATATATATATATATATATATATATATATACACCACGAACTCGCTTTCACGGCGCTTGACTCTACATTTAAATGATATTTTTAGACATTTAAAACAACATGCCTGCCTTGTTGAGAACACAACTATACTTAAACATGAAAACAATAAACAAAAATTAAAAATTCTTTATACATAATGCAGGTGAAACCTAGCCTGAACAAAATAAACTATGAAATCTCCACAAATATCCTTAAATGCCTATAATTTATAACAGAAGCCATTGGTTTATACCAACGACTTCCCATACTTAATTCTTCTCGTTTTTCACTTTCGCGTGGTCTGTGTGACGTCACGAGCTGCAACGCGATTTTCGCTTCCGCGTCTCGTATATACGAGTTTGTGGTTACTTGGAAATTTTCATGCATCAGGGCGGACTATCATTGTTGTTTCGTCCGTGTGTAGTTTGATTTATTAAAATTGTCATCTTTGATAATGGCTTATGTAAGCCGAAAGCTTAGATTAGATTTAAACAAGTATCAATATGGTGTTTTCCTTTCGTCTTTCAATGATAATGTGATTAAGCTTATCAGACAATATGAAAGGAACTTATTATACTATGGGATCATTAGACTGTGCAGAGTCTGCTGACCTTGTTGGTCTTTTATTGCTGTACAATTTAACCGCGCACCGCGAAATCGATATTAAGGACATCGGGCTGTATAGAGATGACGGGCTCATGGTGGTGAGGAATTCTACTAGTTTTAAAATAGAGAAAATCAGAAAAATTATATTTAGTGAATTTAAAAATCTAAACTTAAAGACAACGGTATGTACCAAATTAAAAAGGGTAAACTTCCTCGACGTAACTCTAGATTTAGCAAGCAACACATACCAACCCTATAGAAAACCAAATACTAACCCCTTATATATACACCCGAAGTCAAACCACCCTCCATCCATAATTAAACATATACCCTCAGCAATAGAAAATAGAATTAGCATTAACTCCGCTAACAAAGAAACATTCCAACAACACGAGAGCTTCTATAACGCTACCCTAAAAAATAGTGGTTACAAAAATGCAAACATTAACTATAGAAACAATTACACTAGCCAGAAGAAAAAAAACAGGAAAAGAAAAATCATTTGGTATACCCCTCCGTTCAACCAAATGGTTAGTATTAAACTAGGACATAAATTCTTAGCCCTAATTGATAAACACTTCCCTACCAATAGTAGGCTTAGTAATATATTTAATAAGAACACCCTAAAATTGAGTTACAGCTGCACCGAAAACCTAGAAAGTATAATAAAAAAACATAATAATAAAATCCTGAACAAAACCCCATGCCTGAATAATATTAATAAAAACCCTACACTTATGTCTGACAATAACAGTAAAAAATTGTCTAATTGTAGAAACCCAGAAGATTGCCCATTAGAAAATAAATGCTGCATCAAATCTGTGATATACCAATGTACTATCTCATCCACTGAGAGTCCTAATACTAATATGTTATACATTGGGTTCACGAAAAATGATTTTAAAGCTAGATGGAGGCAGCATAAGTGCTCTTTCAACAATATAAATAAAAGAAATCAGACTTCTCTATCTAAATATTTTTGGCATCTGAAGGAAATAAATAGGACACCTAAGGTAAATTGGAAAATTATAAACAGGACTAGAACTTGTAAAACTTGGGATGACCCATGCCCTTTGTGCCTCCATGAGAAACTGCACATTATCAAGTTTCTAAATAACAAAAATCTATTAAACAATAGACATGAGTTAACGGTTTTTTGCCGACATCATCAAATTCACAAATTGAACAATTTAGCTTAAAAACTAACATACAATAAATTAACTTTTATAATCCATGGCCCCAATAAAAAGTTTTAACACCCTACAAAAAATGATAGCCCTTTATGAAGTCATCAAATAACAAATATTACGAATGTTTTTATATACACAAAACCCTTTCATAAAGAAATAAAAAAAAAATAAATAAATCTTCATAGACAAGTAAACCTGACTGATTGAAAACATCTTCCGCTTTAAATTCAGACACCCCCACCTTACCCTGACTTGACATCTATGAATGTAACTCTATGTTGATACATATCATTAGCAGACAACACCCCTACCTATTTCAAAAATTAACGATGGCTGTCACCATGGGAATTTTTGATTCCTATATAAAACACGTAAATTTTAGAAATAAGTTATTCCAAAAAAAATTTCGCTTGAAGATGAAACAGAGCTCACTTTAACCCAATTTAATTCTAATAATTATATTGAAGTTTTCGGCTCTTGTTTTTGAAACATGACACCTCTTATGTAGCGTGTTGGAATCATATTTTTAAATATATAATTACACACACACACACACACACACACACACACACACACACACATATATATATATATATATATATATATATATATATATATATATATATATATATATATATATATATTAAATATAACAGAGAATGAACGTCTATTATAGTTTATTATGAGCTGTCCTAAACTTCGTATATTTGTTTTAATTTCGTGAGAAAATAAAGACAAAAATTATCTATCATTTGGATATTTTTTATTATATTATTCCTTGGTGAAAGCTTTCGGCTCACATGAGCCATCTTCAGAGTGGTCATAGGGACATTTAAACAGAGATATTCAACAACAAAATGATATTCTGTTATGCTGACATAGAAGACTTTGTCTTCATTTTCACCCGAAATTGAAACAAACATACGGAGTTTACAACGGCTCGTGATCAGACATCATAGACATTCATTGTCTGTATATATTTTACTTAATGCCTGATAAACTGATCAAATAAATTAAAATCAAACAAGTTGTTGTTCTTTTTTACTGATCTGCGGGCCCAATACCGTATATATAAACAGTTACCGCATACGTCAGCTGGATGTTTTCCATAAAAACTGTCTGCGTGCAATCTGTGGAGTTAACCTTCAAGATAGGACATGATCATGTCTTGAGAATGTCTGATGACAGGATACCCAAGATCCTAATGTACAGGCAGTTAGATCAGGGCTACAGGAATGTAGGACGCCCATGGCTAAGATACAATGTCAAGCAGAAGAGAAAATTGTCAGCTGTTAATATACCTCATAGCATCCCCGAATGCTTAGCCTTCGCGCAGGTAGAATGGGGATTAACGTGTTTTCGTGGACTCATTAGTTTTCAATCTGCTTGTCTGAAACATCTTTAAGAAGCGAGAGCAGAATCTAAAAAGTCAGTCAATCTAACAGTGCTCTCATCCTACAATCATCAGACTTGCTCCATATGTGGCTTGCTGTGTAAATCACTAGCGGGTCTTAAGTGCGATTTAAGATTATCGCACAAAATTTTATAACTGAATCAAGTTGTCAGATCCTCGTACGTCGAAACCGACGAGGGAGTCCATTATTATCATTATATATATACATATATATATATATATATATATATATATATAGATAGATAGATAGATAGATAGATAGATAGATATGTGTGTGTGTGTGCGCGCGTGCGTGTGTGTGTGTGTGTTTGAAAAACGTAACCGCCGCACATTGTCAGTCATTTTTAAGGAAACGTCTTTTACATTGACTACTGCTCGATTGGTGTGCAGCGGTTATGGTTTTTCAAACACACACACACACACACGCATATATATATATATATATATATATATATATATATATATATATATATATATATAATGATAATAATGATACTACTGTACACTACATTATTTTATTTAGTTTCTTGTAAATAGCTTATCTCTTATTGTAAATAAACATTGGGATTTAGATTTTTAAATTGTTGTTTTACTCCTCTGCATATACAGACAAGAACTGTACCTTTGGGTACTAGTTAGGTCTCCATTGAGATTTTGTGTTATTATGGTGGATATATTAAGAATAGTAGTAGATAGATAGATATGAACAGACTAAGATAGATAGATAGATAGATAGATAGATAGAAGCAGACATAGCTAGCTAGCTAATTAGGTAGATAGATAGATAGATAGATAGATAGATAGATAGATAGATAGATAGATAGATAGATGTTAATATTTTTGAACGACGTATATTTTGTCAGATAATGTTAAACATTCTTTTTACACACATATTTCGTTATTGAGATGCCTTAAATTAATGCATATTTGAATATATGAACGAACTTAGAAACACTAATATTTTGAGACCGGAAACTACCTACACAATAGACTCTTCGAGGCCTACATTAAGTAGGCGACATAGCACTCTACAGGAGAGTGACACAGAGAGACAGTGAGTCTCGTACGACTACCAGTATTGGACACTAACTTATAGTAAGCTCTGCTTACACTATCTCTGTAACCTGTTGTTAATATATCTTTCTTACATCTAATCCGTGTTCCGTGTTTTACTTCTGTGGGCCCAACCAAATACCTTATAAATCCCACATATGGGTCGACGAAGAATTCTAGAAACGCATTCACGTCGAAACACCGCAATACCTTGCTAGTCCCACAACAGTGGCGACAGAGAAGATTCGAGAATTTCATTCTCACCGTATCAATAGCGACAGTACTCGAAAAATATACAAACTCCTCGCTATCCCACAGCAGTGTTGAACGTGAAATTAAGCTGGTATTAATACATTAGCGATTTAAAAGATAAAAACCCATCGTCTATATATATTCCAATACCAAATAGCATTGACAAACTAGCGATTCGACATCTACGGAATATTAAAGTCTGTCCAATACGAGAACGATTTCTACACACCCACACACACAGAAAAAAAACAGTTGTTCGTAAAAAAAAAACTTGCAACACAAGATCAAGTACTACCATTTGTACTCAAGTTTTCGGAATAAGCTATCGAAATTTTTTTTATGTAACTGAGTTGAACTCGGGCATAAAATTATTCTCTCCTCAAATTCACTGAGGTGAATTTTCTTTTTTTTTTTTTTTGTACCTCTATAAAAAAACAATACAATAAGTGTGGTGAAAAATTATTCAATTACGTTAAAATTAACGGAACCACGGGGGGAAAAAAAGCTAAACACACATAATTAGTTTAGTTTAACTATTGTCTGTCCATATTTTTTTCTTTAAAAGAAAAAAAAAAAAAGGAACAAATCTATCAAGATTTTTTTTGTGTACCTCCTCTTAGTACACGTGTTTCAAAGCAACAAAAAAGCGCTGTCCTTTTTAAATATGGAAGGTTTGCAAAAAGTAGTTGCCCAAATGTTAAAACTAAATTTGAACCAGCAACAAAAATCAGAAGAAAGACAACAACTATTTTTGGATTTACATAAACAGCAAATGGAATTCAAAAAATTACGCTTCAGAATGCTGAACTACAACAGAAACAACTTAAAGAATTACTCGTAAATGCATTAAAAGGCTCACACTCTGAAAAAGATACAATATTCTCCCAGAGTATAATCTACAATTCAATGGAAACCTTTGAATACGTACCAGAGGAAGACAAAACGTTCCAGGCTTTTTTACAGGCGCTACGAAGATATTTTCAACGTAGAGTGTGAACAATGGCCCAGTAAAAAAAATGTACGTCTACTATTGAGAAAACTGGGAACTACAGAACATAGTAGATTCGTAGACTTCATACTACCCAAGAAAACGACTTAGATTTTTCAGAGACGATTAAGCTCCTATCGGAATTATTCGGGCATAACACAACCTTGTTCCACAAACGTTGGAAATGCCTGAACACAGTCAAAGTCAACCAGCAAGATTCTCTAACGTTTGCAGCATCGGTGAACAAGCTATGTAATGATTTTAAACTAGCCGAACTGACTGCCGATGATTTTAAGTGCTTAATTTTCGCACAAGGTCTAGTATATGCAAAAGACGCCGAAGTCAGACGACGGGTACTGACTAAGCTTGAGAACGAACAAGGATTGACTCTCCAAAAACTGGCAGAGGACTGTCAAAGAGTAATATCTGTAAAGCGTGACTCAAACACTATCGAGGAATCAGGTGTGACTCAGATTAATAAAATAAGAAATAAGTCTACCTCCTATTCCCCTCAAAAAGACAAAAGGCAAATCTCATGTCCTAAATTACGCAGTAACCAAAACTCAAATAAGTTAAAGAAACGCCCGGACCATGTTACCATTGTGGTAAATGGCATTGGATGAAATTCTGTCCACTTAAGAACAAAAAATATTGCAAAAATTGCAATAAAAGTGGTCATACTTTAACTTCGTGCTGGTACGCCAACAGAACGAGAAAACCCCAAAATAAAATGAGGCAAACTCAATCTGACAATATTCTCGATAGGAATTTAAGAAGATATGTAACAGTGGATATTTTTAATAAGTCCATTAAATTCCAGCTTGACTCGGGTTCTGATATTTCAACCATTAACTGGCGTACTTGACGAAAATTGAACAAGCCGACCTTATTAAAAACGGATAAAACAGCAAAATCCGTAACTGGCGAAAATATTAACATTTTAGGCGAGGTAATACTTACAGTAACACTAAATGGAGTTAGCAAAAGGCTCAAAGCCTTCGTATTAAAAACTTCAGACAACTTATTTAAAACTGATTGGATAGAAAAATTCAATCTTTGGGATTGCCCAATGAGTACATTTTGTCGCAAGATACAAAGTACAACGTCCAATTTGGTAAATCTAAAAAAAGGATCTCAAACAACAATTTCCCCAGGTTTATTCTGGCGGCCTTGGGAAATGTACTAAAATGAAAGCTAAGTTCAAGGTGAAGGACGGTGCACAACTGGTATTCAAAAAGAAACGGAATCTCCCTTTCGCTGCTCTAAAGCAAATCAATAAAAAGTTAGATAGACTCGAACAAGCAGGTATTCTGTCAAGAACAGATTTCAGCGAGTGGGCAGCACCTACGGTCTACGTAAAAAAAGTCCAGTCAAATACGAGCCTTGCAAGATCACCACTATCCTCCCCCAAGCCCTGAAGAAATTTTCAATAAACTCAATGGTGGAAATTTTTTTTCTAAAATAGAGGTGGAAGAAATTTCCAAATTGCTCTGCATAAACATCCATAGAGGGTTGTACAAATACAACAGGCTGGCTTTTGGAGTAAATGTTGCGCCTGCAATTTTCCAGCAGGCTATGGACTCCATGCTGGACGATCTTGACTACGCAACAGCCTATTTGGGTGATATACTAGTTACTAGTAAAACTACGGCAGAGCACCAGAACCATATAATAAACGTATTCGAAAAGATACAAGAATACGGATTTAAGCTTAAGGAGGCAAAGTGTGACTTTTTCTTACCAGAGATTAAATACTTAGGTCACATTATAAATAAAGATGGTCGTCGGCCGGATCCAGAAAGAGCCAACGCGATCAGAAACATGCCGGCCTCAGATAACGTTCAAGCGTTACAAAACCTTCTTCAGCCTTGCTAATTTTTACCAAGGGTTCATTAAGAACATGCAAAATTTGAGAGGGCCTCTCAACCAACTTTTAAAAAAGGACCAACCATTTTCATGGACCCCGGAATGCCAAGACACATTCGAGAAGATCAAGAAAACTTTTACTTCAGACCGCTCCCTCGCACATTTCGACCCTAGTCTCGACATCATAATTTCAAATGATGCAATAGGCGCTTGCATATTACATAAACTGCCAGACGGTTCGCAAAAAGCTCTGGCTCACGCATCAAAATCTCTACTTCCAGCTGAGAAATAATAAATCCCAAGAGGAAAAAGTATTAACAGTTTTATTTTTTTCTCTCCTTTTCAAAAAAGAAAACTCTTTGGAAGGGGGTTATTGTGAGACCGGAAACTACCTACACAATAGACTCTTCCAGGCCTATATTAAGTAGGCGACATAGCACTCTAGAGAGAGTGACATAGAGAGACAGTGAGAGTCTCGTACGACTACCAGTGTTGGACACTAACTTATAGTAAGCTTTGCTTACACTATCTCTGTAACCTGTTGTTAATATATCTTTCTTACATCTAATCCGTGTTCCGTGTTTTACTCCTGTGGGCCCAACTTTGGCACCCACATCAACTAATTAGCAAACGCTGGATTTTGTAATTTTAGAATTTCTGTAAAGATGACTTTGAAAAGAACGTCAGATATCTACCCAATTGGAGAGAGAAAAAAAAAAGGTTTTCACCAAATGTTCAAATATCTTAGATAGTCTCATCTGCACAGTGTTTAGAACGCTCGTCACTCAGTCATTTTTTAAGCATGGAAAGCGGGAATGCCACTAGCACATAATGGGTTACAGAGAGTGAAATCAAGAGTAAAGGGGGTGGAGGAAAGTATATAGAAAAGGGCGAGGACAAGGATCAGGGTATCAGAATATGTCGATTGACATTACATTTGAATGTTTGAAAATTCTAGTTATCAAAGAGGCAAGTAAGCGGAAGGGAGTTTCATTGTCGGGAAGTGCGAGAAAAGAAGCCGTTGGAGTAGAAGAGACGGTTACATTTAACTGTTTCGACAGTAAAAAGATAGGACCGAGATGCCAACCTAGTAGCACGCTTAAATTCATGCAGTGGGGACGCCAGTGAAAATAGCTCGTCGGAGCAGTTGCCATGAAAATATTTGTAGAAAAGATAGAGGAAAGCCGTCTGTGAGATAGTGATTGTAGACGAGATGCTAGATCAGGACCTATCACATTACATATCCATATCTTGATTTTGTCGACAACCTCAAGATGATCAACGGGGGGGGGGGGCAGACCATATATGGCAACAGAAGTCAATGCAAGGATGAATGGCAGATTAGTAGATTTGAAGTATGGAATCAGGCGGGAAAAAACCTTCTGGCGCCACACAGAGAAACTACTTTAGTAATCTAATGAATTTGATTCTTACTGGGTCCTGAATGCTTATGCCCAAACTAAACCCTAGTTTGTTTGTTTAGCAGCAGACCAACTCCTTATGGCTCATTTAATGCCGGAAATTTAATTTTCTTTACAAAAAATGTATTGTTGGTAATTTTTTTAAAAAATGTATCACTGGTAATTTTCTTACTTTGAAAATGCCTGGATGGTATTTTAACTATAAAATGTATTTTTATAATGTCATAATGTCTGATCCCATTTTGGGAGTTAACTCTTTGCCCATAGCTGGGACCCTAACAAGGGCTACTGTCATAGGTCAGGGTAAACCTGGGAACACCAGCAACTAAGAGGCGATTCCACTCTCCTCAAAACCTCCTGATCAGAAGCCTTATTACCGGATGTAGTTTATCGTCATACCTAGGACAAACTAATGGCGATGGGGGCGTAATGTTGTGTGGTGTTAGCAAGTTCGGTTGACAGACCATTTCACGAATGCAGCTGAAAACTTTGAAAGATTCGTATAACATAATCTTACTCGAAGGAATTTTTCTTCTTGAGTCAAATTAATGTAAGCTTATTAACAACAACGGAATGTGCGGTTCAGTATAGACTCAATACGTCCTCATTTTTCTTGATTTTATTAAATGTTTCTGCCTTTGTGTTCTCTCATCGTC
This sequence comes from Acanthosepion lycidas, assembly GCA_963932145.1. NCBI lineage: Eukaryota > Metazoa > Mollusca > Cephalopoda > Sepiida > Sepiidae > Acanthosepion > Acanthosepion lycidas. Next base: position 104,624,995 of record OZ010585.1, read on the forward strand.
AGGGGCTTGTTGTTCTGGCTTAGATTCAGCAATATTTCCAATGTTATTTGAGTCAAGAACACCTGAAGAAGTCCGGGTAACAACAACAAAGATGGGGACACCAGCCCGAATTTAAATAACGTATCGGTATCTTCATGAGATCGCTAAAATCAGAGCATAGCATGATGAAAAAAAAAAGCCAAACTTGACGAAAACAAAATTTTAGCGTCTAAATGTTTATGTTATAATTGAGAGGAAAGATCAAAGTATTTTTAATTAATTTTTAAAATTTTTTCCTTCTTTTTAGAACATTCTAAATTTTGATTAAAAAAACTTGTTCTTCTTTGTATCACCAGAATTAGTAAAATAACATAAAATTTTAGGGCATTTTTTTCTGTATGACAGACATTAATTTTGAAAATCTTGCAAAAATAAAAATATTAGGTTGGTGCAAAAATAATGACGTAATAATGTCGTTTTTTGACGTATTTTTTAACGTCAAAAAACGACATTATTACGTCATTATTTTTACACCAACCTAATAATTGCCGGATTTTAATGAAACTTTCAGAAACTATTCACAAGTGATGGAACTTATTATAAATATGCTTTTCTTTTTTAAAATCATGGCAAAATATTTTTTTTCATATATATTAAATAATTAATTGTACGAAAACTCTATAATTTCAATTTTAAGAGTAGTGATTATATTAGTTAAAAGCACAAGGCTTTGAGGAAACCAAATCCTGTTTTGGTTTTTTTAGTTAGACAACCTCTACCTGAAAATCATCTCTGAATTGTAACATACAAAAACTCAATAAAACAAAAATATTATTTAATTTCAAAAGCTTTTAATTGCTTTTATTTATTTTAATGAACATGGACAATATTGTCTGAAAGTAAAAAGATATTTCGATGAAAAATGGATTTTTAAAACAATTATTTGTTATTTCTGAAATATTTTATTATTTTTACATTACATGTTAATTCTTCTAAATTAGGGGAAAATTTGTTAAATTTAACCAATGTTCTATTAAGTAGGTATATATTCACAGATTATAATTTCCAAAGCTTTTTACAAACTAACGAACAACGGTATATCTAAAAAAAATATAATTTGTGTCAAAAATAACACTGAAAATCAAATCTACGGAAGACCGGTAGTATGATGCGTGCAATAAAAAAAAAATGTCACGTGGATTCAGTTTCTGTCTAGTATTTAACTTAAATACTGAATTTTTAATACAATTATTTGTTATTTCTTTAATTATAAGAGATTTTTACATTTAAGTTGTTAAAATATTATAAAATTAGTTAAAAGCCGCATTCAGATTCGTAAATGTGTTTTTGAGATAGATTTATTTTTGCGAAACACATCTGGAGAACTCTATTTGATTTTTCAATTTCAACTGAGAAGGGTACCTACAAGTATCAGTATCATCTTATGAAATTTAAATTTGTATTTTATGTACACTTCTGATAAAATTTCATAAGAAAGGTACCTATAAATTAATGAGATACCTTTCTTATGAAATTTAATCCCACTCTCAAAAGTTTTGTTTTAATTTCTTTATATTTTCCATAACGCATCGTAAACGTAAAGTACAAAAAAAAAAAAAAAATAGAACGCTAAAAGTTTTCCTTAAAAATAACGAAGTAAATAATTTGTTCAGTTAAATCTAAATAACTTCACTTCTCTCCTTCCGTAGAAGAAATTATCCCGACGTAAACTATCAAAACGTCATGAAGTCTTTCGTCACCTTGTCAAGTGACGCGAAAGGTTATGACCTGCTTTGTTTAATTTTCAAACTACGTCTTTTCGGCGCAGAAACTAAGTTAAGCTTGGTTCAAAATATTTTAAATAAACAATATAATTTCTGATTTTCTTAAAATAAGTTTTGAAAAAATTATAGTTGATTTTTAAAAGAATTTCAAACTGAGATTGTCATTTTTTATAAATTGGAAAAAATGAATAAAGATTATCTGTCAATTTTGCTGACTCAAAAAAAAACAAGAATTTTAACGAAAATTTTGGACGTGTTAGAAACGATTAAAAAATGTAAAAAAAAATACCCCCAAAATACTTTCTTCTTAATAATAGCATAAACATTTAGATGATAAAGTTTTGTTTTCGTCAAGTTTAGCGTCTTTTTCGTTATGCTATACTCTTTTTAGCGATCTTATGAGGTACCTATGTATTTGTATGTGCGGTTGATGTAATGCATAGCGGCAAATGTATGAGTCGATTTCATCTCCATACGAGCTACTGATTAAATGGGAGTATAGATTGGGCTCTTTAGAATTCAAAATCGTACTATGGCGAATCACATAATATGAAGTTAACGAAAGGAATGTTTGAGCTTACAATGACTCTGGGGTTTCAACTACAGTCATTTAATTAATCAATATATAATATGAATAATAGTAAGTATTCATCACAGAAAATCAGAAAAAAAAGTAGAGGAAGTTGTTATAAAAAAAACAAGCAAACATTCGTAATTCATATTCCGTTAATAATCAATATCTTTCCGCTGTTTCCATCCATTAGTCTTGTTAGTAGGTGGTACTCATTCGTGACTAATTATGCAGAATTAGCCTGGTCAAGCGATTCGATTATTTTATCGGCATTTTGTCCTACAACCGCTACACTTGAGGGCAACTGGATTCATTTCGGTGGTCGCTTAACACGGTTCTGTCCGACCACAGTTGTATCTTTTCTGCTCTGTAGGGGTGATGACTGTACATCGTCTCCTGATGTGATACCTGCACATAAAACCAGATATCACTCACTGCAGTCCGCAGCTGTATGTTCACAACGTAACCCCACTGATATCAGCTTGCTTCAGGCACAATTTGTTGTATTCCCTGGATCGGAGCAGTGGTTGCCTTAAAGAGTGAGAAGGTCAGCATACAGAATGTCTTTCGGGATGCAGTCGTCCCGAACGAAGCAGATATAACCAACCCAATGCACTCCCCATTGCGAAACGAAGGCATATCAATGTCATGCTGACCCAGTCCAGCATGTCTTAGTGCCGTATACACTTCCTCTAAAAGCTACAGGAAATATGAAGAAACAGATGATTATTTTAGACTAAAGAAAGAAAGAAATGAGTACTGTTATATAATATCTGTTCTCTTATATGACTACCAGGAAATCTTTTCAAAGATGAACATACACTCGGTTCAACAGAGATATGGTTCTATAGAAGGATGGTGAGAATGGAGCGTAAAAGCAACTAGTGGGTTTAATGGAAAATGGAAACAGAAATGATATTTATATCTAAAATCAGACAGAGCCAGTTGAAGTTTCTCGGATAGATCATCAGAAATGAAGTTTTGAAGACTATGACAGTTATATGACATATGGAAACCTAGTGATAAGAGTGCGTATCCGACCTAACGAACTTGTGTAAATGAATGGCAAGACGGAAAGCGAAAAGATTATACAGGGATAAACATTGCTTATTTGCATAGTATTGTAAGTTGTGGAGAATCATGACCTGAAGGAACACAGCACATATAGAGTAGGTTATCTAACAGCAATATATATATATATATATATATATATTAGGTTGGTGCAAAAATAATGACGTACTAATGTCGTTTTTTGACGTTACGTCAAAAAACGAATTTATTACGTCATTATTTTTGCACCAACCTAATATATATATATATATATATATATATATATATATAGAGAGAGAGAGAGAGAGAGAGAGAGAGAGAGAAAGAGAGAGAGATTTATCAGAAAAAGGATAAATGTATTAAAAAAGAATAGGATTATAATCATGTTTTATCAACGTATAAATTTCCAACACACAGACACCATATCCATTGTGATACGACGGTGAACATCACATGTACACAAATCAACCTAGCTTTCACTAGTCACGGGAAAAAAACAGGTTTGCGATTATTAAATATTTAGCATATATATATATATATATATATATATATATATATATATATATATATATATATATATATATATATATATAAGTTTTTGGTGGTACAGAATTTAATAATAGATAAGAAAAGACAAAATTTATAAGGCATTTTTAAAAGAAAAAGCTAAAAAAAAACAAACAACCGGTTTCGTCCCAGGACTTATCAAGTTGATATTTCTGGGAATAGAAAATTTAAAAAGCGTGTAAATTAATTTAAATTAACGAATGGAATGGAATGGAATGGAAGAGAAAAAAAATGAATTTCAAGAAACTAGAGTCCAATAACATTCAGACCCAGTAAGCATTCCCGCTGTTTACAAAGGGAAGGCTAATGGGATCTGATGTACAAGGACTCTAGAACCTTGAGGTCAAATGTGGAGTGGGAGCTAGATAAAATAAAAAACGGTCCACACTAAAATTAACCACACATTTCCTACTATTTATTATATGATCAGCAATAGCAGAGCCAGAACTATTGGTTAGTTGGCTCTGACTGGCAGCCGGATTCAAAATCCTGGTGGGGGGGGTAAATGTTGTTTTATTCTCGAATCCAAATATATATATATATATATATATACATTAACAATAATAACATTTTTGGCAATCTGTATGAAATTTCCCATAAGATATAGACCTGTTGAGAGCTTTATCTCAAAGCCAGAGCAAAAATTATTATATAATGAAAAACTAATACTTAAAAAACCATAGGTGACATTTATTTCATTGAAAAACGGCTTCAAATCTTCAGGCCTGTAAACCAAATGTAAATGGGAAAATCCACTGACATTAAGATCCGTGGTGACCCAATTTAACATCCGGATTATAGATATATGTCGTTACATAATATGGCCATTGAAAATAGATAAAATTGAGCAAAATAAAGGGTATATCAGAGTTGAAAAATTTTTTATTGTAAAATCGAAATTCTTTCTGGATCCTTCTTCGATCATGATTCTATTCGGTCAAGTTGTATTCAACTTAAAAAAGCATTATATATATATATATATATATATATATATATATATATATATATATGATTTGAAACAAATATTATTTACTTTAAGTTTAAAATACCACAAAAATTCATTTCTGAGCCATACATGTGTTTTTAATCGACAGTTGACGTGTTTCTCTGATTGACACGGCAATGTTTTTCTACGGAGACTTTATTTGTAAAATATAGCTTAAGAAAATGACGTAAGCGCCGTTTATATATAATTTCTTAGTACTCATTAATCTTTAAAAGTCAAAAAAATAGTAACCGTAATCAAATGTTTTATTGAATTTTAGAATTTTTTTCTTTAAATTTACTTTAGGCACCACTCTTATTTTTTTTAATAATGTCGTGTATGACCGTCCGTACTTTAAAAAGCTGTCCGTTTATGCAATAATAATAAAAAAAATTCTAAATTATTTAAAACTAGTGTTGTTTTATAATTTCTATTAAGTTTTTCCATTTATGGTTAGTAAATATAGTTTTACTTAATAATAGCATCATCTAAAATATTGAAATTAATACAGAATTTTAAAAGATTTAATAATTTATTGTAATTAAAATTTTAAAAATTGAAATCAATTCTTGCAAACATTATTCATGGAAAATTTTAAGACAATAGTACCCTTAATAAATTTTATTTATAAAAGCAATTAAAAGCTTTTCTAATTAAATAATGTCATAATTTTTATTATATTTTTTTATTTTACGAATCAGAGCAGATTTTCGGTAAATGGTTTTTATGTTTGATAAAAAGAAATTGGTTTAATTTTTCCATGGAGTATTGCATTTAACTAATTTAGATACCGAAAGGCTGGTGTTTTAATTTAACACATGCAAATAAAATATTTTTACCAATATTTTTTAGAAAAGAATTTTATAAAATGTTTTGAAAATTTAATTAAAGTCCGATAATTATTTGTTTTTTGCAAGAATTACCAAAAACATTTCCCAAAAAATGTGTGCTTTAACCCCCCCCCAAAAAAAAAATCGCTAAAAATCATGCTAGAAAGAATAAAAAATTGAATAAAATAATGAAAGAATATTTTGTTTTTTCATCTTAATGATAACATAAACATTTTGGCGATAAAATAAAGTTTGAGGCATTTTTCATGAGGGTATGATCATTTTTGGCGGTACGTAATTAATAGTAAAATATTCTAATTATTAGGTTGGTGCAAAAATAATGACGTAATAATGTCGTTCTTTGACGTATTTTTAACGTCAAAAAACGACATTACTACGTCATTATTTTTGCACCAACCTAATACGAAGTGGGGCTGAAAACTTCATAGACCAAATATAAAGGCTTGATGCTAGAGCTGTGAAATAATGCATGTATTAATTTCAACTATTATTATTTAAAATGCATTATTTATTTCCAGAAGAAAATGAACAAATTTTGGAATCAGCTATTAACAAATACCTGCAGAAAAAAGTGCTTAGTCACCAAGAACATTCATATTGATATGGTTGCTACATTATTGAATGACGATCCAGTTTTATCAACAGTGCAAAGTGGGCAGCTGAATTTTGGAGGGGAGAGAAGTGTCTTGATGATGACTCAAAGTTTTAACATCCTGCAACTTACACCACGGAGGAAAACATTGATTGTATTCATCACATGGATGAGTGGCGATTGACTATAAATCAAATAGCTAATGCGTACAAAAATATTTATATTTTGGCATTAAATAACCTATGGAGGTTGATATACCGCTAAACAAAAACAATCAACCAACAACGTTCATGTCAGTATGTCGAGAGAGTTGAAAATATTTTGCACTATTAACTTCGCATGACGAAGGTATCTCCTCCGTGGGTGCCATGTCTTCTGAAAGCTGCTTAAAAGCGCACCAGGCTGATCACAGGTTGTTCACGCTTCCTATTATCCTGATTTGACTATCATCTCGCTGGGAATCATCATCGTAGCGATAATTACGTCATATCTACTGATGAGGACTTTTAGCCAACAGGATGAAAGCTTCTTCACCAATTGGATCCAAGCACTGCCACACAGATGGAAAAATGTATGAACCCAAAAGGGGGCTAATCGGAAAATAAACCTGATTTGGCCACATTTCATGAGAGTATCTTCGTCAGTAGATCAACTTTTCACCCGGCTCTCGTATGGGCGTTAAAATGAAGTATTTAATAGTAACACTTATAGTCCTTCCAGTGTTGTAATCTTTTTCTTTGCGCAGATAGAAGTCAATAGCTGGAGAAAAGTTCATACAGTAAATGAATATAGTGCTAATTGCTAATTGTTTCTTCTCGCTGTCTTGGGACTCAGTTCCAGCACATTGTTTTTCTGTCAACTATGTTATTCAAAAATTAAAAGCAACGTAAATCGTCATCTGTTTCCCTAAATTTTGTTCATATATTGTTCTAACATTATTCTCAGCGTCCTTCACTCTTTCGAATCTTTTTCGTATTCGTGGCTTTATCGCCTTGCTTGGCGAGAAATTATAAAAGAAAATCGATCCTGAATAGTAACACCTACAGAACCAGTGCTATAGCGTATTCTTTAGTGTCGATCTTCCCCGTGAGGAAAACTCCCTTTTTTATGCAGAAAACTTCCTGGCTTTCACCTCAGTTCAAAAATGAAAATATATTGTTTGTCTCATGTAAAGAGCTCTTTCTTTTTTTATGAGACAGATCCATTCAGTGAGTAAGCAGACACTGCACACCACTATTTTCTATTCCTTGAAGCTACAAGTAATGTTTATCTTCTTACTATTCTCGCATCCATTTGCTCGTTAGGTAGGGTTACTTACGGATTCACTCTTACCTTCAGTATATCTAATGGGTCTCAAACTCTCCAAGCCTACTTACCTCATTATGTTTCCCAGACATTTCAATTGTCTCTTTCAAATTCTGACATAATGTGTCCTATTTTTGTATGTTCTGAGTATGACGATAAACTACATCCGGTAGCAAGGCCTCTGATCAGGAGGTTTTTAGTGGGGTGGAACCACCTCTTAATTGCTGTTGTTCCTCACTGCACCTGACCCGGTGTGGTAGTACCTTTTAGACCCCAGCTATGGGCAAATAATTAAACTAAAACTAGGATCAAAACACTATGAAAGTCTAAAAATAGATTTTTATAGGAAAAATACCAGCAATATATATTAAAAAAAAATATTACCTGCAATACTTTTTTGAAAACAATAAAATTACTAACAATACATTTTTGAAAACTACAAAATTACCAGCAATATATTCGTTTCTAAAAAAAATCCTGTTTAGAAAAATACGTTAATGAAATCTGATCTAAAATCTGATTTACAATCTGATTGATCGCAAAGAATATATATTCTATTCATACGAACCTATCTTACAAATCTTGTTGACATTAAATAACGCCATTGGTGTTGATATGCATTAAAACAAAATAAACTAAACCCAAACTACTTTTTTTATTTTACTATGCTGCGGTAATAAGCATATTGTTATAAACTTCGTATAACGCTCATAGTTGTTGGTTAGTAAGACTGTAAAGAAAACCCAGGAACAAAATGTTGACTGAAGAATGGTTTAATCACACTGAGAATATATTAGGTTAGTGCGCCAGGCGTACAAGTGAAAAACGCAACACCTCTGCAACCCACTTTTTCCACTGTTCCGAGAGCAGACGTTCTACTCAAAAGCGCATGGACAAATCCTTGTTTCAATCATAAGCGAAAAGAAGGTCAGCCAGTCTTTCTACACAACATATGTTTCGATATTGTTGAAGATAACGCGCATGCGGATAATCGTAAACACGGAGAAAATAAATCGGTTCAGAAAACCATGCCTGGCAGCAAAAGAATCTAATTAAGAATATGGAATATTTGATCTCTCAGAATCTCCGAAAAATAAAAGCTGAGCCAGGAAGTGACACTAGAAATTAGATAAATAGAAATACAATTTCATTAATTACAAAGAATCATAATTCTCCCCGATAGTAATATGTCAAATGTTTTCTATGCTCATCGTATTCAATCCAGGATGAACTGCCTTAGCCTTTGATCAGTGGCGTGCAAAGTAAGGGAGGGTGACCTGGTAGTGGCCCCTACCGGCACTCCATGAGGCGGGGGGCGCACTTCCGACGGAGTATATTATTTTTGTTGCAACAAAGGCAGCGATAACGAAGAAGAAACATAACTTTTTTGTTTTTATTTAGCAAATACAAATAAAATTAGACATTAAAAATAAATAAAATAGTTTTTAATTTTATTTTTAAAATGTCTATATTTGGCTGCTGGTATCTACTTGATCCCAAAGATTTTTCATACCTATGACCTTTGGCGTCAGTCTCTTCATTTTGATAGTTAATCTCTTGAACTGGTAGTGAAAAGAAAGTGAAAAAGATATAAAGGGAGGGTACGGATATAGAATGCCATAAAATCAAAACTACTTACCAAAAAGATTCCTGGTTATTATTGAAACCGTTATATTTTCATTTTCGTAGAGTCAACTGTAATGAATAAAACACTGGGGATATACCGGAAGATCTCAGCAGATCTATTTTCATAGCACTGCTTAAGAAACCAGGTGCAAACGAACATGAACTTCACCGAACAATCAGCCTAATGAGCCACGTAACAAAACTTATCATCCATATTCTGATGAATAAAGCGCGCAGCAGAATCAGGCTAGAGATAGGATAAAAACAGTGCGGGTTCGTTAAAGACACCGGAACAAGTAATATAATATTCATGCCTAGCATGTTACCAGAAAGAGTAATACAAATGCAGAAGGATGTGTACCTATGTTTCATAGACTACCCAAAGACGTTCGCCAAAGTACGCCATAAGGATCTGTTGTAACTGCTCAGCAACCTTGATATATTCGGAAAAGATATTAGAATAATCAAGGATCTATACTGGCAGAAAACGACATGCATGTGCATTTAGAATGAGTTCAGCGAATATACAAAAATAGAAAGTGGCGTAAGGCAAGGATGTGTCTTCTCACCGGACTTATTCAACCTATGCAGCGAAACAATTCTGAGACAATTGGAAATCCTACCGCGATTTATCATTGGCGGTCACAATCTTAACCACATTAGACACGCAGATGACACCGTACTGATAGCAAACACAGAAAAGAAATTACAAAACCTCCTACAGAAGATAACGAAGGAGAGCGAGAAGAAGGGACTAACCATAAACTACAAGAAGACAGAATGCATGGTCATCAATAAAAGGATGAGCCCGAAATGTAATTTGCAGATCGCGGACTCGAAAATCAAGCAGGTGCGGAAGTTTAAATATCTGGGAAATGTTTTGACGGAGGACGGTAAGTGCGAAGCTGAGATCCGAAAACTAATTGGGACGAGAAAGAAGGATTTCTTGGGTAACAAATAAAAGACGACTGAGCTGCTACGTGAAATCTGTCCTCCTTTACGGCAGCAAATGTTGGACGGTCCCCTCAAAGATGAAGAAGAAACTCAAGGCAACGGAGATATGGTCCTACAGAAAGATGCTAAGGATATCATGGATTGAGCGTGTGAGCAACGATGAGGTTTTGGAGAGGATGCAAACACGGAGGAAGCTTATACTTAACATCAGGAAGAGGCAGCTGAAATTTCTGGTACATGTAATGAAAAACGAGGGCTTGGAGAATCTGATACTCACAGGTCGAATAAAGGGAGAGAGAGGGAACGGAAAGCAACGCATGGCATACCTAGCAGGTTTAAGGAAGAGGATGACAGAACGTGGTCTAGGGGAGGTGGAAGAACAACGAAACTTATTGAGAGCTAGAAGGGATAGGGAGAAGTGGAGAGCCATGATTACCTACGTCCTGAAAGAACAACACATCAAAAGAAAGAAGAGTCAACTTCTTTCAGACTAAAAACTGAAAAACCAAAGGAAATTTGACCGGCATAAATTTAAGTATATTTTTCTTTTTTTTCTTAAATCTTTCATAAAGAAAGTTAAAACGTGTTTGAAGAAAAAAAAATTAAAAATCAATTGCTAGCAATCTTTTTTTATTAATCTTTCTTTCATATTTAGAATTATATTTTAATGTAAAGTGAAATTTGAAATCGTTTTCTTGCTAGAAGTAGATCTTTCTTTCAATTATATTATAGGAACCGTTGGATTTTTCCGCCCATTTCGCTCGGTATTCACCCAAATTTTGGATAAAATTGTTTTTTGGTCTTAATTGTACTTTCTGTCCTGGAAAAAAATTCTAACTTGTTTTTAAAGCGTTGAGAATCTATCTTTAATTCAATGCATTAATCGCTGACGGCCATTGCTTTTTGCATTTTTTTTCTTGCACCAAAAATATTTTGATTGTTTTGAAATTAACTACACCCACAAAATAAACTTTGAGCATTCTCTTTACACACAAAAAAGTTTTAAAAGAATTTAATCAAATGAAAAGCAAAATTGAAGAAATTAAAACATACTTGTCAAGAATTTAAGAATAAAATGTCGCCAGTTTCTTTTCAATGACAGAGAAAAATTTGGCATAAAAGTTCAATTTTACATATCTTAAAAATAAGTTACAATTTTTTGTCATGACAAAAATACCAGTTTTACCAACTTTTACGATCTTCTAAACCAAATTACAAATAAGATACAGTATCAAATACCTCATAAAAGTTTAGCTAAATATTATTATTATTATTATTATTATTATTATTATTATTATTATTATTATTATTATTATTTCCTTTGATTTTGGCGTTTACACATTTTTTTCCGGGTCCCATCCAGGGAGCTAAAGTTAGAAATGGCATTATGACACTTTCTACTGACAAAAAAAAAAAAAATTACATAGATAAAGCCCTTCGTAGTGTGGGCTGTACATTTTTTTGTATCTCTCTGGGGCATAGACTTCCAGGAATCCCTTCAATTAGTCTACTAGAATCTTTTCCAACTAATCCTAGTGCTCCAACTACAGCAGGGATTGTTGATGTTCCCATGTGCAACAGTTTTGAAATTTCTATTTCAAAGTCCTTGTATTTTGACAGCTTTTTGAATATCTTCAAAGACGCATTGCAGTCAGCAGGGACTGTCATATCAATAAGGAGGCACTTTTTTGTTTGTGATATTTAATGACAATGTCTTGGCGGTTGGCTTTGATTGTTCTGTCAGTGTGTATTGTGTAGTCTCATAGAATTGTAACAGGTCCTATCTCCGTAACCGAATCTGGGTGGTGTTCGTACCAGTTTCTTTCAGTTTCCTTCCTGTAAAAGTTGCATATTTTCCAGTGCAGATATTGGCCCACACTGTCATGCAGGGTTTTATACTCAGTGGATGCCAATATTGAGGCAACCTGATACAAGATGGTCAACTGTTTCTGGATATTTATCACAGATGGCGACTTGTTTGAAATTATTATTGTTCTAACTTCTCACAAAGTATCTTATGTTGTTAAGATTGTGGCCGCCAATGATGAATCCTGGTAGGATTTCCAGTCCTCCCAGAATGAGCTCGCTGTATAGGTTGAATAAGTCCGGTAAGCAGACACATCCTTGCCTTACACCCCTTCCTATTTTTATATATCTGATGAACTCATTTTCTATCCATATAGAAAGGAAAACAGTAAACAAGACCTCAGAATCTCTGTAAGGCAGTTATAAAAAATATCTTATTATTTGTAAAAAATTATTAAAGATACATTTTCGTGTAGGTTGTTTTTATACACGTTTTGAGAAAAAGATCATCCTTCAGATGGGCCAGACGGTCATGTCAAATATTGTGCATTTTATGGCCTTTTAGGCTCAAGCGTTGAACAGTGAAAAGTGTTTAAATTTATCAATTATATTCGGGATATATTTTTGAATATTTGGAGAGTTTTTTTTTTTTTTTTTTATTTTTTTTTTATAGATATACACGCCAAGGGGAAAACGAGTTGCTGACTAATGTCAAATTTTGGCTTAGGCCGATATCACGATCACTTTTTCAATAAAAAGAACTGCTATGAGACATCTGAGGAGACAAGCAGAGGAGAGGATAAGAGAAGAGGCACCGGTAGATCAGAGGTCTGAGAGAAGAAAGAAGACAAGTATGTGCCATTGATATCACCCCGCAGACGGAGGTCATAAATCAGACCTGATAGATACAATGCAGATTCTTACGGTCTAAAGATTTCCCACCCAAGAGCAAACAGGTGAACTTTATAACACAAATCATACAATTACCTACGAGCTGAGATGTCCTCTTCCTGCATACTATTAAAAACAGAGGTGGGTGCCATTTGAAAGATTTCTGCCCTGTGCCATATTTCCATTTCCTTTCTACAAGTATTTCCTCATTTTTCTCTATTATTGAAAGGAATAATTTTTGTACATGAATCCGTTTCTTAAACAAATTGTGAAATATTCTTTTTCTTGTTTCTTTGGGCAATCTCTGTTTTTGCTAACCCAAGAAAATGTTACCTTGCCTAAACTGGCGCACGAAAGGAAATTTTTGTGCACCCCTTGTTTTGTACTTTTCAAATATGTAATTGCAAATAAATGTGTGGTTCCTTTTAAAGTTTTACGTTGTGGTTTTCTTTTGTTTTTAAATTGTGCTTATTTTCGACAGCTGTTGTTTCTACTAAGTTTTGTGTCTGGCACAAAAACTTGGAGTTGAGAGGAAAGCAAAATTTTTATATCTTGCACAAAAATCTTTTTCTAATGTTGTGTAAAATTTTTATACAATATCCACCACTAAAATAAGTAATCTTTATTTATTTGTTTTATGGTCCAAGTTCCTTGTACCACGGTGATGGTCCAAGGTTAGAACCAATGAAAGAATAACACGAACACAGGTATGGAATACAAAGATATATTACAACAGAAATATAATAGAAAGAAGTAGAAGTATTAGTAATGTTGTCTCGACAAATATCACTATTCCAATGTCCTTACAATATGCCCTTAATTATCTTTCCTTGTCTTACAATATCCCCGATACTTCTTAAGAGGCGCAGTATTTATAATGTCAGGAATAGTCCATTATTATTATGGGTAAGTTCCCATAACAATTTGTTTATACATTAATGTAAGTATGAAACTTTTAATAGAAAATATATGATTTTTCGTCATTAATTTTCCACGCATTCCATTCTTTGCAAGATCGAGATCTTCTATTTTACTATTTATTATTAATAGTTATATGTCCCGGAAAGAAATATAATTGTTCGAATTAGCAAAGTGGTTGTTGACTACTGTAACCGGGTAGGACAATCTAACAGGTAATCGTAATGGACTGGACCTCGTCGTAGTGGTAGGCAATAGGAGTAGGCAATAGGCGTCGTCCTGTACCTCCACATCAGTCTGTATTTATGGCTGACACCAGCCAATCATATTACTGTGAAGGGGAACCCAGGTATATGCATATTCATTGCATCAAATAGTAAGTAAACCTGATTTAGGTTATTAATAACTAACAATGTCGCAGGAGACAGGGCGAAAAATTCAAAACTTTCAAAACAAACTTAATTTTAATTAAATGAAATATCTTTTAAAAATTAATCCTCCAGCTTAATTATTGAGAGCGCAACAATACACTTTCATTTTGTGGCTATATTTCACAAATTTACAAAATATCTTTTTCAAAAGTTTTTGCAAAACAAATATTAAATAAGAAATATTAACACAGCATTTTGACTAACTTCAAGGTGTTGCAGCAAAATCCGACACTTGAGAAAAAGAAAACGAAATAGGCAATAGGCTACAGTTTATTTAGCAACAGTTAAAGGTACATACTACATTACTTTTCAATGTAACCGACCGTAGCGGCGACGACCATCTCAAGGCGGGCGCGAAATGAGTCACACGCTTTGCCGACCATGTCCATAGCAGCGTGTTGTGGGCGTGCTTGTTGGTCTTGGCCTTGATCACGCCTCAGAAGAAAGGGGTTTGCAGTCAGGTGAGGAGGGCGGTCACAAGTCCGGCGAGAAGTGGTGAGGAACATTGCTGAGCAGCCACACCTGGATCGTCTTGGCCTTGTGTGCAGCGAGTGGGATGTCCTGCTTCCGTTCTTCTTTCAAAAGGGCCTGAGAGTCACCTCTGAGATCTACCAGGATGTGCTGAGAAGCGTGGTGAAGCCCTGGATGGACAAGATCACCGCCGGATGCCCCTACGTCTTCCAGTAGGACTCCGCTCCTGCACACAAGGCCAAGTAGACATTATCAATAAGAGAATCTACTAAAATCTCTATGAAAGGAATTCTGTAATGAATAATAAGTTAAATACTGAACAAAGTTTCTTTAATGTTTCTTTTTCTGTAATTCCATACAGGTTTTCGCAAAAATGTCAAAAGCATATTTTAAAGTGACCTCTACCATAGAACTGCAGCTACTTCCAAACAGCGCACATGGCAATAATTACAGATTCAACAAAATGAAATGACTGATCAAAGGTGACGTCACTTTCAAGGGACTTTCAAGAATATTGGAAATATTATAGAGAAATTTATTTACTGAAAAAAAGTTTGAACAAAGTAACTATAAACAATTTTTTTCTATCCTCTGTCAGCCGCAATGATGGGGAAAGCGTTACCTCGAACCATCGGCAGTGAGACACGCTGCAAGAGCCACTCCGTCTCGCGAGGTTTGTCCCTTAATCGAGACGCAATCGCGCCAATCCTCCGAAGGAACGGCATCGAACGAGGGCCAATAACCCCAGAAGTCTCCATTGCCACAGGAGTAAAAAAGAATCTATCAGCAAAAGAAGAATATTTAACTCAACCGCGGACCTGATCAAATTACCGGCCGAAAATCTATCCGCACAGGTCGCATCCCAAATCGACGAAAAAGGTAATGCCATCCGACCGCTTTCCATCACCATAAAGAGACTAAAAACGCAATTCTTAAAACTGATTGTAGAGACAATCAAATATACTCAATTTAAAAGTAAATCATTGGAAAGTTTACCGATCTTAATTCTGGCCTAAAACAACTTAGTCGGAAGTTGGGAAACGTAATTAAAGAAGTTAGACAGACAGTCTTTGTAGGTATTGTTTAGCAAAACCTGTTTGTTTGATCGATTTGTTTGAAGGTTACTTAAAAAAATAAAATACGTTCAGATTAACGCTTAGTTGGAGGGAGCAGAAGAGGGTTCGTAATATTCCCAAAGTTATTTGCATGAAAGTGAATATAATGAATACAACGGGAATTGGAACTCGGGTCTCCCATTAACAATTACGAGCCATTAGGCATTGCACCATCTGGACATATAAGCTAACAGCACGTATTTGATATATATATATATATATATATATATATATATATATATATATATATATATATATATATATATATATATATATATATATATATATATATATATATATATATATATATATATATATATATACACAAACACACCCACAGCGTGGGATGGGTAAATTTTCGCCATCTTATAGTTTTAATTTCGTGCATGGAAACGACATTCTCTTCTACTTGACATTCGCGCCGGAAACTCCAGTATGAACATTTCAGAGTGTTTGGGTGTCAATCTGAAGACATTACAGAGGATTCGAAAAAACTGGTCTTTGCACCATGTTACACATGCAGGAGAATCAATGTCATGACTGTCAGACAATTTCTGCGAGCACATCACCCTTTACATCCGGCCACCTAACTTTTCAGACTGCGATACCCCTGATTATTATTCGTAGGGTGCAGTTGAGTAAGATACCAACAAAACTCCTTGTAGTACCAAGGATGAACTGAAGGTAAGGATTATGGTAACATTCAACAATATAAACAAGGAGACCGTCTAGAAGAGTTGTAAGCAATTCTGAAGACGTCTGGTCGCTGTGGTTGAAACCGGTAGTGACATTATTGAATAAATGTACTCTTTACTATTTCAAGATATTTTCGTGTAATTTTAGTAAATATATCTGTTAAAATGAGATGTCAGTGTTATTTTCAGTTTTTTATTAATTTAGACGACAATTTATCCATCGCACCATCGTTCATTATTAAGGAAATGTTAGGCATAAGAATACCCTTATAAGATTTTATTTTAGTCTCTAGATTTGAAGGACTGTTAGTATTGCATTTATTTGAGAAACACGTTAGGATCATTTGGTTTATATGAAAGAGTAATCAAACTCACATTAAATATAAAAACAAGATATAATCTGTTTCGGGATCGTAGCAAATGTCATACAAGGGTGATACCAGTAAACATGAGAGAAATGTCATTTAATATATGAATCAGAATACTATACCAACCGACGTCACAAAAGCCAGCCAAAGAAAGATTTGTTTTACAACATACTGGACAATGGTTTAGTTGCACACTTCTTTAATCTAAAAGCCAATGTATTTCAATACATCCATTATGGTTCTATACATGCCGACAGCACAAAGCACGTAAATGGTAATCGATAAATTTCTATAGCACACTGGATAACGCCAAAACTAAATGCAAATCGCAAGAAATTACAATCATCATGAGAAACCTTATTGTTATTGCGAGAAATAAACTAGACAGTTGGTTAGTACAAACGTGTGTCCTGTCATGACCAGACAGGAGAATGACTCCAGTTTTGTACAGCCAAACAATAAATACGTCGTTTCAAGTGCAACTAAAAGGTTTATTGAGATGGCAAAATCTCAGGAGACATAAGGCAACAGATTGACTACATAACAATCAGAGGGAAATTCAAGAATGCACTACTGCAGTGTAAAACTTATTCAAGTGCCGACTATGGAATTGGCTACGTACTTGCATTATGCAAAATGTTACTAAGGCTAAGGAAATTAAAGAAATCCATATTAACTGCGACAATTACATGAGACACACTGAACGTCGGCTCAGCTTGCAAACAGATGCATTCTGAGAGAGTTAGCGGCAATAGCGTAGACGATGCCAAAGTTGGAAGTTCTTGTGGAATTGGCGAACGAGGTCATGCCAAGAAAATAGAGATAATTAAAGAAATGAGTTACTGAAGAAATTGTTGACACGATTTCTTTTTAAGAAAAAAAGGTCAGCAACCAACACCAAGGTAAATTTTGGAGAAATAGAACAAAATGGACGGCTAGATAGAGAAGTTATTCGCAAACGAATGACAGAAATAACAAGACGGGATTTACGATTGAATACATTAGACCGAAACGCGGAATCCTCATAACGATGAAAGAAAAATACTTCAAATATGATAGAAAACTCCCATGTCAAAAGTAGGAAACCCATTAGACAAATGACATCAAGTCTGAAAGTAGATAAGCCTTGGCAAACAGAAACAAAAAAAGTAGTATCGGGTGGCATTCTATTTAATAGAGATGCTATCAGCCTTAGACAAGATTACGTAAAATATTAAATGAAATATACGATACAGGTGAAATCCCGGAATAACTTAGGAGGTCCCTCTTCATAGCGCTAAGAAGTCGGCTGTGGGTGAATGAGGCACCTATCGGATAATTAAATCAGATATCGGATAAATAAATAGCTTAATTAGACACTTAACTATGCTCTTACGGATACGATTGAATAGTGAGTAATTAGACCAGAAATAGGACAAATTATTCGAATTAGACCGGAAATAGGACAAGAACAACGTGTCATCGTTAAAGAGAATGAAAATACACACCAAATGGCCAAATAATCCATCACCTGGTTTCAAGAAAACCCAAAACGCTTGAGCACATGAAAAGCCCAAGAGGAGACGTAAAGTAAAAACAATCGACAATTCAGTAGCACAATTTAAATTATATCCACTTTTTTGACTGCGATTTGAATCAATCAAACGCAGACTAAGAATAAAATTGAGGAAATTCGAGGCTATACATACTTTACAATACGACTCATCCAAGAACAAATCAAAATTATCTACCGTTTTATTTAAGAACAACGATAAAACCATTGAGTAAGCACATAACTGAAACTGGAACATCAAATACGATGAAAAACTGATAAGAGCAAAGGACGTCACCTCAAGGGAATAGAGGCAGGAATGGAAAAAAAAAGAAGTGGATGACAGATGAAATGTTCGAGCGAATGAAACAGAGACAGCGGCATGGACTGCAATATTGGACGTTAAGCAAATGCATTAGAAATAAATGCAACCAAGCAAAAGATGAATGTGCAGATATAGAAAGCTTACGTAAAAAAATACTGAAAATAGACATACATAACATAAACAATAGTAGAAGAGAAGAGGTGCTCATCAACAGGGCGTATACAAGCTAAAAAGGGAACGATCATAATGAAAAAAAAAATATATTTCAGTGAGGGAACAAAAAGCTTGGCAATCTATCTCATGAATAAAATGGCCAGAAACCTAAAATACTGTTATGATAGGGCTTGTAGAAGTAATATTTCGAATCACATTGGCACGAGTTAAGATTTTTTAAGAAATTAAGAGCTAAAATAAAAGAAATGCTTGGTATCAGATGATAAATCAAGTATAAGACAACGGAGAAATACCCGAAGATTTTAGTACATTTATCTTTATATCTCTTCCAAATAAACCAATTGTAGATGAATGCGAAGTCCATATTAAAATTAGGTTGATGGATCCCATAACTAAGCCAATTCTTATTTTGGTATCAGAATTAGATCGATAAAAAGGACAAGAACATTGTGACTTTCTTCAAGACACTTGAAGAAGAAATGCTATTTTTATAAGTATTTTATTCGGATATAAACAGATCTGTATCTAGATTACAAAGATTACTCAGAGGCATTTGGTAGTGTTGAACAGGAAAAGCTACTTGAAAAAAAATTAATCCTTTCTGTCAAACCAATGTAACAAAGCAATTGAGATGCAAAGGGGTTACTGAGTGTCAAAAGAGGTGAGACAACGTTAGTGAGTAGAAATTACAATAAAAGAACAGAATTCAAGACGACAAAAGATGGAGGATGATGATGCAATTACACTTTTGAAGTTCGTAGGTGACAGGAATGCAAGACACCGGAAGAGATTTTCACAAGCGAAAAGTACGAGAAAATAATCTATTAAAATAAAAATTAGGGTAATATCTGGGTACGAAAACAGTAAAACAATGAGACCTATTTGCCAATCGAGTAAAACGTTCATATGCATGCGGGTCAAGTAATAAGGATAAGGACACATAAGAAGAATTGTCAGGAAAATAATTTTAGAAAAGACACGGGGAAGCCATATCACGGCTAGGGAAAAGAGACTGGAGTCAAGATGCCAAGTCAGCACTAATAACATTGTAGATTCTTCTTTGGATTTTATCTAGAATCTCTAACTTTATAGCAGGAGCACCAGACCGGATGTGGCATCAATATTCAAAGCAAGGATGTATAACAGATGCATAAAAATATAATTATAAAAAATAATATATAACAGTATTAAATATAAGAATTACTAATGATTAAATTTATTTATTGGAGAGATGCGAAATAAATTAGTCATTACAAATGCATATAAAATGTTGAACTCGAATACTAAAGCCGTTTCCTTGCGTGAAAATTTCGGTCTATTCCGAAAGTGCATATTTTATTTTGATTTTTTTTTTTGTGCGGTGGTATTAACAGTAACGTTAACCATGTACAAGGCCCGGGGGCCACTGGTGGGGTATAGGGTTACATTAAAAGGCAGTTCATACAGATAGGAAGGGAAAATAACAGTTAAACATAGACTTGAAGAAGTAAAGATTGTAAGATTCAAGGAACATCTTAGGACTCGGTTCCACAGAATGGTGGTTCGTGGGAAGAATCTCTAGAGTTTAAACAAGAACCAAATGTGACGTTAATATTCAATATATGGAGGAATTGTAGATTAATAAACCTGCAAAGATGGATTCTGATGAGAGAAATTTTCTAGCCCGGCATAGCCATCCAAATTTTGTTGCAGCAAATCTAGCAATTCGTCTACGTCAACATTTCACATCAGAGAAGGCACAATGAATTACTCTTGGAGAGGTTGGTATAAGCCAAGCTGATGGAAGGTAACAATGATTTCCTCTTTTTCTTTTCAATGAAGTTCACCTGTACAAGACTCGGGAGCCACTCGAGGTAGAGGGATAAAAAGTGAGTTTATACGGTTATGTGGCGAAAATAACAGTTAACCCTACACTAGATGACAGATATGCAAGAACCCTGCGATCAGAATAGAGACAGACAGGAATAGTAAGGTGGCATAAGCTATTTACATAAGGTAAGTAGTCATTTCAAGCCATGATCGTAGAACTCTTGATAGGACACGGGTTTATATTTTTTGCAATACCATAAAAGCATGTTGAAGTAATTATAATTCGGAAAGTAAATAAAAATAATATTTTTGTTAAACAAGATTAAATACAATTGCAAATTAAACAACATGACAGCATAGAAAGAATAATCGGTTTACTGGTTCAAGCCCAACATACGGTTCCATAGCCTGCAAAATTAAAAAGCGTTTGTTCGTGAATATTCCAGTATAATAATTTTGAATTCAATCTCTAGCCTCAGCAGTGCGGGCTCAAATTAGCGATTACATTAGTACCAAAAAAAAAAAAAAAGAAGACAAGATATCCCGAGACATAGACAGAGGGACGAGAACAACCTACACTCGTAGATTAATTAGAGACAATTTAATCGAATCGACAGACAGCTGAAAATGGCTGACGAGGACCGTTTCTGAAACTTAGTAATAACAACAAAGAAAAAGACATCCGTTAAACTGCAGATTATTTTGATTTTCTTTTCTTATTGTGTCACAAGTGTGATATTTTATTTACACCAGGTACCGTGATGAATTTTACAAATATTCGAATAACCAATGTTGAACATTTATATGTTATTTTAAATTTTAAAAGTAGATTGCATTTATTTGCCTCCCAACTATGTTTGCTTAATGTGCAGCTACTAGCGATAATGTACGCGTAATTGTCATAATTGAGTTAAATAGATCCGATTTCAGCATTATTTGTTGTAATAAGTTTGTTAAATTGTTTCTTGAGAATATTTGTTTAATTTTGAATTGCAATCAATCTTGTTTAAAATAACAAAACTATTATTTTTATTTCTCTCGGCTATAGTTTCTCTTTCGTTATCAATGAGTTACATATGGTATATACATACATATATATATATATATATATATATATATATACAGGGTGATTGAAAAGTAAATTTTTATTTTATGTATGATGGACTCTCCCGTCTTGTAAAACTTATAGTTAGACGGGAGAGTTCATAATACATAAAATAGGGAGTTACATTTCAGTCACCCTTTATAAATGTATGACAGTTCCAGAGTTTGAGGCCATACCTGGTAAATTTTTTAAAATGGTCCAAAATGTAGTTGTTTTTTACTTTAAGTAAGAGAAAATTATTATACATTGTTTTAAAAACGTGAAACATAATGTTTTATTAGACATTTTATTAAGAAAAAAAGCATATTATGATTAAATTTTGCTCTCGTCTAAATATCCTCTTTTAACCTTGATAACTGCAGCACAAATTTCTAGCATTCAATGCAAACGTTTCTCAACGTATACGTTTGATAAATGATTCTATTTTCAATGATTCTATTTTCAATGATTCTAAGAGTACTTTTTCATTTTTCTTTTCACTCTTTTGTCAAGTTCATCCAATGCTAATTCTGGAGATACCTTCAAACATTTAAACTGTAGTGTATATATATATATATATATATATATATATATATATATATATATATATATATATATAAGCCAGTTTACCCTGAAGATCCGTTTAGGTGAAACCTAGGTTGGTTCCTTCGGATTCATTCTAACATATATATATATATATATATATATATATATATATATATATATATATATATATATATATATATATGGTGGAATCTCCTGTCGTATTCAACGTATGAGGGTCAAGCAGCCCAGTTCCTTGGAACCGACAGCTAAGCCACCAGCACATACGATTTGATTATATTGGTGAAGGATTTGTGCAGAACCAACCACACTTTCTTGCAGGGCCGCATACAGAGACCTGGTGGAGAAACGACCCTCCGCAAGTTTTGAATTCAGAGTTGTCCTTCTCCTAGACCAGTTACCATACAAGGCTATAGAACCCTGCCTCTCCTGCTATTTACCCATAGCTGAAAAGAGAAGAAGAGGACTAATACCTTTCCCAAGAGTAGTAGCACTTAAGTAAATGCATTGGATTGGACTGGAATTCGAATTCAGCTCTCCGATTCCTCAATCCGAGCCACTAACTATTACGCTCTCTCTCTCCCACCCTCTTTCTCTCTCTCTCTCTCTCTCTCTATACATACATACATATATATATATATATATATATATATATATATATATATATATATATATATATATATAAGTGAACATTGAAGTCAACACTTAGAGGCGACAGGCTGTCTCATGCTAGACGCAATCGTCAGGCCACGAGTGTTTTTTCTCGGCTATTTATATATACGGGTCAGTGGCGCATTATATTTCAAATAAATTATCCACAATGCACCACTGACCTATATATATATATATATATATATATATATATATATATATAGCCGATAAAAAAACAGCACTCGTGGCCTGACGGTTGCGTCTAGCATGAAACAGCCTCTCGCCTCTGTTGACTTCAATATTCACTTTTATATTGAGCACTTTATCCCAGAAATATAGCACACCGTAAGAGTATATTTTTCATATATATATATATATATATATATGGCATATGTTTACATGCATAAAAGCAATACCCTTGAATTCATTTTTCTTGGCTTGGTGGTAGAAACTCCGACTGATAGTAAATAGGTCTAAAACAGGTCTGTATGCGGATGATGTTATATATATATATATATATATATATATATATATATATATATATATATATATATATATATGCATGCTAGACCTAGAAAATACTATTATAGCCTAGGACATGTACTGATTTCTTCAGATATGTGATTGTCCAGTGTTATCAGTTTGAATTTTTTTCAGTCGACAGACACTTGAAAATGGCTGTAATTATTTGGATAATAATCTGACCATAAAAAATGGAAATAAATCAACACTATTTTGATGGAGACAGTATTTTGACAATTCAAACAGCTTATAGAAGCTGTTTCTTCAATAAAATTCCGTAATACTGGAGGCATTTCGTGTTTGCCATTTTTAATATGGCTCCAAATAAAGCTAGAGTTTTGATATAAAAGTGACCTTGCTAGCAAAATTTGCGTTCCCACATTGTCAATTTACTAATTTCCTTTTACAAAAACCCTCTGGCGACACGAGATATCAGCAAGAGGAAAAGCCCAGCATATATACTAGGAATTAGAGATGTCAAAATCAAACAGTTGCATAATTTTATATTTTCTACGAAGTGTCTTACAAGATGACAGAAAATGTAACATTGAAATACGCATGCGCACTGGAATAGCGAAAGATAGATTCCAAATATTAATTGCAAATTTTCATCAGAAATAAAGAAAATAGTGCTGAAACTTCATGCAGTATCAATACTCCAACTGGGCAGTGAATGATGGACAATTTCTTCACAGATAAAGACACGGTTTGAGGAAATTGGTTCTACGAAAGAATGCTGAAAATAACATTGTAGACTTGAACGGATACTCTTCTTGATTCGTTTGCATTATGCAGCTGTCTCTCAAAGATCTATCCTTGAAATTACTTTGTTCCTAATTTTCATAAACGACCTTTTTGATGCAATTGGTTCTCAATTCTGTATTCATAGCACCTATTTACTCCTCTCTTAACTGTAAGTCTAATCGGTTCGGTAAGTTTAAATTGGTAGCTGATCTCAAAACTGACCTACAATCTGTTGTTAAATTGGGCAAGAAATAGCTTGTTAATATTACCACATCCGAAATGAAACTGTTGACGTTAAATCGTCCCAGAGAATCTTTTTGACCTTCCATCAACATAGATGATGCTAATCTCCCAGAGTGACACATTGCGCTTCATTGGCCTAATGTTTTTCCCACTAACATAAATTGAATCAGTTGCTCGAAATGCTTCTAGGAACAATTAGCTAACACAACACCGTGGATTTGTGTTAGACTAGACGTGGGCAACCTTCTTCGCGCAGTGGGCTACATGATATATGACACAACACAAGGTGAGCCTTACTACTAAAAGATTCAAGGTAATTTTTGGTAGTAACTCTCTCTGCGATTTGTACTACAGAAAACCATATGCGTAAGCATATACCTTAGAAATGGTAGGAAAGATTTATTTTTTAGAAAACATTTTTATAATTAAAAAATTGAAGTCTTGGTTTAATATTATCACTGATGATTATCACATGTCACTGCGTTGTATTTATTTCTAATTCATTTATTTTAAAATGGAAACAGTTCTCCTTTAGAGAAAAATTCTTATGAACAACTTCTTTAGAACCATAAAGAAACATGTTTCAAAAGCAGAAGACGTTTACACGTATGATCTCCCTTTGTAAAAACTACCAACATCAGGGAACTAACGTTGTCAATATTTTATACTGACAACATTATTTCCTTGATGTTTACAAAATTCAAGAAACCTTGTATTTGATCATTGTTTCTATATGAGGGTATCTGTATGAGAGAATGTGTAAATGGACAAGCGAAAACGAAACAAGATAATATTTTAAGAAACGTTATTTTGCTTAGGAAATTAACTGGGCCATTCAGAAAGGTCAAAAAGGCCGTATGTGGCCCGAGGGGCGCGGTTTGCCGATGACTGTGCTAGACAATTTTTCTCGCCACAATCTATTTATAAGTCTACCATTCGTAAATGCATTAAAACTTTCTATCACGTCTGGTCTGTGTATCTAGATATTCTTGATAAAATACAAAGAACAATTTGCAATATAATAATGCCTGCCCTGGCATCTCGGCTTCAGTCATCTCCCTCATCTCCGTAATGTGGCTTCCCTCTGCCTTTTCTATAAATATTTCCATGGTATTTTTTATGATGCGCTTTCCTATTTGGTCATTAGAGTTTAAGTGTAAAACTAGTAGATTAGCAGCAAAACATCTTCATTTTACAGTTGAAATGGCTAGATGTAACCGTAAGTTCTATTCTAACAGTTTCTTCTTTCACACTTCAATTCCTATTCTTTTATCGTTCTTACTCTTTCAAAATGTTTTCTAGTTTGGGGTGAAATGATGAAAACAAATATACAGTGCTGTTCGATAAAAGTGACTCACCTGATTTTTTTTACTAAATGTTCTCTTCTCCGATGAAACGAAAGTTGAGTTAAATTCAAAGGATAAGCGATCTAAAATCCGAAGAAGAAGCTTTGAAAGATCTTTGAATTTAGCAGTAAGTACTGTCAAGCATCCGTTCAGTATAATGTTCTGGCGAGGCTTTTCTTTTCATGGAACCGGTTTCTTAAAACCTATTGAAAAGACCCTCAGGAGCGAGCAGTACAAGAGAATTTTAGAGTCTTGTCTACTCCCTTCTGCTGAAAGGGTGCAAATCGACCCCACCAAGCTCATTTTTATGCAGGATAATGCTCCCTGTCACAAATCAAAATTGATGAAGGAATACTTTAATCAGAAGCGGGTGAGTGTTATGACATGGCCGCCCCAATCTCCTGACCTCAACCCCATAGAAAACTTATGGAGCATTATAAAGTACAGGCTCTCGAGAAAGCAGTTGAGCAACAAAGAGGATTTGATTGTGAATTTCATATCCGAATGGAATTCAATGCTTGGAGATGAGATTTGACAGAACGTAATCAAGTCAATGCCAAAGAGGGTTGAAAAGGTTATTCAAAATAAAGGGGAACCCATAGATTATTAAATATTTCGAACTACATTACTTATTATAAATAAATTATATCTCTATTATTCTTGATTTAAAGATGTTCGGTTATGTTTCTATTGATTACGAGTTGCAGGAAATAAGTGAGTCACTTTTTTGCATAGAGTTTTTCCCTAAATCTCATTTATATCTAAAATTATAATTATCAATAGAATACCTTAGGATTAGTAAACTTTTTTTACTAGGTTATCGGGAAGGGGTCTTTTTATTAGTAAGATTAGTTTGATCCCAAAAACAATAGGCGAAAAAATTTTTAAGTAAAAAATTCAGATGAGTCACTTTTATCGAACAGCACTGTATAAGCAACAAAAAATTTTTAAGGAAAATGGAGAAAAAAAGTCACATATAGATAAAATCATAAAGGTAATATTGAATTTTCTAGAACAATGCCGAAAAAAGGCTTGCAATGTTGCTACTCACCGAATATATCAAAGACAAAAGGGATGCATCTAGACTCCTACTTAATAATTTTGTGTGAATGGATGGCAGAAGAAAATCAGAATAAGATAGTTGAAATTTCTATGACGCATGAATTTAAAAAGGCTTGAAGAATTTGATATTTGCTGTATATATAAAAGGCAAGAGTTGGTGGGGAGAGCGGACACGGTGAATAAACTATCAACCTGCTAAACAATGTTTGATAGTAGAAAAAAGAGCGGGATTAAAAAAAGAAACATTGCTAAAAGCTACTAAGTATAGTAAGGTGACACAACACAAGGTGAGCCTCACTACTAAAAGATTCCTTGCACTGTGTCCGTTATGAACGTGTGCTTGTATACATACATTCATAACGGACACAGTGCAAGGAGAGAAACCTGTGGGCAAGTGCTGCAAAATCTTTCTGGAGGATTGTGGAGAAAAGCAGTACCTACACATATTCAAATCCTTTCCACCGGTAACGTCCCCGTCATTATACAGAGTGTGATGGGTAAATTGTCGCCAGTTTACATTTTTAATTTCCCGCATGCGTGTTGCTTGTTTTTGATTTTGTCGACTTCACGGTATAGTAGGGCAGGTTATGAGAAAAAGAGCACCATGGCGCAATTAACTCCGCCAGAAAATTTGGAAACGGCATGCTGAAAAGCGCCAATACAAACATTTCATTTCATGCTCTGAGGAGGTAGTGCTGCCCTGGGTCAAGAGGCTGTCTGCTGGAAGACCCTTTGACTGTCAACTGGTGTCTGCAGCATGTCACACAAGCAGTCATGACTGTCAGACAATTTTTGCGACAACGTCAACCCTTACATCTGGCCACCTAACTTCCCAAACTGCAACCCATTTCATTATGTGTGGGGCGTTAAGTGAGAAACTAACAAATCCCTTGTAACACCAAAGATAAACTGAAGGTGAGGATTATGACAGCATTTACCAACTTAAACAAGGAGGTCATCCAGAAGAGTTGCACAATATTCCGAAGTCGTCTGGAGGCCGTATTTGAAGCGAATTGCAAGTTGATTGAATAAATTTACTCTCATTTATTTCAAGAATTTTTTGTGTAATTGTGTTAAATATATCTGTTAAAATGTGATATCAGTATTATTTTTACTTTTGGTGTAATTTAAGCGACAATTTATGCATCGCATTCTGCCTATATATATATATATATATATATATATATATGTGTGAAAAATGTATGACAAAGTGGAAAAAGTTTAATTGCGATACGTTTGGACTTCAGCGGACTAAATTTATTATGTTGATTAAACTGCACGTACGCACGAACGAGAGATGCTGGGTGGGAATCTTTAATTGTATATATATATATATATATATATATATATATATATATATATGTATGTATGTATGTGTGTATATGAGAAACATAAAAATTAAATGACAGCACCACTATTAAGGACGTAATCCACACTGTTTAAAATGAATTTAAAAATAAATAACATTTCGAGTAATATGACATAATACCGGATTAATAATTATATACACTTATTTCCCATTTCTGGTTGCTCCTCTCCCCGACTGGTAGTTAGGAGCTCAACACTCGAGTAGCGTCTTGAGAGGATGCCCTGATCAACTTTTGCATAATATCGGAGTTCTTGCAGTGCCGTGTCGTGCATGGAAGGTTGTCCCTGCAATCTCTCCTGATGGGCAACCCCGAGGCCAAATGATGTTGTACTTTGCGCCAGTTTTCCTTCCTGCACGTGTTACATTAGACAACAGACTGCTACTACTAACCTAAGGCTTTCCTTACCACAACACACAATGACTATAAACTACCAAAGATATAAAACTAAACCAGTTCAACCAAAATTATCCAAACACCTGAAATTTCCAACATTTGTGGTATTCGTACGAACATCTGCAGTGTGGGATCGTTTCTCTTCAAAAAGGTAGGATGAACTCCGATATTGCCACCATCCACACGGATCAAATTAATGACCGCTTCACTAGTAAGGACATAATCAACACTGTTTAAAAGGAATTTAAAAAAGAAAAAGCCCGTCTATTCAAATCTACAAAATGTCCACAAAAAAAAAAAAAAAATAAAAAATAAAAAAAACGTTACTAGTACTGTCATAATATCCGATATTATGTTATATTACTCGAAACGTTATTTTTTTGTGTACATTTTTTGGCCAGCGTGTCTATTTGAGTAGACACGCCAGCGAGA
Organism: Acanthosepion lycidas; assembly: GCA_963932145.1. Taxonomy (NCBI): domain Eukaryota; kingdom Metazoa; phylum Mollusca; class Cephalopoda; order Sepiida; family Sepiidae; genus Acanthosepion; species Acanthosepion lycidas. The sequence continues at coordinate 104,654,204 of OZ010585.1, forward strand.
ATGCCAGCGAGGTCAGTGACAAAGACTTTAAGCCATCTGGAACACAAATATATTTTCAAACGGCTGTATGTATATGGCCTTGTCTATAATATCAGAAATATTATTATCTAGTAGGCAACAGTCATGAGAGGAAGGCGCACGGCAGAGAAAGAAGAAATAGCTGAGTTAAGTAGAGAGAGACGGATACACATGTAAGAGTGGTGTGGAGATTCACAAGAGAGTTCCCTAGCCAGCGGGAGATGTGCACTATGCATGTGAACATTAGAACCCATCGTAAGGAGAGCAAAATGGACACGAATCGAAAAATCAAGATCCTGCTTTTTTTGAAATCTTCAATCCCATCATCTGATGAGGAGGCGCAGTGGAGTAATGGATAACGGCTTCGTTTGAAGAATCGGAGAGCCGAGTTCGAATTCCAGTTGAATCCGTTATATTCACTTAAGTGCTAATATTCTTGGGAAAGCTATGGGTAAATGGCAGGACAGACTAGGTTCTATAACATTGGATGGCAACTGGTTTCTGAATTTAAAACCTGCGGAGTTTAGATTTTTCTGAGTTTTGCGCCGTGAATGAAATCGAAATGAAAGTCTCGAACTGAGACTTTATTTACGAACGTGACTCGAGTTTTAGGTTAAAGATTTGCTTTTGTAGCCATTTGTGGTGTTGAGTCTAAATTATAAGTGAACCAACTGACAGTGAAGTCGTTACAAAAACGAATTGAAAAGAAGTTCTATTATTAAGTCCACACGTGCTTTTGCCGAGGAAGTTCTATAAAAAAAAAGACACGAAGTTCGTATTTCGCGCAGCTGAGGGTACGCTGTCTAAGAATGTCTACCATAAAATTACCATTAATATTTCTTTCTAGAATTTTTCATTTTGCTACGGAAGCGTGGATGTTTTTTGCGGCTAGAAATTTCGCGGTTATTAATAAATATCTTCGACTGAATGAAATCTGTAGGCCTTAGAAGGGATCATCTTTTTGTTCTTGTAGCAACAATAATGGATTCCACGAAATAATGATCTCACGTGCTGCAGCAAATTCAGAAAAGATAAGATTATTTGATGCCTCTATATTGTTTTGGTCACGATTTAGAGGCAATATGTACTCTAGTTTATCTCGGATGTTGTACTTTGTTGTAAGTCGTGGTTTGTATGAGCGGAAGCGAACGAATTTTTTGTCTGTCGTTTTCAGTTCAGTTGCCGAGATCAGATATGTGATTAGATTCCAATTAGTTCTATACTCAGACATTTCTCACAAATTAAAAGACGACGAGATACCGAAATAAATCATTTTGGTTACGTTATCTGGGCTATGCTATGTGACCCGGTGTTTTATCGGATGGTTCAACCATGTACATAGGATTAATGTTTTTGAATAAGAAAAATTTAACAAGAGTTTCCCATTTCTTTACGAGATTAATTTTTCAAAGGATGACGTTTTTTACTATCAAAGGAGCAGTGGCGTACAAAAATAATTGAGGGTACATTAAATGTACAGGTTTCTGTTTTACTAATTTTTTTCTAGTACACAGAGATAATCCTTTTTCGAACTTCTCATTTTCGGAAACAAAGCTTTTTTTTCACTTAGGACATAGGCTGATATAACACGTCTGTTACATAAGTCTTTCTATCAGGTGGATGATAATTCCTGTTACAATATGCAACGACTGCATATTGCTATTCCAACTCCCTATTGTCCTTTCTCGTTTTGACCAAACCAATACAAATTGTTTTCGATTGATCGATTCGTTTTATACGGCTTATCAACACTTTGAATGTTATTTAAAGCCAGAAAATATTTTTAGATCAGAAGAATTTTACATTTTGAAAAGTAATAACGTTTTAGCAATACAAGTTTTACTAATTAATCCATATATGGGGAAAGAGGTAGATTCATATCTTCCCCAAGGGTAATTGCGCGTCATTGAATATAACGAACCCAGATACAATTGGAACCGAGCCATTATGTATTACACCACCCGCACATTCAAGCTTACAACACCTGATATCCAAAGCGGTGACCTATATTGTTATTGACATTTTTTTAACTTTGTACGAAAACCAATATTTTACGTGTTACCGTAAACCAAATACAAATTTTATCCAAAATACCTAATGAAGTCAGTATTAAGTGGGGGTACCTTATGCATACTGACATCAAGAAGGATTGCATCTTTGCAATCTTTTAAATTGAAATGAACCCTTAAGTTTAAAGGGATAGTGTGATAGGAACAGGAGGAGAATCCGCTGAGAACGACCTTCAATTCACGGTTTGACAGGAATGATTGTATTAGGTCAAACAATCGACCCGTAATGCCATAACCCTGGAGCTTGCGAAGAAGGCCAGCATGCCAAACCTTATCAAACGCTTTGGAGATGTCTAGGGCCATGGCACGAGCTTCCCCGTTATTTTGAAGAGCTTGGTAGACAGTTTCAGTGATGGCCGTAAGCACATCAGCTGTAGATCGGGCAAAGCAGAAACCATATTGCTTTGTCTGAGAGCAGATCATGGGATGTAAGGTGGTTAACCACTTCGGTATTGATTAGGGCTTTGAAGACTTTGCCGAAGAGGGGTAGGAGACTGATAGGACGGTAATTAGAAGGGTCAGAAAGGTCGCCAGATTTCTTGAAGACAGGAACGATTGAAGATGACTTCCAGCAGTCAGGAAAACAAGATTCCTTGAGGCAGTAGTTATATAGTTTAGAGAGGGCGGGCGCCAGTTCAGGCGCGCATTTCTTCAAAACAATGGCTGGTATCCCATCCGCACCACTAGCCTTGTTGGGATCTAAATTGGAGATAATGCCCAATACCAAAGACGGGGTTATGTGTAACCCACTCAATAGGGCCTCAGTTCTAAGAGGGAAGTCGGGTATGGGTACACCAGAAGAGTCGAGCGTTGAGTTAAATGAAAATTTCCGAGCAAAGCATTCAGCCTTGTCGGCAGAGGAGGTCAGGACTTCGAACTGGTTAAACAAAGGAGGTATAGAGGGTTTGCAGAGACGCCAATAATCTTTGGAGCCAAATTTGCGAGATGCAATACGCTCTTTCATCCGAGCAGCAAATAGTGACTTAGCATCGTTGAGGACTCGCTTACACTCGTTACGGGCGGAGGCAAAGAGACGTCTATTGGAGTCCGACATGTCACTACGAAATAGGTGAAAGAAGTGGTTCCTATGGGCAATGGCAGCTGATCAAGCAGCGGAGAAGCAAGGGGAGGAGCGACGCCATGATAAAATCAATCGTCATCATGACGGTTGAGGAAAACAGAAAGAGCTCGGCAGAATGCTATCGACTTGGATTCTACTTTAACAACCTGGACCCCAATATAAGGAAACTTACGAGGAAGCAAGAAAAAAACGAGCGGAAGAGTTCAATAGTCTTTAATAACACATGCCTTAATATATATATATATATATATATATATATATATATAGATAGATAGATAGATAGATAGATAGATAGATAGATAGATGTATTTTTGTGTGTGTGTGTGCGTGCGTGTGTATCAAAGTGGAACTAGCTAACCACAATTTCGACATCAAAAATGCTACTCTGATAAAACGAGGGGACAATTCATTACGAGGAAAATGTCTACAGAATGTCTTATTCACAATGTCGTCCAGAGTAAAATTTTGCCCTGGCTCTTACAACATTTCATTATTCCTGGGAGATCATCTATTATCACAGTGTGGAATATCAACTAACAAAACTATTTATATTCATATATATATATAGAGAGAGAGAGAGGGAGACGTTACGATGGACAAATTGTCGTATAAATTGCACAAGACTTCAAATAACACTGACATCTCATTTTAACAGTTGTATTTACCAAAATTACAAAAAAATATCTTGAAATAAAGAGTAAAGTTATTCAATAAAATCGCAATTGGCTTCAATCACGACTTCGGAATCTTCTTCCACCATTCTTCATGTTTTTTCACTTATTGGTTCCGTTTAGCTCAGCTGTGTTTGATCAATCAGGAATGGACCATTGATAAAAGAATTTCTGATTTTATATCTTACAGTGCCTCCCACTACTACCATAACAGTAAAAGAGGGTGGTACGTAATAACAGGCACACGCAAACATGCATACTTACATGCATATAAAAACACACAAGCATACATATAACTATAAACACACAAACATACAAAATAGACAAAGACACATGCATAAAGTGTGCGATGGATAAATTGTCATCCTAATTATACAAAAAATGAAAATAAAACTGACGTGTGATTTTAACAGTTATATTTACCAAAATTGTACAAAAATATCTTGAAATAATAAAGAATGAATTTATTCAATAAAATCGCCATTGGCTTCAATCACGACCTCCAGAAGATTTCGGGATCTATTGCAACTCTTCTGGACGGTCTCCTTGTTTAAGTTGCTGAATACATCCATAAACCTTGCCTTCAGTTCATTTTTTCTGTTTCAAGGAGTTTTGTTGGTCTCTCATACAACTACGGGGAGTTAGGTAGCCAGATGTAAGGGGTGATGTGGTCGCATAAATTGTGTGACTGTCATGACTGGGTTTTTTTGCTTGTGTGCCCTGGTACAGAGCCCTGCTGCCAGACATAGTGTATTCCAGGAGCCACCCTCTTGAACCAGAACTACCTCCTCAAGGCACTTCATGTGGGCCTCGGTATTGCGTCTGAGGTCAACTCCAACAAATTCGTTAGTCCTTTACTTATCAGAACGACCCAGACTGCTATACCTTCGTATTCACCATTAGAGTCATCCAACTCTTTCCGAATCCTCTGCATTGTCGTCAGATTGACACCCAAACACTTTAAAATATTCGTATAGGAGTTTCTGGCGCGAATGCCAAACAGTGCATCATGCCGTTACTAAATTTCCGGTGGAGTATATCGCGTCATGATACTTTTTATCTCACAGATAGTGCCCAACTGACCCTACTGTGTAATCGATAAAATAAAAAATAAACAACGCGCATGCCTAAAATAAAAATGGCGACAATTTACTATCTCTCTCTCTCTCTCTCTATCTATCTATCTATCTATAAATATATATATATATATATGAGTACCTGAAAAACCATACCACGGGTTGACCCAAGCCTTGTGAGTGAAATTGGGTAGACGGAGTTCTTGAGGGCCGTCGATAGCTATGCTAGCACAAAGCCACAAGTCAACGTGGCCGAGGGTTTGAGCGTTCTGGCCTTGTTCAAATTGTTGATCACGCTAGATAACACGCTTTTTCCAAGAAACTGTAACTAAAGTTTGCTCAGCATAGTAGCAGTATAAAACCACAGGTGGACTCTGTGCGCTCTGAGCAAATAAAATACGCCTGACTGAGCGTCAGCAAAAGTGACTGGCTAGGCGCCCTAGTAGACGAGTATCCTCAAATACGAGCGGCCATCTATATCTATATCTCTCTCTCTCTCTCTCTCTCTCTATATATATATATATATATATATATATATATATATCTGTGTGTGTGATTGTGCGTGTGTGTGTACACACACACACACACACACACACACATATATATATATATATATATATATATATATATATATATATATAAATTTGCAACTATGATTATTTCAACGTTTACTCTTAGAATTGCGCCGTGGTGTCATGTTATATCGGCTCGGAATGATAAATCGAAAAGACAATTTCCAATTCCAAATGAGTTTGTTATATTCACCTGCGTGCAAATAACCTTGGTCTGGTTTGGTTTGGTCTGGTTTGTTTTACGGCATATCAACCTGAATGGGTTATTTAATGCCGACAATTTTTTTCCCCGCACACCTCATCTCGGCTACGTGCTGGAAACTGAATCGTCCATTATTTATTAAGTATTAATTAGCAGAAGACGTTAAAATCACCCGTCTTTCTTTCTTTCCGCCTTTCTTTCTTTCTTTCTTTCTTTTATTTTCTCACTGAAACCAAGTCGTTTTTCCTCCTCTTTCCACTCGATCAAAACAGAACATTTCATGGGATAATAGCAGTGCGTAACGGATGAACTAAAGAAAGGAAGGATAAGCACAATAATAATATTTTTTTTTAATTTTTAAACAATTATATTTATGATCTAGAATATCTAATCCATATTAATATGAAATAAATATGTAAAAAAAAATGAAGATTATTTTTGGTCGCAGTTAGTATTGTTTTTTTTAGTCTGACAATGATTGTGTTTTGTCTACTGCTAAGATTGTATCTGCTAGTAATAAATCTCACTAGGTTTCTATTTCTCTTAGGGTCATTTCGCTGTATAAATCCGATGAAATTGATTGATTCTTTTCCTTTACGACGCATTGTGTAATTTGATTCCAGCCAAAATAGTTGTATAAGTATAATTATTTTATCTTTATTGGTGCGTGAATATTGTTATAACAATTTGGCGGATAAGTTATTTAACAATTATTTTTCCAGTTTCAATTTGCATCCAGATAAATTATATATTTTTTACTTTTTCCTTAAAAATAGATTGTAGGACCTTTCCTAGTTGAAACAGAAAGAAACAGATTTTAAAATATACGGCTGAAATACCTCATACATATACTCCCTCAGAAATACCTCCCACATATACTTCCCCGGAAACACCTCCCACATATAATCACCCAGAAATACCTCCCGCATATACTGCCCCAGAAAAAACTCCCACGTATACTCCCCCAGAAATAACTCCCACGTATACTCTCCCAGAAATACCTCCCGCATATGCTCTCCCAGAAATACCTCCCACATATGCTCTCCCAGAAATACCTCCCGCGTATACTCCTCTAGAAATACCTCCCGCATATACTCCTCCAGGAATACCTCCTGCATATACTCCCCCAGAAATACCTCCCACGTATACTCTCCCAGAAATACCTCCCGCATATACTCCCCCAGAAATACCTCCCACGTATACTGACCTACTCTGTATATAAAACTGTGTCCGTTAAAATTTAATTTAAAATTTAATATGTTAAAAACCCAAAAGCGATCAAATATTTAAAATATTCTTTTTTTAAAACATCTTTTTTCCAAATACGCTGTTATTAAGTCATTAACATTGAAATATCGATAAATGAATCATTATCGAAAATTAATGCAAATACACTCAGGCCTCTTTTCAGCTTTAGATATGATTATACATGCATACATACATACATAACTACACACACACACACACACACACACACACACACACACACACACATATATATATATATATATATATATATATATATATATATATATATAATATTTAAATAATTACATTGGTCCTATTACTACATGCCTATCTAGACGAATTTCTTTACACCTAGCTAACCATAGCCCAATAAGGATTCATTTAAACAACCACGAAAACCTAACAAAGTCCATTCAAAATATACTAATATTAAATACAGGTATAATAGCCTCTTCCTCATGTAAATAAAAAGCTTAAAAATAATGGAGGCCCTAAAAATAATAAAAAAGGAAATTCCAATACTCAATATGGCCACAATGTGCTGACCGTTTCTGGAAAATAAAACATTGCTATAACTTTAGAAACATTCATAAAAAACACACACACACATTTAGTTAAATATAAGAAATAAAAATCACACTTGATAATTGTAAGAGAATAGCCGAAAGTGCACAGATATACTGAATTTTGGGACAGTTTTTACACACTTTGCGTCCAGAAAAGACTTGTACGAACACAAGAAAGATTAAATAACGAGCTTAATCACAATACCTTGCCACTTGTCTTTAACAAAACATGTATAAAAGAATGATTGCTGTCTAAAAACACACACACATACACACACACATATATATGAAAAATTTCTCAGAGTTAACCTGTAGAAAAAGACAATATTTATAAATGTAAAATACAATAGGAAAACTGTAATATTTGCCGACGCGTTTCGTCCGATGTGAACTTTCTCAAGGCAAAACGAAAGCAAGAACGCCGCTGAGAGGAGATCCCATTGGTAAACCAAATTTCTGTCTTTAATAATGTTTATCAAATTTAAAGAAACATTGCTTGGTAATTACCTCGCTCTCAGCGGCGTTCTTGCTTGTCTATTTTTAGAATTTCTAGAAAGTGACTCATTCAAAAATATTCTCCCTACAAACTCTTCATATTTCAGATACATAGACGACTCATTATTAATATTTCCAAAAAACACCAATTTAATGAATCTTATCTCCAAACTTAACAACATTGAACCGACAATAAACTTTCGAAACTGAAACCAACTACACTCATCCGTTCCTGGACATTTTATTACATAGAAATAATAACGAACTCAATTTTGACGTTTACAGAAAGACTACAAACAAAAATGATCTGATTAGTTTCTACTCAAACCACTCTTCTAAAATGAGATCGGGAATTATTATAGGTTTCTATCTAAGAGCATTAAGAATCTGCAGTCCCAAGTATTTATTTAAAGAAGAAACATACACAGAAAACACATTCAAAAACATACACCCATATCCTTTCAACCACAACGCAAGAAGAAAGGCATACAAAATATACAACCGAAACAAAACTAATAACATAATCTGTAATAATGAATTACATGAAAACAGATGCATAATACTACCGACCAACTCTGTCACGTCCACTGTCCAGAACAACCTATCCTATCTAAATAATGACAAAATAGTCACAAACACTTCCAAAACCATTATGGATATACTCAGATCCTCAAACACTAATATCAATAATATTTCTAAAGCAGGCATTTATAAAATAAATTGCCAAAACTGCCGCCCACCCAATATATTAGAGAAACAAGTAGAAATTTAAAAAAAAAACGCATTTATCAGTACAAAAGAAACCTCACGAAAAAAAAAAAAACTTAGCTAATGCACTAGTCATACATAGAAATAAATTCAACCATAATTTTAATTTAAAAAATGCTACACTCATAGAAACAAGAAAATAACTCACCCAGAAGGAAAATCCTCGAGAGTGCCGCCATTGAATATTACCCAAATATAAATCCACGTCCAGGCCTTTTTCCCTATTTCACCTTTCTTAACAGAATTACTTCCCTCCCAAACAAACGTACACAACAGTATCGAGAAATCAAAAGGAAATGGTTGAATCCGGCAACACAGCAATAATAACAATATCTCCACACGTGATAGTAATTGACGTAATTTTCAGTTAAGAGTATGAAAATAGTGTTCTCTAACTTCTTCCAGTTGTTAAGGACATTTTGTTTTGTTATTCTTAGTTATTTTGTTTAATAAATTCATTTCGTTTTTTGCCTTGAAAAAGTCCACATCGAACGTGTCGGCTACTATTACAGTTTTCTTATTGACTTTTACATACATACATATATATATATATATATATATATATATATATATATATATATATATATATATATAATACTAATAATCTTATAAATATAAGCAGCTATACTCGTCCGGCACCTTAGCTGTCTTAGCTTGTAAATGAACAAATACTCAAGGGAAAAAAGGGGGTAAAAAAAAAGAAAGAACTAAGAACATGTACTTCCGGTGAAAATAATCGTCTAGAATGAAAGAGACCAAAGAAAAAAACCTCCGACACGAGTAAAGTAAAAATGACTAAGCAAAGTGTTCAATACGCTAAGTAGAGCAAACTAAGAAAACCTAAAGTGCCAGACAAACCTACCTAGGTTTCGCCTACGCGGATCATCAGTTTAAACTGGTTAAAGAGGTGCTATAAGAACAGAGAATATACAATATATGCCTACAAGAGCAAAACATAACCATGTGACAAAAAAAAGTCATTTCTCGGACATTCAGGCCGGTAAATGTTATTAATACTGTTTATTATAAAACAGAGCATTTACTTAAATATTTGTATCTTTAAAATGAATGGATAAACATAAAAATGGCTTAATATATATATATATATATATATATATATATATATATATATATATATATATATATAAGATAATCCTAAGGAGCCAGGCAAACTTACCTCGGTTTCACCTAAACGGATCATCAGGGTAAAGCTGGCTGAAGATCCGTTTAGGTGTAACCTAGATAGGTTTGCCTGGCTTCTTAGGATTATCTTAGGTTTTGATCTACTTAGTGTATTCAGCACTTTACGTAGTTCTCTTTTTACCCGTTTTTTTTTTCTTCTTTGAACTTGAAGCTTAAACACTGGACGATTGTTTTCGCCTTGTTTTAATGTTCTTGGTTCTTTCTTTTTTTATTCCCATTTTTCCTCGGGTACCGATTTTTCTACAGCAAGTTAAGCTATTCGATGTTTTTCCAAACGAGTACCACCATTTATATATATATATATATTGTTGTAGATAAATCAAATAACTAGATATTATCAACCGTATATACGTGCGTTAGCGTGCATACACAGGTAAGCGAATAAATATTTACTCAATAATCCGTAAACAATACAGTGTTGAATGTGGTTAGACAGAACTAAGAGGTATATATTAAAAATATAAATATATCTACGTCCAAAGTACAACTTAAGTTTCGTTGTTCTACTAACTTATAAGGTACGAATTATTAGTTTTGATTTTAAAAATATTATGTATACTGAATCTCATGAGTGGAAGGCTAAATGAAATGCAGATTCAAAGCTCAAGTTTAATATAAACTTTATATAATATTCGGGTGTCAATACGGAATTTAGAGTGTAAGTAGGTGGCTACTATAGAAAAAAATGGCAAACTTAAATTTTAAAAGTGGGACGCTGGGTAACTCGTTAAGTAAATAATAGACGTTAAAATAGTTTAGGTGCTGTTAATCAATATGTAACCTAAAATATGTGAAGGGCATGTGATGTTTTAGATAATATATTCATCCAGAATTAAAATATTTTAAGAGAATTTTTTCTATTATTACAAACTAACATTAGTACATTTCGTTTATTAAGTAGATTTCGATCATTAATATTTTTGAAGATGAATTTTTTTTCCCACCGAACACAGGTTGTATCGGTCACCGCGGTCGGAAAATGGTGTAGTTTTGGAGACGAAATTCCAATTTACTATCAGTGTATAATCATGTTTTAGTATCCCGGTAAAAAGTTTGAGAGTGACATGGCATTTGTATATTGATTATTGTTAAGAGTCATTTTATGATAATAAACTCTTTCTTTCCAGTTGTTGACCGTGGAACCGAAATAAAATTTTGTTTCGCCATTATGCTTAATGTTAGCTTTGTAGATGACACCTTTATACATACATTTATTGTTCATCGGACATTTAATGTCTTTTCAACAGTTACACTTTTTTCCTGTGTTAATATTGCTACTGGTGTTTTGTCTACTGTTAAGTTTCTAGTGCAGCTGTAGCTAATCTGAATATTGTTCTTATTGAAGATTTTGTTGAGTAAAGGATTATGGCTGAAATGTTTGTGCATTAAATTTAGGAAAATCCTACTAATGTTGGTTTTAACATTACTTTTAAAAGGTGGATTGAACCACATTATGTTGCGTTTTCTATTCTTACGTTTATTATTGACATTTTTATTAATGCTTGGATTGTATTCTAGTTTAACTTTGTGTTTACTTTTATTTAGAGCATCTACATTTTTAGTTTTATATCTGTTAAAAATAATTGTTGATGGAGTTATTTGTGAGTCTGTGTTGTACAGATTTGTGCAAGTTATTTATTAGATCGATGCAAAAATAATGACGTAATAATGTCTTTTTTGACGTTAAAAAATACGTCAAAAAACGACATTATTACGTCATTATTTTTACACCAACCTAATGCAGTTCCAAGTGGGCGGGTGGCTGTATTTTTTGCTAATGTATATATGATTTACAAAGCTTTTTAGTATAAGGAATTCGCACTCCTCTGGATAGATCGAAAGTAGTGTCTAGAAAGTTGATCACCTTGGCGTTGGTGATAGTGATAATATTAAGTTCGTGATCCTTGAAGAATTTGAAGAGTTGTTTCCTAAATCGGTCAGTTTGTTGTAAATTGGCGTTACGTAGAAGGATAACTCCGTCGTCTCTGTACAGACTGGTCTTCTTTACTACCGAAAGTGTACCTAAGTTTCTGCAGTAGCAGAATGACAACCAATTCACAAGCTTCTGCGGGGTTGAACGCTCCCATCGCTACAGAGAATTTAGGATTGTCTTTTGTTGGTCTAAATAGAACCATCGTGATATAGGTTGGGTTTGTAGGCTTGCATAATGATGTTTATTTCCTGGTCGGTGATGGTGCAATAATTGTTGACCGAGGTTATAGCAGCCATTAATAGGTCTTCAGTGATTGACGGGTAGAAGTTGGCGATGTCGAATAGTATAAAGGTGTACTCGCTTTTATTTTTTATATTAGAGAACCAATTGTTATCATCTTTAGTATTCTTCCATTGGTTGGCCCTTGTGGCATTCCTAGTGTATTTGCAGGCCCGTCCTAGTATAGCTTTGCTGATTTTGCCAATATTATTCTTGGAAGAGTTAAGCAATCGGAACTGCGAATTGCTGGGGACAATAAGTCTTTCTCAAATTCTAGGAGAAGGTCATCGCTATGCGGTGTTTTCAGAGACTTAAATCCAAAGGAATCGATAGATTCACATTCACTATGGTGTTTTCTTTTGGCGAAAAATAGTTTCCATCTCATTCCACTCACGACACTCTCAATTTTGTGTAAAAAACTGAATCCATATTGGTTCCTTTTAGAGACGCTGCTGTTTTTACTGGAGTAGTCCACAATAAAAGGTTCCATCAACCAGTAACGTATCGGATAAAGTATAAAGTTTGGTGTACATTAAAGATACTGTTCGACGAAAAGAAGCAATTTATAGGAATTAATGTGGATTAATCAAATAAGTAGATATTATCAACCGTATATATGTGTGCTAGCGTGCATACACAGCTAATCGAATAAATATTTACTCATTTTAATAGAAGGTGTAAACAAAACAGTGCTCAATGTGGTTAGACAGAGGTAAGATGTATATATTAATAAATATATATATATATACCTACGTCCAAATTGCAACTTAAGTTTCGTTGTTCTACAAAATCATCAGGCACGAATTATTACTTTTGATTAAAAATATATACTGGGTCTCATGGGTGGAACGTTAAATTAAACACAGATTCAAAGCTCAAAGTTAATATAAACTAAATATAACATTGGGATATAAATACGGAATGTAGAGTGTAAGGAGGAGACTAAAAGACTTAAAGTTTAAAAAAGAAACAACGAATAAATTGACAAGAACTAGATGATGGTCAGACAATACAATATTGTGATAATAATGATCAGGAAATGAGAGACGAAACGTCGGCAGTCTTTGCCTTCTATGTCATTAGTGTTCGTTAGGCGTTTTTAAGTTAAAAATGTTTGATATTTTAAACATTTAATGTAAGGGAGGTGACTTAGTTAAGAATTGAATTCGTTAAGAGGCTATAGTTTGCATCTTTTTGAAAGACTGTTTAGTTTTAAAGAACTATATACTAGAAGCATTTCAGAATATTTGTACGATATTCATATTTAATTTTGTTAAGTGTTGGTTTTAATTTTTAATAACGATGGCTTCGAGAATTTGTAGAATGTGGACGGGAATATTTTTGCAGACGTTGTGCAATGGATGATGAATCATACATCTGTATAGTGAGCCGGTGAGGATAATCTTAGAAAAGATCGAAAGTACTTCGGTTAACAAAAACTACAACGCCTTCCCTGATGAATTTCAGACGGGCTAAATACCTTAGTACTACTCTATCCATAGTATTCTCAGCATCCTTCTGTTGAACCAGATTTCTGTTGCCTTCACTCTTCAGCTGTTTGAAAATTGTTCTGTATTCAATGTCATTTACGAGGTTTCATATTACGTAGCAGTTCAGCAATTCTTTTATTTTCATGAAATTGTCTTGTTTCTTAATACCGTTTGATATTTAGTTTGTCAAAGTAATCTTTCATAATTCAAATGACCCTTCGTTTTTCGGTATCATATTTTCCTTGTTTAATCTTAGTCACCGCTGTTCTTCTTGTGGACAACGATATATTCAGCCTTACTTATTACTTTACTCCAGTTTCATTTTACTAAATTACCCAAGAGTTCTTGTCTACTTCCTATGACAGTCATTAGCATCTTGGTGAATTATACGACTATTGTCGACTAATATTCTTCTAAATTCTGAATGTGAACAGAAATATATATATATATATATATATATATATATATATATATATATATATATATATATATATATATATGAATAATAATGACAATAGAAAAACTGGTAATTGCTGACGCGTTTCGTCCAATGTGGACTTTATCAAAGCAAAATACGAAAATGAAATTAATTGAACAAAGTAACTAATAAAAATAAAAACAGAATGTTCCTAGCAACTGGAATGTAGAGAAACGCTATTTTCATATTTTTAACTGAAAAATAACGTCAGTAATTGTCACGTGTGGAGAATATTGTCATTATATCTGTGTTGATGTATTCAACCATTTTCTTTGGATTTTATGAATCTGTTGTGTATATTTGTTTGTAAGAGCAGTAATTTTGTTAAGAAAGGTGAAATGAGGAAAAAATTAAAAAATTAAGTTAAAAATATGAAAATAGTGTTTCTCTCCATTCCAGTTGCTAGGAACATTTTGTTTTTTGTTTTTATTATTTACTTTGTTCAATTAATTTCATTTTCGTATTTTGCTTTGATAAAGTCCACATTGGACGAAACGCGTCAGCAATTACCAGTTTTCCTGGATATTGAGAGTGAGACAAGGGAGAATAACGATGATATACACCCTATCATAGAAATATTTCTATATGTATCCCAAAATCTATCTCTCAAAGGCACCGCCTAACTCCTCATTTGGTCTTGAAACTGATTGAAACAGATTTCACCGACCTAATAATATCGACATGAACTTTCCTGTTGAGTTGGAATTTGCGACTTGAATTAATCCTTTGTCTTCCCTTGCTGAAAAGAAATCTCTATATTTGGCAGCTTGTAAAATGAAATTCATATGCGTTAGTTATGACTACATCGTATTTGTTTTTATTCTGTTGTTACAACCAACGATGTTTGTTTATTGTCCCCTTTCATTATCACCTGATCATTGTTGTTTAATGTCAACATTATTGCCACTTGTTCATAGTTACCTCATTATTGTCACTATCGGTGACACTTGATGAATGTCACCACATTATTGTCAAAATCATTGTCATCGGATAATTGTCACTTGATCATTGTTAGCCAACTTGCCATTGTTAGATCTTTAATGTCGCCGTAGTTGCCACTGGATAGGTGTCGCCTGATCATTGTTAGTGGTTATTGTCATCAACATCATAGTCAATTGATCATTGTCACCTTATCATTGTCACCATCATTGTCACTTGATCATTGCCATCATCATTGTCATATGATCATTGTCATCATCATAAATGTCACCATCATTGT
>OZ010585.1:104674571-104677071 GCA_963932145.1 Acanthosepion lycidas
CGCGATAAACAATGTAATGATGAAAGAAATCTGAAAGATCTAGATATGGTAGTAAAGAAAAGCAAGAAGAAAGGGAAAACTATAAACTATGAAGAAAATACATGATTGGCAACAAAGGAGACAGACCAAGGCATGAACTATATATTTGGGACCTGCGAATTAAGCTGGTTCAGAATGAATTATGTGGTTAGTGTACTGTAATTGGCAGTGTTGCAACAGACTACAGAAAATGTGAAACCAAAAGATGAATGTAGGATAAGGGAAATATGTTTTCCGTAAACAACTACTATCTATCTATCTATCTATCTATCTATCTATCTATCTATCTATCTATCTATCTCAGTCTGTTCATATATTTCTATCGTTCTATCTATATTTCTATCTTTCTTATCTGCAAATTCGTAAATATTGCTTTATGTATGTAAGTGTATAATACTTCTGGTTTGTTTACGTAGGATTTAGAAGATTTCGTTTATTAGACTTTAGTGTAGGTCTGTTATCATCCACCATAATTTATCGAGATTGGCAGTGAATCTGATGAATATTTATGAGCGTCTCTTAAATTTAAAACTTTTAAAAAATATAACATAGTTGCTTGTTTTTGTAAATACTTGTTGCCAAATGAAATCCTTACATTTGCCGTGATAAACTCCATTACAGGACGAAATGCGTCGTCTCAGATATATTAATTATATTTTAATTTGGTCTTTATTGACAATGTTATTCTACAGATATATTGAATTTATATCTGAATTTTCTTTACATTATATATATATATATATATATATATATATATATATATATATATATATATATATATGTATGTATATCTGTATGTGTGTGTCAACGGTTGTTGTGATGTGTCTAGTGTAGTAGTCCGTAGTGGTAGTGCTTGTTGCATCTCGCTTTCAGTTACCGCCGCTGGCTGGCAGAAATGCTAAAAGGGGAGCCGAGTGCGTAAATCTTTCTCTGGCAGTATATAGCCGCTCCATCAGCAAGCTCTATGTAGTGCCTCCTCATGGCGACACATGGCAACCGAGCACCTTGCGGACTCAGACTAAACTACAGGGGACGGAGGAGGAGTTGGCCCCCTTAACATGCGGCATGCAGGCCCACCGGTTTGTGGACATACCCTGGTGCCCATGAACCAAATCCCAGCTATGGGTTAAATAGCTCAACTGCCTTGTGGAAATCTTCGGGAGAAGAAAAGGTTAAGGAGTAAACCCTACACAAATCCGCAGTGGAGCTACTAAGGCGGATGGACGGCCCTTTGTGCTACCTTCCGACAACTGCAGCCGCGCTGGTACCAAACTGTATTGGTTTATCCTCTCCTTTGGACTCTGTTAGCAAGGCCGAGAGGGGGAACTAGACGTCCGGGCAGAGTTCTCCATATATCCCGCACAGGCTCGTAGCGCACTGGAGATGACACTCCAGCGACGTCGCAAGACATTGGCACAACACGAGAAGTGACAGTTACTGGTTAAAAGCTCAACCCGATTGGCGTAGGTTACAGGCGACTGGGGTCACCTCCGTCTCACTCAACAGCTACCGCCCGCCTCAAACTGGGCAGCCCACAGGCAGTAAGGTGCTGTCCCGCCACAGCTTGCCTGCTCTACTGGTTGTGTAGGGGGCAGGGACTGATCCTCCTGACAAGCAAGCTGTAAATCCCACACCAGGCAGGAAAGATAGATAACCGCTACTCCATCGTCTGCTGAGACGGACAGATGCCGATGACATATATATATATATATAATGGAATATTAGTATTTAAGCCTTTATATATATATATATATATATATATATATATATATATATATATATATATATATGTATGTATGCAGATATGAGTTAATGATCTCTTGCAGATCAAAATGTTGGTATTTTCCGTTTTGTTTAAATCGATTCTCATTGGTTAGTCATGTATCACGTGCATTAAAACTGTAGATAATTCTATATGTAACTATGTAAAAATTCTAGTATGTCTAATCGTGCATCGGATAGTAATATGTATTCGTAATTATGTATGTGTGTCTCTCTAGTAGGAGGAGTTATTATGTTTCCACTTTTGTATGGTCAGTCGACATAGTAGGGTGGTATTCTATTAATCTGGGACTGTTTTTAAATACTTAATCTTTGTATTAGATATGTATTATATTCTTTAAAGATAGGATCAAAGAATGATGGCGATGTAATGTGAAGTTTTTGGCATGTGTTCATAGTTGGTAATAAAAGCTCTCAAAATATTTTCTCCTTAAAGAATTCTGTGCATTTTTAAAAAATTAAGGTGACATTTGTATTATCAAAGTTATGGCTACCATCGCTTTATTACGAGAGTTAGAACGTTCGTCGCAACGTAAATTTCTCTTGTGTTTGTAGAAGCGTTGTTCATTGATGAATATTTGTTTTTCTATTCTACCCCTCCTAAATTTTATCTATTGAACCCTATTTTTATTTATATATCTTTGCCCAGGTAAAATTTAAGAGTCTGAATTCGTTTACT
>OZ010585.1:104679571-104684571 GCA_963932145.1 Acanthosepion lycidas
TTTGCCATTAATTATAACAATGATTTAAAATCCATCATATATATATACGCATACACACACACAGACACACACACAGACACACGGTGGAGTAATTGATAGTGGCTTGGATTGAGGAATCGGAGAGCCGATTTCGAATTCCTGTCGAATCCATTACATTCACTTACGTCCTTGGGAAAGGTGGGAATACTCTACTTCTCCTTCCAGCTATGGGGAAATAGCAGGACAGACATGGTTCTATAGCCTTGGATGGCAACTGGTCTAGGAGAAGGACAACTCTGAATTAAAAACCTACGGAGGGTCGTTTGGGGACCCTGTGGCACGTAGTGCACCAGGTCTCTGCATTTGGCCCATCAAAAAGTGTAGATAGTCCTGCACGAATCATTCACCGCTATAATCAAATCTCATGTGCTGTTGTTGGGAAGTCGGTTTACTAGGAACCGATCTACTTGACCCTCATATATCGAATTCGATCGGAGAGCCAAGTATATATATCTCTTGGTATTTTAATTCAATTTAATTCTAATAATTATATTGAAGTTTTCAACTCTTGTGTTTGAAACATGAGAACACTTATGTAGCGGAGGAATCATATTTTTAAATAAATAATTATATTTAGACTCTACTTTGGTATCGAGCACTGTTTTTTTTATAATAAAAACAAAAATACTAAAGAACTTCGGATTACGATCACTTGATAAGACACCATGGCTATTTTTGTAGTGATTTTCTAACACATTACGTTATAATTATTGAATAAATAATTATATTTGCTCTACTCGTTTGAGAATAGTATTTGTTGGTTATTGGCAGTTATTCCGTATACACCAATTCTATACTTTTGTATGTATATATATATATATATATATATATATATATATATATATATAGGGGGGGTCTGTCTGAATGCTATAAAAGACTTATATGAATGTATGTTTTGAAATAGAAGCACGTCATATTTTATCATAAGACCAAGTCATATGAATTTTCAAACACCAACTTTCCAGGCAAGTTCTGTATTTCTGCAGTTGGTAAAATTAGTGGTACATCTGGTTATATGTGCCGTTTCCCTTCAGAACATTTCCGATTATGTCTCTCCATAAAACTTCGTTATCGCTCACATGTTACGTCCATGGTATTCTCAGCATCCTTCTGTTGAAACAGATTTCTGTTGCTTCAAGTCGTTTCCTAATCTGTGGGACTGTCCCGCATTCACTGTCATATTAGAAGACTGATATTACATAACAGATCAATACACTTTTATTTGTTTCTCTTGCTTCAAGTCTCATCTTCATTTGTGAGTAGATTGTCCAGCATTCACTGCCATATTGGAGGACTGATATTACATAACAGATCAATACAGTTTTCTTTGTTTCTCTTGCTTCAAGTCTCATCTTCATTTGTGAGTAGATTGTCCAGCATTCACTGCCATATTGAAGAAATGATATTACATAACAGATCAATACTCTTTTCTTTGTTTCTGTTGCTTCAAGTCTCATCTTCATTTGTGAGGAGATTGTCCAGCATTCACTGCCATATTGGAGAACTGATATTACATAACAGTTCAATACTCTTTGTTTCTCTTGCTTCAAGCCTCATCTTCATTTGTGAAGCGATTGTCCAGCATTCACTGCCATATTGGAGGACTGGTATTACATAACAATTCAGTACTCTTTTCTTTGTTTCTGTTGCTTCAAGTCTCATCTTCATTTGTGAGGACATTGTCCAGCATTCACTGCCATATTGGAGGACTGATATTACATAACAGATCAATACTCTTTTCTTTATTTCTGTTGCTTCAAGTCTCATCTTCATTTGTGAAGCGATTGTCCAGCATTCACTGCCATATTGGAGGACTGATATTACATAACAGTTCAGTACTCTTTTCTTTGTTTCCGTTGCTTCAAGTCTCATCTTCATATTTTCCTGTTTCTTAATACTTTGCTTAGTGTAAATATAATCCCTAAGGAACCTTCTTTTTTCAACGGCGATCGAGCACGGTATTCTAGCCTTGGCTCCATGGTTGTGTATGCAGCCAGCGCCCGGATGGCCGTGTATATCATGGCAGAGGGTTTTTTTATCTGATTTTTTTTTCGTTTGGTTTGCTTTACGGCTTATCAAACTCAATTGGTTGTTTAATGCAGGCAAGATTTTTATTTCTGTTAATTTTTCAAAAATATCTTGCTGGTGATGTTTTTTAAAAAAATTATTGATGTTAATTTTCCTCAAAATATATTGCTGGTAATATTTTTCTTTTTAAAAAATGTACTGCCGGTAATAATGTTTAGCTGTCAATATTTTTTCTTCAAAAATGTATTGCTGGCATTAAAACTTATTTTTATACTTTCATAGTTTTGAGACCCCAGTTTGGTGATTAACTCTTTGTCCATAGCTCCTCAAAATCCTCCTGTTCAGAGGCTTTGTTGTCGGATGCAGTTTATCATCTTACCCAGGACGTGGATGTAGTTCATCGTCATAGCCAGTGTTGTTCTTCATCTGAAATCAACGACCAGGACGGAGAGTTCCTCTAATGGAAGCAACAGACACGTGACTGTGATCGTGATCAAGGTAAGTTGGGGTACCTTGTCTGTTGTTTGGATCTGGAAAAGGATGGGATCCTCCAGGATTACTTGACCAAGAAACGCTACGTATGAAGGAATACGGGTCTGACTTTTAGCTTAAGCCATAGATGTGAAGGAAACTGATTGCACATCTGCGGGACGAAGCTACGACCACACCCAGTATGGGACTGATTATTATGATGATAAAGATCATGATGGTGATAATAAACGTTAAATGAACGCTAAAATATTTCAATTCTAAAATAAATTAGAACTAATCTTTGTTTAAACAAGCAAATATGGAAATAAAATAAAAACTAAGAACTTTAACTGAAAACCTGAAAAGATAGCGAGCAACCTATTCAATGACATTTTTCTCTACATTTCTCAAATGAAAAGAAACACTCTAGTGACCTTCGACAATTGAGAAAATGCTCTTTATTTGCCTAATCAGTAGAGCAGTTGTCTCTTTTGTATCCGCTCGACAATCACTTAAAGGTTACGGAATTCTGTCATGGTTTGAACTTTTCATTCACCTTTTATATCTCCGGAAAGGATTTTTCAGTGAAAAATATACTTAATAATGTAATATATGTCATGAAATGTTCGATGTTTTGCAGTACAATTGAGATTTGAAAAACAGATCATGGTCTTTTACTAAAAAAAAAGAAGGGAACAGAAAAAATACAATGGAAAGCTTTGAAAAATAATACAAAAGAAAACAATGAACTTATGTTTTTATTTTCATAATTATTGTTAAGTATTTGAATGACGAAATGGAAAATTCTGTGAAAGACGTTTCGTGATCTGGAAAGACTTCATCAGATTAAAGTAATGTTTTTATTGATGAAATTATCGATATGTAGGAGGAGAAAGATATAAAGGCGAGCATCATTGTTGTTTGTGTGGCAATGGGAACCGCTGAAAATGCAGAAACGTTGGATTTAGCATTTCAGACTTTTAGTTTTTTTAAAAAATTTTCTTTTGTTAGGAGTGTCTCAACACACAATTAGGTGATCTCATTTAGTTTTTCTTCGTTTTTTAACGTTTTTTTGTTTTGTTTTTAAATATCTGTTATGGGATCTTACCGATAATAATTATACTGGACTATTCCATACTTAATAAATACTGCGCCTCAGGAGTAGGCAAGGATTCCGTCGCTCAACTCTTGAACGACAGATCGGTTGAACTCTCTGCCTTCGGGCGGAAGGAACCAGAACGGGGCTACGCCGAAAGGTGGATACTCATTCGGGGAGGTAAACCGGCCCAGAACACGTTTATACGGGTTCAATGGGTATTTTTGGCCAAGCCCACGGGCTCGGAGATCGCACGTTAAAAAGGCCTTGTGCCACATGACGCCATCGTGAGGGGGTGACTGAATATAATCAGTCGTTCAACTCTTGAACGACAGATCGGTTGAACTCTCTGCCTTTGGGCGGGTGGAACCGGAAGGTGGCTACGCTGAAGGGCGGATTCTCTTACGGGGAGGTAAATCGACCTTGAATCCGTGTAAACGGGTTCAATGGGCATATTTTTGGCCGAGCTTGGAGAACTGACGTTCAAAAGGTCTTGTGACACATGACGCCCTCATTGGTGGGTGACTGAATATCGTCAGTCTGTCGCTCAACTCTTGAACAACAGATCGGTTGAACTCTCTACCTTCGGGCGTGAGGAACCCGAAGGAGGCTACGCCGAAGGGGGTATTCTCTTTCGGGGAAGTAAACCGACTCTGAACCCGTTTATACGGGTTCAATGGGCATATTTTTGGCTGAGCCAATGGGCTCGGAGAGCTCACGTTAAAAAGACCTTGTGCCACATGACGCCCTTGTGGGGGGTGACTGAATGTCGTCAGTCAGTAGTTCAAGTTGAGTCAAGAGTCGAGTCAGTGGCAGTCCGAAACAGAGTCGCGTTCAGACAACTACTGCAAACATTGGAATAGTGATACAGGTCGGGACTACATTGTTTCCTCTACTAAACCTGATTGTTCATACTAACACTTTCTACTTCTCTGTATATATTCCTGTTTGTAATATATCTGTGTTATTCCATACCTGTGTTCGAGTTCTTCTTTTATTGGTTCTACCGGACCATAACAGTATCCCAATTTGTGATGACAGGAGATCTGAGAGGAAAGTTGTTAAGATACAAATGTTTCAGTGTATGAGATTTATTGTTGGGTATAGCTGGATTCTAGTTTTTTTCCAGTTACTCAGAATGTGTTCAATTTTTTCCAACATAATAAAGTGACCTGGCTTTCTATCATTTAAATGTGTTCAATAAATGCTTTTTGAAATTTATTAATCCCGCCAAGTATATTCACAATTTGTCTACACTAAATTATCTTTCTACTCATTCGTTTTTTTTTTTTTTTTGATCAGACAAGATGTTAGTTAATTTTGGTGATTAGTTGATAGTATTTAAGAGGTATAAATCGATCTGTTC
>OZ010585.1:104692071-104769571 GCA_963932145.1 Acanthosepion lycidas
CAACAAAAGCAACCAGAATAACTTTGAATCAATAGACAGAAGAACACTTTTATGTTGAGAAGGTGTATAACTAAGAGCAAGAGCAAGAACGTATTCAGTGAACAGGAAAAGGCGTAATTTTTATATTCACAATGGTGGCGTACAGGATGAAAAATAACCGTCTTAGAATTATATATATATATATATATATATATATATATATATATATATATATATATATATATATATATATATATTAATAAAAAGAAAGAACAGTAAGATATATAATCCGGTGTTCTTATAGATATTTTTATTTTTACAAAATAGTGCTCAATGTAAATTTACAGAGGATTAATATTATAAGTTAATAGACTTAAAATATGGTTTTTCGCGAGAAACCATATTTTAAGTCTATTAACTTATAATATATATATATATATATATATATATATATATATATATATATATATATATATATATATATATCGTACATATATAGAGAATTATTTACAGAATTACACACACCGATATATGCCGGTTGTAAGAGCAAAGTTGTCCAAATCTTGTAGGAATCCAAACATGGGATAATTGTACTCCCACAAAATATTTAATATATAAAAAACACTAAATTAACTGAGTTTCTTTTTTACAGATTTTCAGATGTGTAGACATCATGGCATCATTTGACGTAAGAATCACTTAAAAAAACCTTTGAGGTACTCAGCTAGAAAAGAACAGTTTAAAATTGTTTTGTGTCAGATCCACTATCTCTTCCCAACTGAGAAATGGTGAGAGAAATAAAATCATTCAGGCTTTCAGCAATGATACCAACATTCATACTTCCATTGAAAGTCCATTCCAGAACCGTCAAGAGAACGGTGAATAAGTTTAAAAAGTCACGTCAGTAGAGAGGAAAACTGGATCAGAAGGTCACAACAGCTCAACTTAGAGCTTATTCTTATTGTTCAAAGTAAATTCCAATACTGTTATTAAAACCTCGGAGAATTCCAGTAAGATATCTTTAATCGGTTCTAAGATACAACGGTAGAAAGATTAATCTAACAATTGAACAATTTTGCTATTACAGCATATATATATATATATATATATATATATATATATATATATATATATATATATATATATATATATATACATACACTTAAGAACAGGGATTCTAATGTATTATGGAAACGAGATATAAAAGTATCACGTTTAAAATTTAAGGCGTCTTTCTTTAAAAATAAAATCGTCTCGTCGGCAGAAAAAAAATCGCAATAATTGATAAGAATTTTTTTTTACCAACGCCTGTTATAAAATTGCAATTTACCGAGATGGAGGAGGAAAAAAAATTAAAGAAAAATTAATTTTCTTCACAGTTAGGCAACTGATTCCCCGAATAAGGGCAACATGTTTAAAACCCCGTTGTCTACAGAGGGCATGGCGTTGCATATTAATAATATCAGACTCCAGTGCCCTGTGCAAGACAGAAAAGAACTCAGGAGTATAGTTCGTCCTGCAAGCAACAGAATTTAACAGGTGCTCACTGATCGCGGAGTCATGTGTCAGCGAACACCCAAATGTCTACGTACCTGAACCTGGTTATGCTGGGCGATCCTAACTTCTAACCTCTGTATGGTCTTGACTACATAGTCGATCTCACATTGACATTTATATTGATATATCACTAGACTTTGTTGATTGGTAGGAAAGACACCCTTACAGCAAAAGGAGAAGGCCCTTCTCGTTGGAAAAATACTCGTGACCATAACAGAGTTAAAACACCGTTTAATGGAATTGGAAATTTTGTCATTGGAAATTTTGTCTCGTTGAACTTAGCATTTTTTGATCAAAGGTAGATTTAACAACACATTCGGGGTAACCATTTATTAATAATAGCTGTTTAATTTTCTTTAACTCAGCGTCAGAACATAACATCAAAGCACGATGGGTAAGATTGCTGATAAGATTAATTTTTCTGGTTCTGAGAGCAAATGAGTTCCAAGTAAGGTAAAGCCCAGAAAAAGTAGGTTTATGATAAACACTGGTAAGAAGGCCTAAGGTGTTCTTTCTACCAATACATCCAGGAAATGATATTGCCATCACTCTTTTATCTCCATTGTATATTTTAAAGAAAGATGGAGATTATTAAGGTGAGAAAAGAACTCTTCCGCTTTATTCCAAGAGGAAAACGATGTAAACGTGCCATCGATGTAGCGGAAATAGTAATAAGGTTTATTGATCCTATCAAAAAGCTGTTTCTCATGAAAGTCAACAAGAATGTCAGCCAACAGAGGGCCTGATGGACTACCCATCGCTACTCCACCTATATGTTGGTACATGCAATAATCAAAGCTGAAGTAGTCAAACATAGCAGCCATCTCCATCATCTCAACAAATAAAATATCAGGGAAATGTGGAGTCTTTGCAGGGCCAAGATACAAAAAATTTCTATTCTTTCATCAAATGGAACATTTGTGAACAGACTAGTTATATTAAACGACACAAAAATCTATGTCGGAATTAGGTTTCAATTTACGCGTGTAATTAGCATACAGCTTTGTTAATTCCTCTGTTGGTTCTCTGCAATTAAGATTATTTTATCCTAGTGTGACAACAACAAGATGTTTATATACATACATATATATATATATATATATATATATAAGAACCTAAAGAGCCAAGTAAACCTACCTAGGTTTCACCTATACGGATCGTCAGGGTCAACTGGCCAACGAGCTAAAGATGGAATAAAATATAAAGACAACCATGACCACGTGACTAAAAAAACACCAACCTAATACTTATATATTTTACAGTAAAACTGTAACTCAAAAACGGGGAGGTTTATGTTTTTTATTCCATAACGGAACAAAAAAAAGCAAACTATTCTATTAACCATCGTTTCCTGTGTCTACACCTACTCAAGATTTCAGATTTTAGGTTTAATAAATGATTGTTTTTTTATACATAGCAATAGCTAACTTTTCCTCTGTGCATAGTGAACAAAATGTATCACCTGCTTTATACCTGTGACATATTTTTAATATTTCCGATTTCAAAATGGCGTCTTTATTATCTTCTTGTTTGACTTTCCATACATGAGTGGATAAAGTGGTGTTATGTTTGTATATTTCGCTATTAAAACTACTAAGGTGGTTATAGTATCGTGCTTTAAAATTATTTTGGGTATATCCTATATAAACGTTAGGATTTTTATCAGTATTATTTGGTTTATATTAGGTTGGTGCAAAAATAATGACGTAATAATGTCGTTTTTGACGTTAAAAAATAGGTCAAAAAACGACATTATTACGTCATTATTTTTGCACCAACCTAATACCGATATATTTTACTTGGTATATATATATATATATATATATATATATATATATATGTATGCATGCATGTATATATATAGTGGCGGGGGAGATATATTCGTACACCATGAATTTTTTTTTATTTAACATAGATTTTATAAAAGAATTTTATAATCCATGCAATACTTGTATACCCTGGCATAATGCTGCAATATGTCCAAAAATGTATTCGTACGAAATTATAATAACTATTTAATACGTTTTTAGCACATTCCTTACTCAATTCAACACCAATCTGTCTCTTTCTGTAGCTTTTACTCAAAGATTTTCAAGTTTTCATTGGAATTTTAATCCATTCATTGCATTTTTTCATAAGTTCCAAGATGTTTTTCGGAGCTCTTTTATTAACTTGGACGCTACAAATTCTCTATTTGATCCAAGTCTGGAGATTTTGATGGCTTTTCGAGTGTACTGACATTGCTTTCAATAAATCATTTGTTCGTAGATTTGCCATATGTTTAGAGTCATTATCTTGTTGCAAAACACACTCATTTGGGATTTCACGCTTTACTACTGAACTGACCCAAACAAATCTAAAATATCTTTGCATAGTTTTGCTTTCATTCTACCATCTATTACCTCTAAATGATCTGTGTCATTAGCAGAAAAAGATTCCTAAGCCATGATATTGCCACCACTAAATTCCACCGTTGGGATTTTGTTTTTCGGTGCAAAGGCTGTCTTGTCTTTTCTCCAAACGTGAGTTCTTGAATTATGAGAAAATTATTCAATTTTTGCTTCATCTGTCCATAGGAGCGTAGTAGTTTTTTGTTGTTTTTTTTTTGTTTAGAATGTGATCTTAGTATCTTATATATAAGGAAAAGTAGTTGAAATTGCAAGTGAAGAATACTTATTTAGCGAAAATTTACCACCGGTTTCACCATTCTATGAATTTAAAAAGTTAAATTGGAATGGAGAGACGTTGCTTATGTCAAAATCTGGATGAAAAAAAATCTTGACAACGCTAGGGTTAACAATTGTTATAAAATCCAACCAAAATAGTAAATTTCTTAGATATAATATTGATCCTAAACAACGGAACGTGAAGACCCTACAGAAGACCAAACATCAATCCAATATACATGAACAAAAATTATAACCAACCACTTATTCAGACAAATACCTATGTCTATAAATAAAAGAATTTCAGCTGTTCCAGTAGCTTGGAAATATTAAATGAAAAGAAAAAAAACATACAAATCAGAACTAAGAAATAGCATATATTCAAACAAACTAGAATATACAAACAAAAACAACAAAAAAGAAATATAATTTGATTCAATCCCTCGCCTAATAGCAAAACAATAAAAACAAAAATAGGGAAAATATACTTAAAAAATAATATTCTTCAAAATAATTGACAGGCACTTCTCTAAAAACAGCAAATTATCAAAAATTATCAATAAAAATATAATGAAAATTAGTTACAGCTGTATGGATAACATAGAGAAAATAATAACTAAGCACAATAAAAATAGCATTTAGAACAACAGTAATAATAACCTGCAGCGAAATAACACCATTAAATGTAAATGCAGAAACAATGAAAATTGCCCACTTAACCATAAGTGTTTAACCAATAACATAATATACAATGCTATCGTAACTAATAACATTAAATTAGACGAAAAAAATACATTTTTCCACAGAAAAATCTTATAAGAAAGATATAACAAAATGTCCGTCGAAAGAAAAAATATACAAACAATACAAACCTATCAAAATATATATGGAGGCCAAATGGAGACAACATCCCCACCAAAATCAAGCGGAGCCCCATACTTTATTAACAGTAAACTATCTTGGACGAAAAATTAGCAATATTTAGTCTCAAATTTAAAAATAGTCTCTTAAACAATGAAACTGAAATAATGGGTAAATGTAGACATATAAATAAATAGTTATTTTGCTATCTAAGCTGTAATTAAAAATAAAGAAATAAAATAAATATAATATAAATTTAAATAAATAAATGAAAATATTATATAAACTTAAAAAATTAATTATTAATAAATAACTAAATGAATAAATATTCCATATTCACACCTATACATGTGAGTGTTCATATACCTATAAATATAAATAAAACCTACCCCCATAATTATAATCAATATATAACAGCAAGGCAAAAACAAAAAAAATCTGCTAACCATTAAATAGAAATGAATCATTAAATAAACGATAACATATGATATAAGCAAATATTTATTTTACAACATATACATTATTTAAAAATTATATGTGCATGCGTGTAGGTGCGTGTGTTTACGGGAGTATATACTCTATGTTCATAATAAAACAGCAAAGCAAACGCCCTATAAACCCAAACGAGAATATTAATACACTAAAAATAGGAAAAATGACTTTACCATTTAAGCACTAATATATTACTAACAAAGCACAGACAAAAGAATACATGTGCCCCTTGTACGCGCGTTTATATGTGTATATATGTCCAAGTGTGTATACTTATATACGCACATGCACGTATATGCGCGTGTGCTTATGCAAAGGCGTATAAATACAGGCATGTGCGGTTAAATTCAAACATTAATAAAAATTTAATTATAAAATTATGATACCACCAAACCAAATAAGAAAACGAAACAGTAGCCAAGTGAAGAAATAAAAAATATTTGTCATTTAAGCATTAACATCAATTGTTTATGCTAAAAACTAAATAAGACTTTCGTAACTCAAGAACAGATGAGAATACTCAAAAATTAAAAACAATAAAAAAGAAAATAAATAATTACAAATAGCCACAGTTGAAAGAAAAGAGGAAAGAGAGAAAAAACTAAAGAGTCAGTGTAAAGTGGAGGACAAAAAAAAAAAAAAAAAGAAGGAAAGGACATATAATCACGACATTCTACTCTTACACAGATCCGCGCGGACGAGCTTACGCGCTCGAAAGCAAAATCGCATAGACGGAAGCATAGGCGCACACGCGCAAACGAACATGCACACAAAAGCAATACAAATAATATTTACACCAATGTTAGGTGCATAGTAAAACAAAATCGAGAAATATATAACAATTGCTGTTTCCTAATGAAGAGTGGACCAACGGGTCCGTCTCCGAAACTCTTGAGTGGTGATGCTGATGGTAACGTAAATCAGCTAAGTGAAAAACTTTTGGTTATATTAATACTCTCTCTATCTGTACACACACACACATACATATATATGGTATAGCAATATGAATAATATTAATATGAATCTATTCAGTTGCGTAATAATTCCCATATAGCTGGCATCCTCAGAAAAGTCATTCATATATATATATATATATATATATATATATATATATATATATATATATATATATATATATATATTAATTGATTCATCGAGTCTGATAGAAACCTCAGGAAGCACTGGACGGCCGTTTCGTCCTATATTTGGGACTCATCAGCAGTGCGCATCCACTACCGAGGGAATCGACAGTTAGGTTGGCAAGCGGATACCATGCCAACTGCTCCGCCGGGCCTCGGTAGATTGCAAAAGATTGCAAAGCAGACTCCGTGGTGGAACTCAACTGAGATTCTCTCTGACCATAGGACTGAGCCTCCTGGAGCCACGACTACTCTCACCAAGCCGCTCCAACTGGAGCATTAGAAGCTGGTTCAAGCGATGATAAACACAAATAGTAATGAGGAGGATTTGATAATTATATTAATTGATTCATCGAGTCTGATAGAAACCTCAGGAATATATATATATATATATATATATATATATATATATATATATATATATATATATATATATATATACAGGATATCCATAAAGTTCGTGTGCACTTTAAAACATTTGTAACTTTATTTGTATTTGCGATAGAAATAATCTGTAAAAAATGTTATAAAGTTTAATGGACCAAGTTTTAAGTATCGCTAAAATAACTAATGTGATTTCATGCATTACTGTAAATCAGTTGGCAAATGTTTTCCGTGAACTGTAAAATCGTATTACCCTTTGTATTGCTAATGATGGAGGACATGTGGAAACTTAAATAAAATTTCAATAAAACATTAAAAAATATAGATTTACTTCTTTCTAATCCTTTTTACAAATTATTTCTATCGCATATACAAATAGTTATAAATTTTTTAAAGTACACACGAACTTTATAGAAACCCTGTATCTAGTAACTATCTATCTATCTATCTATCTATCTATCTATCTATATATATATATATATATATATACATACCTGCTTCAGAATTATTATTGTTATACATATTTTTGGTTTTTATCATATCCATAATAGTTTTGGATGTGGTTGGAATTATCTTGATATTGCTCAGAATCGACAATTTCTTTTCTATAGCATAGTTTAAGGAGTTAGTAGAAAGTATTATATTGTGAGCTGCTGGTTCTTTATTTCTTTTAAAAAGAATTATATAATTATTCCAGACTTTATTCTGCTGCAGCGGGGAGAATAGAAATTAATAAGCTCAGTATTGTTGGTAGCGTATCTGTAACTCAATCAGATTCTACTTTTGAATCTGAGAAGAACAAGACTTTAGCCTTCCTAGATATCACACGAGATTGTAACTGTAAACTTTAAATTTGAATTGCAAGTTAAAAACATAATATGATTATTTAGCTTTTCAATTGTGGTTGACAGTTCGAGAAATCGACAGTTGTAACTGTAAAATTTAAAAGTGAAACTTAGCATCTATAAATAAAAGTTTATTAAATACGAAACTCTGAGTGAGCCTTTTATAAGTACTTTAATAGCAGGAATTTCATTAAATGTCATAATTTCATATATTCTACTTATATAATTCGACTTATCCTGATTACTAGTATTCTTATTAATTATATATATATATATATATATATATATATATATATATATATATATATATATATATACTTTATTTTAGGATATTACATCGAAAAACATGTCAAAATCGCCACACAACCATGCATATCAACGATATGACATGTTTTTCGATGTAATATCCTATCATAAAAATTATTGCTCTATTTTGTATTGAGTCCTCTTTTAAACTAAATGCTACGAACCTTAGAATTATAGTCTATTCTTTCTTACCTTTATATATATATATATATATATATATATATATATATATACTACAGGTTAAATGTTTGAGACCACCTCTAGTAATTTTTCAAATTGGGCCAAAAGTAATTGTTTTGCACTTTAAATAAGGGAAAATTGTTATCCATGGTTAAAAAAATGGAGACATGATTTTTTTTATTAGAAATTATATAAGAAAATAACAAAGCAATTTCTGGTAAAATTTTGCTCTCGCCAAAATATCCTCCTTTAGATTTGATTACTTCAGCACAAATTGTAGGAATTCCTTGAAAAAATTTCTCAAAGTGTATTTTTGACAAATGATTCCATTCTTTTTCATTCGTCTATCACGTTCACCAACATGCTAATTTCGGGGGTTGCTCCAAAATTTTGAACTGATGTCTACACACACACACACACACACACACACGTATATATATATATATATATATATATATATATATATATATATATATATATATCGGTGCATGTTTCATTAAATAATATAAACAAGTTTTTAGGCATTTAAAACAACATGCCTGGCCGCGTACACAATTCCGAAAAATCCTTATTGAAAACACAACTATACTTAAACATGAAAACAATGAACAGAAATTAAAATTCTTGAAGCTATACACATAAAACAGTTGAAACCTAACCTGAACAAAATAAACTACGAAATCTCCACAAGGATTCTTAAATGTCTATAATTGATAAAAGAAGCCATTGGTTTATAGCAACGGCTTCCACAAACTTAATACTTCTCGTTTTCACTCTCACGTGGTCATGTGCGACGTCACGAGCTGTGACGCGATTTTCGCTTCCGCGTCTCGTATACACGTATTAGTCGTTCCTTTGAAATTTTTCATGCAACAAAAACAGACATTATTATTTCGTCCGTGTATTGGTTGATATATTGAAAAGTAATTGTCATCTTTGATAATGGCTTATGTAAGCCGAGTGCGTAGATTGGATTTAAACATGTATCAATATGGTGTTTTCATTTCGTCTTTCAATGATAATGTTATTAAGCTTTTCAGACAATATGAAAGGAACTTACTTAAAATAAATACACAAAACTTGTCTATATTATTTAATGAAACATGGCATCAATGAAAAATTGCTCTCAAATACACACACAAGCACACAAACACAGATATATATATATATATATATATATATATATATATATATATATATATATATATAAGGTTGGTGCAAAAATAATGTCGTTTTTTGACGTTCAACTTTATGTGAGGAAACGACATTATTTTTGCATCAACCTAATATATATATATATATATATATATATATATATATATATATATATATATATATATATATATATATGATTAATACAAATATAAAATTTCTCCCCAGATTTGTCACCTATAAAATAAAAGGCAAGAAGAAAACGTTTTATTCCAAAGTGTTTCGTTCTTTGGGGCAATTTATCAAGGCAATTGTAGACATTTCTAACCGGTATGTATACATAGAGGAAACGTAAAGAAAGAAAGAAAATATCGTAAAGTTTCCAATTGCTGAATTAGAGAATACTCAGAAATATTCTAAGAAGCTATTGTGTAAAGAAAGGTAAACTGTGAAAGAAACTAAGTAGCGTAATTTATCAGCCTATTAAACATTTGTTATAACACTTCTGAAACATTTAGTTTTATTTACTCGAAGAATTTTGACATCTCCATTACGTAACAGGCACCTTGGACTGTTCCTATTTTAACTTTTTATAATTGACCCTTAGTTTTTCATCACTCAATTCCTTTAGTAACCTTCACGTAGCCTCCCTGTATTTCTTCCTGTTCCCCGTCAGTCCCGTGTCATCTGCACAGTGTAACATAAACATCATTTCATCTTTTTTATATCAGATAAAATGAACATAATATATTTTAGTAGAAATCCATCGTTTAAGACTTTTCTCATAAATAGTATGTCTTTTCATCTTTTGCCGTAGAGAATAGGTTATTTGATATAAGGTGGAAGACCAACACTCAACTAAAAATGACCTTACAATTCGAAAGCATTTTAGCAATTAGCTTGAAACAAATGTTATTGATAGTGCATTAGTGTCGTTTGATATACAGGTATTCCAGGAGGGACACCTCGAGGCGGTGTAATAGTTAGCAAGCTTGTCTCGCTAGAACAATTACAACCGAGTCGTGAGTTCGATCCTCACTGGGTGCCCCATACCTTCAGCCTTGTGCCACATCTAAGCTACGCTTGGAAAATCACTACAGTCTTTCAGTAGGTTTAATCCATTTTTTCAGTGTCAGAAGGCTTAATAGATGTAAGCATTAGCTGGCTAAAATATCTTACAGTTAAAAAGAGGTTTTATTACAAGCGCGCCTATATTGGTTTAAATTAATCGTGTTTTTGTGGACCGTTGATTACTGTTCTGTTATGTCATATTACAACTATATTTATCCGGATGAAAGTGTACAGTTCTAATATCGAAGAAAATATCATGGAAAATATCAAAGAAATTACAAAGGGCGATGTGGATGTCATAACTTTACATATAGTATTTGGCTCACAGGACTGATAAGCCAAACTGAACAAACTATTTTGGTATAACTAACATATGCATTTTTTATTACCTATGCATTTTTAACTACCTTTTTTGAGAGACAGGCCTAGCGATTACTTTAACACCTCAACTATCCTTCACCAAACTGCTATCAACAACCACTATTGTTTCACTCAGTCAACCTTTTGATTTTATGTATTATTTTTTGTGAAACAAATGGAAAAAAGGAAGTGAAGTTTCACATGTGGCTTGCTTACAAACAGAATTGTTCATAACCATTTTGGTTACACAAGTCGATATGCAATTAAAAGCACTGAAGCGGAGTTGCATCTTTGTAGTGTGTAAATTGTTTTTGTCTATATGAAAAAATATAATAAATAGATAGATAGATAGATAGATAGATAGATAGATAGATAGATAGATGTGTGTCTGAGGGTCGGTGTGTTTTGAAGTGCTGTTAATTTCAAGATATAAACTTGGAATCCATTATTTTGTATATGATAGGTTATGAACCATATTTTACATAATTTCGCAAGCAAAGTACTAAATTCACTAAGACGCATCGGGTTACTGAGTGCTAGAAAATATGTGAATAAAAACACCATTAATGATAGAGAACAATAAACTAACAGAAATTAAAACGACTGAAGATAACTATTGACATTGTAATTGCATTTTTAAAGATCAAAATTAACTGAGAAGCAAGAAGTAGGAAGGGATTTTCAGAATCGGGAAGTGCGATAGAAGGGACACTGGGCATTGAACGTACGGTTACATTTAGCCACTGCAACAGTAAAATAATGAGATCTTACCGCGAATCAACTACTGCACTTAAATTCATGAAGTCTAGCTGCCATAGAGAAACGTTCAACAGACTAATGACAATGAAAGTATTTATAGAAAAGGCACAGTGTAGCAACGTTACGACGATGGAAAAGTTTCTGAAGCCGCAGAAATACCATAAACTTTCAACTTGAGAAGAGACTATTGCAATTTTGACAAGAAGGAAAAGAAAAATAAGTTTTATGGCGAATCATCTTCAAAACGGCTTTAACACCGAGTAGTATAAATGACACACTTATTGTTCTTCTATGAATATTAAGACATCTTCCATTTCGACCGCAATCCAGAGGGCATGAATCATAGCGAGAAAAAAGCACTAAACATATTCATATTGAGATATCCATCCTCTTACATGACAGTGATTGTTAAACAATCTCGCCCTGCACAAGGAGAATAAGAGAATGTTTTTTATTCGGAAGGATACTAAGAATTCTATGAGAAGAAGAAGGGGAAGAGGAAAGAGGAACAAAGATTCCACCGCCATTTTATTGAAATAGAAAAATAGAAATATAGAAGAAGAAGAAGAAGAAGAAGAAGAAGAAGAAGAAGAAGAAGAAGAAGAAGAAGATAAAGATTCCACCGCCATTTTATTGAAATAGAAATATAGCCAGACGTCTTTTTATGTTGTTTCTCGTACAATTACGAACAAGTATTATCCCCTTTTCCGTTACTTAGTGCGTAACATCTGCCATTGTGGGATATAATCAGATGAATTCTATGTTGAATACAAGTTTCTCTCCCAATATTCTTTTTTTTTTTGAGGGTTGATTTAACAAGCAATTTCAACTCAAACAAGAAGCAAAGTTCTTTATTTTTAAAATCAATTTAATTAAGTATTAACATATCGTTGGTATCACACCTACCTTGATCAAACTTACAAAAATAATAAACCTCTTTCAGAAGAAACAATAAGTATTTGTTTGTACATTTTGACTTGTACGAATCAATGTATAAATTATATTATTTTTTTTCTTCTTCTTCGTCTTCTTCTTCGTCTTCTTTTGCTATATGTCATACCACTTCAAGACGTAAGCGATCATGGTTATCCACAACTTCCTATACCTTGTAGTCCTCAGTAATATTTGTTCTTTTCGCTATCTCTCCTAATCCCTATTTTGTCAACCATTCAAAAGAAGCTCGTTTTTCTTCGTGGAATGTCCATTCAGGACGTCGGGAATTAGAGTTCACCACAACACCATGTCTCTTGTAGCTCTGAACAAGATTTATCTTTTAGCTAATCTATCTTAATCTCTGTTTTGACAAAAATTTACAAATATTATTACAATCCCCAAATTTTTCAACCTTTTGTGAGTTATTTAAATAACCGACAAAGAGTTGATAAGTCATAAAAAATCATAAATCAAATCAATCACTGTGTCGAGTGAGACAACTTTCTCTCCGCAATCTCTCTGTCATTCAATTTTGTCATTCAATTACCAGCCAACTGTCTATAGAGCTTATATATCGTATTCTCTTATATATCTGATACTATTGACAATATTATGAGAAAATATCTGTCTATATTTCTGAGGTGAGGTAGTGTAACTATTTACATCATTCGGACTGTTGTCCCCATCTTTATTAGCATATTCACGACGTGTCGGACGTTGTTCGTTCCGACTTTAATTCCAGTCCACTAAGTAATATGACAGACGAAGATCTTTAGTTCTGAAAAGGTATCAAGGCTATGTTATTGTCAACTTTAAATTCAAAGCTCAACTGGAGAGAGATGCTTTAATATGTGTAAGGTCAGAGCGTACCACAACCGAAACGTCGACAATATGGCAATAAAGCAAACAACAGTTCGAACAATGTATTAGGTTGGTGCAAAAATAATGTCGTTTTCTCACATATGTGAGAAAACGACATTATTTTTGCACCAACCTAATAAATAGTGAATAATTATGAGACAATTTTGAAAAAAAAAAAAAAAAGACATTTCTTGCTGTTCAAACAGCGTCATCAGAAAAAATGGATTTTATTTCTGGTGTTTTTTTTGGTTTTGTTTTTGTTTTGCTTTACTTTAATTTTAAAAACTAAGTTTTTACATTAGAATCTCTAGATAGCATGTCAAGTTTTTTACATGTGAAATATTAAATTACTATAATATTTAATATAATGTTTTATCACAGCTATTAAATGTTTATTACGCGCTGTTGCGGCAGGAGTAAATAAACTCTGGAATAGTAACAGCTTTTTTTTAAATATTTAAAACGTCTTAGAAACGGTAGCCGCGATGACCTACTTGACGAAGAGAAAGACACTGAAGATATTTTTAAAATCGTCCGCTTCGCCAAATATTTCATATACAACGCCAAACGAAAAGCATAGATTGTCAACAAAACCACAAAAGAACAAATAATTTATAAACACAAAAACTAGGTGTATTATATTATGTAAGAAAAAACTATAAATAAACCTGAGAAATATTAAGGTGACGACAATATAAAAATCGTCACACATGCTTCTAAAGGATTTAAACATTTAAACAAAGCAAAAGAAATGATTTTACAGAAATCTACCAAAGTAGCAATCAATGCTCACACTAAACTACAGCGGAGAAACTGGTCTCCTTTAAACATCTGAGAGAACGATTTTTGTCTTACACGTATATAAATCTACCATTTGTCTATGTATTGAATATTCCTGCCATATCTGCTCTGGTACTCTGCTATTTAGTGATTCTTGATAAAAACCCAAAATATCTGCAATGTTAGACGTCCTTAGCAGGTTGGCTCCAGTAACTTTCCCACCGCCTTAATCTAACTTTACAGTGTCGTTTCTATAAATGATTTCATGATAATTGTTCTGATTAGCATTCTTCTTTGGTACCTCGACTTTCTGAATTTAAGGGCAATACTAGATTGGCAGCTAGGTCTCATCATTTTAAAGTTGAAATATCTAGATCGATGTTCTATGATAAAAGTTTCTTCTGTCTCAGTTCTCACTTGAGGAACTCTCTTGCAGCTTCCCAGCCAAATTTGATCTTCAAAAATTTAAATGCAATGATAATCGCTATATTCTCTCTTTTCCATAATAATATTCTCTTATTTCCTATTCGCATCGAATCACTTGCTTCTTAGTGGCTTAGTTTTTGCCTTTGATTCGGCTGAAATGAAACATTTCTCTCCCAGTTATATTTTAATAGCTCAGCTCTGTAATTTTGAATTCATTTTGAATGCGTTGTGCGGCTATCAATTCCACTCTCTAAGTGTTACTTGCTACAAAAAGCCAGGGCATTAACACCTAGTGTGGAGAAGGCCTTAGCACAGTACTCTAGAAAGAATCTAAACTTTTAAGCTACCTATGGTTATTTATATAAATAAAGCTCAGTGTATGTATGTCCGTCGGTCTATTTTTCGATCTTGGCGAGTCCTAAACAATCTGAAGTAACAAATAGTAACTACTGTTGTTACACGCGATTAAAAATTAAATAAATAACTCATTTAAAATTAAATTTAAATATCAAACAGAGTGAAAGGTTTAAAAAGTGATTCTTTATTAAATGTTTATTTTTTAATTTCGCATTTTGTCGCAATTGCAATTGATATTGTTTAATTAAACCGTAATTAAACTTGAGCGGGGCATGGTACGTTGTCCATTTTTTTTTCTTTTTATATCACGCGCACTGTGACGTATTCGAAATATTACTGAATTCGGTTTCCCTAATGTCTTTTAAGAAGAGTGACTTTATGTGAAGGGATCATAAAGAATTTTAATTTGAAAAAATTACGTGCAATATAAATGTAACTCCGGAGATCAGTTGGATATACGAAGAGAGATTATGCTGAATTAAAGTGTTGAATAAAGATAAATTAATTTTATTATTTCTAAATTCTTACAATTTTTACGTACATAAGTCGCTGAAGGTAAAAGGCCGAATAGTCAAAAGGTCTCCGCAGGATCCAGTCTAAAGTCTCTTCGAAAGGCAGCTTCTAGGCTACTTTATAGATAAAAGATTTTGTTTTAAAATACTGGTTACCTTTTTTCATCAGCCTAATAATATATGGCTCAGAAATAATCACCTTAATAATATATATATAGTACAGACTAATAATATATAGTTCACAAATGATCAGCCTAAGAAGATATAACTCACAAATGATCGACTAAATAATATATAGATCACAAATGGTCAGCTTAATAATATATAGTTCACAAAGGATCACCTTAATAATATATAGCGCACAAATGATCGACAATAATATATAGCTCACAAACGATCAGCCTAATAATATTTATCTCACAAATGATCGGCCTAATTATATATAGCTCACAAATGATTAGACTAATAATATATAGCTCACAATTGATCAGTCTAATAATATATAGCTCATAAATTATCACCTTAATAATATATAGCTCACAAATAATCAGCCTAATAAGATATAGCTCACATATGATCAGCTTAATAATTTATAGATGACAAACGGTCAGCCTAATAACATATAGCTTACAAATGATCAGCCTAATAATATATAGCTCACAAAGTATCAACTTAATTTATAGGTAACAAATGATAAGCCTAATAATATATAGCTCACAAATGATACGATAATTCGTTAAAGAAATTATACATGGAAATAAAAAAAATAAAGTTTAGAATGTGTACACAATAGCCACAGATGTACATAGATGTTTACAATATATAAGACGTTATAGCTCATTTTACATCTGGATTCGCTCCTCTTTTTGTGACTGCAGGCTATATCGCATGATGAGTAATTAGTAGCAAGTTAAATTTATAACATCTTTAATATGTGTATTAACTTCTTAAATACAACTTGATATATTAGAGATTAAATTAATGAATAAGCCGTGGTAGAAAATCAATTTGGCTTATCTCGATAAGACAATCTGCTGAATGTAATTACGACAAGGTTCAAATCGAGAAAAGTATTTTTTTAATTTAAAATGTATGAAAGTGATGAGTTGAATGGAAGTAAATTAAATCTGGTAAGAAAAGAATATAAAATTTAATTTTATCGCAAACAGTCAATTAATCAGTGCTCATAAGAATGTTTGATCCTGAATGAAACGTGATCCTGGGTCAATTTAACGAAACGTAATTCACCAAGATGGTCACGCGAATCACCCATTACCTGTGGTTTACAAATGAAAGTAGTGTTTGGGATAGTCATACTGGTGTGATGTTTTCAACTGATAAAAATAAAAGGAAATTTGTTAATTCTGAAATAAAATCATCATTTCGTAGGGAAAAATTAAGAAGTTCATTTTGCCGGCTTTTGTATTTGGTACAGTAGAGTATAAAGAAAAGAAAAGAAAAGATTTTAAATATAGTATTCTAACATTTTCTTGGAAGACGGTCAAAATCACTTCGCGGGCCGAAGGTTGCCTATACCTGATATAGATTTTAGATGGTTTTGATTTTTTTTTTGATTT
Organism: Acanthosepion lycidas; assembly: GCA_963932145.1. Taxonomy (NCBI): domain Eukaryota; kingdom Metazoa; phylum Mollusca; class Cephalopoda; order Sepiida; family Sepiidae; genus Acanthosepion; species Acanthosepion lycidas. The sequence continues at coordinate 104,709,269 of OZ010585.1, forward strand.
TTTTTAACTGAAACATATTTTGGATTCTAAGAAGATTTTTTATGAGTGAATACTGCATTAACATTTTTATAGAATAACAATAACTTTACAATATATATTTTTATAGAATAGCAACAAATAACAATGATTTTACAAGAGACAAGTTCTCTTATTCAACCCACATATATTTCCCAAAGATATTTGTACGTAAATTAATATAATGAACCCGATTGGAATACGAACTCGACTCTCCGATTTCTAATTTTGAATAGATTTCCATTAAACCACCCGCATACCCTCCTGATATAGAACAAATATAGTAGGTCATAAGTAAACAGTTAAACTATTTTAGTCCAATCTTACAAATAAGAAAGCTTTAGCTGTATTTCAATTAGCATATTAACCTTCAACTATTCCTACGAGCTAAGAAAGCGATCGTAGCCAACTGAAATAAGTTACTATCGACTGGTTTCGTGTATAGAGAACTATAAAAACAATGCAATGTATCTAAGTCTATACGAAAATTAAAATAATTTTTCGACAATTGGTGGAGGTTCTTGATCTAAAGATACATTTTATTTCATCACCTTCATTTATGCAATCATAATGCGTCTTATCTTTTGGAGCTCTTAGGTTTGGTTAATTTCGTTTAGCGACACATCAAAACTTCTATGGGTTATTTAATACGGAAATCTAAACATTTTGAACCCAATTTTATGGCTTCAACTAAATATATACCATAAAATTATATTGTTGGTAATTTTACTATGAATAAGTATTGTTGGTAATTTTACTGTAAATAGGTATTGTTGATAATTTTATTATAAATAGGTATTTTTGGTAATTTTATTATGAATAGTTATTGTTGGTATTTTTATGTAGAAATGTATTTGTATACTTTCATAATGATTAGTTTTTATTTGAAAGGTTATTTGCCCATAGTCGGGACCCTAACAGGTGCTACCACCTCAGGTCACGATGGTGCTGGGAACAACAGCAATTAAGAGGTGGTTCTCCGCCCCTCAAAAGTTATAATCTCACAATCAGAGGTCTTTCTGCTGGATGTAGTTTATCGTCATACCCAGGACTATTATAGCTCTTAGCAATGTTTATTTGAATGTATGAGTATGTGACTTTTGCTCGCCTTCCCACTCGCTATTCCGCGATCAATTTACACAAGCTTGATAAATAGGTTAGTCGCTGATTCCCCAACCTTATTCTAAGCTTATTCTAAGTATAAGTGTATTTTTGATTCTAATATTCTATAAAATTTAAACGTTATTTCCAACCTCCGTCCATATTATTCTCAGCATCCTTCTGTAGGACTACATCACTGTTCTTAGAGCCTCCACTCCATTTGTGACGAAACTCTCCAGTATTCACTGCTATATAAGAGTGTATGTTTATATATATATATATATATATATATATATATATATATATATATATATGAAATATGTATGACATATGAAATATGTCATACATATATATATATATATATATATATATATATATATATATGTGTGTGTGTGTGTTTTTGTGTGCATATACAGGTATATATATATATATATATATACAGGTATATATATATATTTTTGTGTGCATATACAGGTATATATATATATATATATATATATATATATATATATATATATATATATATATATATATAGTTACCTCCACGAAATCGCTAAAAAAAAGAGGATAGATTGATGAAAAAGACGTCAACCTTGCTTAAAACAAAATATTATCGTCTAAATGCTTATGTTATTATTAAGAGAAAATACCAAAGTATTTTTTAAATTATTTTTTTTAAAATTTCCTTCTTTTTAGAACATTCTAAATTTTGATTAAAAACCTTGTTTCTCTTTGTATCACCGGAACTAGTATAATAACACAGACAATTTTTAGCACGTTTTTTTTTTTTGGTATGACACACATTAATTTGGAAAATCTTTCAAAAATAAAAAAATAATTGTTGGTAGTTAATGAAACTTTCAGGAACTATTCACAGATGATCGAAATTATTATAAATATTTTTTTTTATTAAAATCATCGCAGAAATATTTTTTTTATATTTATTACCCGCCCTAAACTAATTTTATGAAAACGCTAGAAATTCGATCGCATCGACTTTAGTGATTACAATATCTAAAAGCACAAGGCTCTGAAGAATGCAAATAAGTTTTTTTTTTGTTTTTAATTGGACTCCCCTACCTGAAAATCAGCTCTGAATTGTAACATACAAAACTCAATAAAACACAGATATTATTTAATTTCAAATGCTTTTATTTGCTTTTAGTTGTTTTTATGAATATGGACAATATTTTCTGAAAGCCAAAAAATTTTTTCGATGAAAAATGAAGCTTTTATACAATTATTTGTTATTTCTTAATTATGATATATTTTTACATTTAAGTTGTTAAAATATTATGAAATTAGTTAAAAGCCGCATCGGGTTTCTAAGTCTCCTCATGAGATAGATCTTTTTTAGCGCGTTGTAAATTGTATCATTTTGACTAATCAGAAGATTCACAGTAATTAAGAAATGTAATTTTGTCCTTATAATCGGGTTGTAATTATAAAGTATGGATACAATTAAGTTGCTTTATTTGTGTTAAGCATTGTTCTCCGCTGTTAAGGCATTTACTTTGCGAAACATGTGTGGAGAATTTAATTTGATTTTTCCATTTCAACTGAAAAGGGTACCTGCAAGTATCAGTATCATTTTATGAAATTTATAGGATCTTATTTTTATATTAATCTCACTTATGACAATTTTCCATAAATGAAATATCAAAATTAATAATAAAACGAATGGAAATGCAAATAACGCAGTGTAATGTAATAAATTTACATAAAAATACAGCATTTTATGTACACTTCTGATAAAATTTAATAAAAAAGATACCTATAAATTAATTAGATACCTTTCTTATGAAACATGAAATTTAATCTAAGTCTTAACAGTTTTATTTTAATTTCTTTATAATATATTTCCATAAAGCATCGTAAACGTAAACGTAAAGGTGAAAGCTAAGTAAAAAAAAAAAAAAAAATTAGAGCGCTGACAGTTTTCCTTAATAATAACGAGGTAAATAATTTGTCCACTTAAATGTAAATTATTTCACTTTTCTCCTTCCGTAGAACAAATTATCCTCACGGTATCCGTCAATATATCATTCATCACCTGTCAAGTGACGCGAAAGTTTATGACCTGCTTTGTTTTAATTTCAAATAATTTTTTCGGCGCAGAAGCTAAGTTAAGCTTGGTTCAAAATATTTTAAATAAACATTGTAATTTCTGATTTTCTTAAAATAAGATTTGAAGAAATGATAATTGATATTTAAAAGAATTTCAAAGTGAGATTTCCAGTTTTTTTTATAAAATGAAAAAAAAATGTCAAATTTCGCTGACTCAAAAAAACAAGAACGATGAAAAAATGTAAAAAAATACTCGCAAAATACTTTGATCTTTCCTCTTAATAATAACATAAACATTTAGACGATAAAATTTTGTTTACGTCAAGTTTGGCGTCTTTTTCATCATGCTATGCTCTTTGTTTAGCGATCTCGTGGAAGTACCACACACACACACATATATATATATATATATATATATATATATATATATATGTGTGTGTGTGTGTGTGTGTGTGTGTGTCTGTGTGTGTAAAATAAGAATATGTCAAATAATTTGGGGAAATATATGACAAAATGTAAAAAGGTTTTCTTGTAAACGACGAAAGGCTTCTCAAGAAAACATTTTAGACGTTCTCATATGTTATGAAATGGACAAAGTCCGACAGTCATTTAAGACATTTCTATACGTTCTTTTTACAGATACAAATATTTAAGTGGATGCTCTGTTTATAATAGACAGTATTACCGACATTTCCCGGCCTGAATGTCGGAGAAATTTTCATAAAAAATATGCTCACCTCTGACAGGACTTGAACCTAGACAGAACCGCCAAATACCGATTTAGTTACAGAGCAGAGTTTCAGTTAGCAAAGTGGATTTTACTGTTTTTAAACTACAATTCTCCATGATTTCCTGTCGGTGGACGCATATCTTCGGAAAAGAATGTGTCACATACAAACACATTGCTTTGATTCTGTGGTGTATGTGTATGTGAATGTAGCTGTATGTATGTGTGTATCTGTGTGTGGTGCATTTATAGTGTTTAACATTTATATTAATTACACATCCTGAATTTTTAGCATTGATTAAGTGGTTGTTGTATCTTTGGAGTTCAGAACTCTTTTCTTTCGTTCTGACGAAACTTTCTTGTTTTCTAATACTTTCTTATGTTTTGAAAGTTATTTTTCCTTTTACGCTATTTCGGTATCATATATTCCGTCACCAATTAAGACACCTCCCCGATATATAAATACTGAAACTGTTTGATTTTGTCGTTTTGAATTTGCCATTAGAGGAGCGATTAAGGAGAAGTTCAAAATATTTACTGAGTTTCTATTAACACTTAGAATAAATTTTATTTTAATATATTTTCTGTTTATACGGTATTTTTGTAAACAAAAACATTTAAGTAAATGCTCTGTTTATAATAAACAGTTTCAATTACATTTACCGTTCTGGATGTCCAAGTAATCTCAAAGAAAATATGTGTCTTCTGAAAGGAATCGAACCTGTATCCTACACGGAACCGTCATATAGTCTGATATGTAACCGTCACATAGCCTGACGTGCTGTACCAGTTGAGCTACGAAGGGAGCGTCTGGTAAGTAAACCGACTTTGGTAACCAGACTCTTTCACTGTAGCTAAATGGTACGTCACGTCAGGCTATATGACGGTTCCATGTAGGATGCAGTTTCGATTTCTGTCCGAGGACGAATATTTTCTGTGAACATTTCTCGGACATTCACAACGGTAAATGTTGTTAACACTATTTATTATAAACAGAGCATTTACTTATATATTTGTATCTATAAAAATAATGTATAAACAAAAAAATTATTAAAATAAAATTTCTTCTAAGTGTTAATAGAAACTCAATAAATAGCCCATTTCCTAATATATGAAGACATTTGTTTACATTAATAGACTTACAAGAAATTATATATGGGCGAAAATATCCAAGCCATTTGGCAATTCGTGATTGGTCACGTGATTGAACGCAACAGGAAAAAATGTAGATTACGTTGGTGTGCCTTGCTTGTACGTGCGTTAAGAACTTAAGCTGAATCTTCACGCATAAAACACAAAATGAACACAACGCTGATTTTTTAAAGAGATACCAAGTGATGACGGTTACCTTGCGATATCGGACGCCATGCGTCACAGGAGTCAAAAAAAAAAAAAATAGAGTTATTCTATTGACTTTTGTTGTGTTACCGTTAAGCTTCCATTGGCATGACGAATTTTTCTTCGCATTTTGATAGAAAGAAAAAAATTACACGAGTCTGAATACAACCTTGATTAAAAAACATGTCAGAAGATGGATATTATATCGAGATATCGGTCGCCAGACGTAACAGAAGACAATAACAGACTGAACCACTTCGATCGGGTTTTTTGACGTTATGGTCAGGGTTGTGTTTGTATATCAAATTTCATCTGACATCTCGAAGAAAGTGATATTTTTCTTTGTTTTTTTTTCTGTTTTCTTTAGTGATTTTTGATTAAAAAAAAAACACCATTATTTTTTTTACTAGACATTCGATTATTTTTCGATAATTGTGTTCTTGGCTGAAAAAGACATATAATAGAGACAATTATACTGGGAATTCATTCCAGATTGAAAATAAGTACAAAGAATGCAAAGAAAGAACAAAACAACTTCCAACTTGTTTTTTCTACTGCCCAGCCTTCTTTATTTCTCAAACTTGAGGCTACGACACAAAAGCAAACACTTGGTTCAATGGAAATCTGTTCAAGCAATGCTGTTGTGAAATAGAGTGAGCATTGCTCAACCTGCCACGGATGATATAATCACAACGAATACCTTAACGTCAGTAACCGTTTCCTTATAAAACAACATTCGATAATCATTGAACGAACAGCTAGTTCTACTCCAGTTACGTTGCTTTCTCTACTGGGCTGAGATCGGACGGATAAAATTCACGACTGGGCTGCCCTCGGAAGGATAAAATTTATTTTCTCTCTATGTCCCTTGCTTCGGACAAAGCTCAACTGAAAATATTATTGAAAGACACGCGGTCCCGGTGAAGAGTTGCCAGCAGCAATAGTACCCTTATTGCCCTAAAGAGGGAGAATCCGTAATAATACCGACGTCAGTGGAACCTTCAGTTGCTATTTTTGAACCCGTCCCGGGTGGAAGCCCTCGTGGTCCTGCATTAAACTGACCTTATGTCAAATCTGTCTGACGCGGAGCGGCAATTAAATTTTATGTGCAATAACTGCCTTCAGGCAGACAAAATCAATATTTTACCTCTCATTTGTGTGTTTGTCTTCGTACAGAACACAACAGAAATCATTTGGGATGTCTGATCCCAGGGATTCCAACTTGGCCGTCCAATGCTTTCTGCATTCTGTTGAGGATTCATGTTCTAGACTACATGAATTTATCCAAATCTCAAAAATAAATTTCTATTACACACACACACACACACACACACACACTGGACTGTGGAAAAATATTACTGATTTTTTTTTTTTTAAACTATCAACGTAATGACACGATGTTTTAGCAATATATATCTTCAGCGAGTATATCCAGGTTTTTATAACAGTCACACTTGAAAAAACAAAAACAAAAACTATACAGTGAAACTATACAAACGCACACATATCTATATAATAGTGGACATTAAAGTCATGATTGCGTTTAAACAGAAAACAGACAGTCGCCGCTGGGTGTTGACATTAATATCCAGTTTTATATTTACAAACGCTCTATCACTGATATCGAGAACTTTAACTGATAAATATAGCATATTTTTATCCCCTCAACACGCATATATATATATATATATATATATATATATATATATATATATATATATATATATATATATATATATGTGTGTGTGTGTGTGTGTGTGTGTGTGCGTGTGCCTGTGTGTGTGTCCGCATATCTACACCCTTGTGCAAATTAATTGAAACAAAACGAATAATTCTGTTATTATTTACTTTTTTTCTTATTTTTCCAATGAAACATGACCCATTTCACATGTTAGTACTTCGTATGTCCATTTCACGAAGTCGTTCCTTGCGGATTGACCACAGATTCTCGACTGGATTTAAATCGGGGTAGTTTCCAGGCCAGTCACAAGTACTTTGATTTGCTCACTGGGAAGGTTTGCCAGTGTGTTCATGCAGAGTTATAATTTTCGTAGTTTTCTTTGGAGTAACGTCCATCGCAGACAATGACTGTAGGACAACTAATCGACAGTCGAGACAATAGTGTCTGGGAGTGATGGAAATCTGATGCAATCACGGATAACGCAATATTTTTCAAGGCTAAACAAATTTAATCAAACACCCCGAAAATAGATTCATATTGCTGCACCACATAGCAAGTAACAGAATCTGATTACACCCTATCACTCCAATGCATTTAAAACTGACTGTATAGTGAAAGACAGGAAACTACAGCGGCTATTTCAATTAATTTGCACAAGGTTGTATGTGTATATATATATATATATATATATATATATATATATATATATATATATATATATATATATATAGTGGACTCTCTCGTCTTATTCGACGTCTGAGAGCCAAGCAGCTCAGTTCCTACGAACTGACAGCCCAGTCACCAGCACATATGATTTGATTATAGTGGTGAAGCCTTTGTGCAGAACCAAAAACACTTTTTGAAGGCTCGAATACAGAGACCTGGTGCACTACGAGCCACAACGTTTCCAAATGACCCACTGCAATTTTTGAATTCAGAGTTATCCTTCTCCTAGACTAGTTGCCATCCAAGGCTATAAAATATATATATATATATAATGGAATATTAGTATTTAAGCCTTTATATATATATATATATATATATATATATATATATATATATATATATATATATATATTTATGTATGTATGCATATATGAGTTAATGATCTCTTGCAGATCAAATATGGATCGGAATCTGACAAAATAAAAAGACAACCAACAGTAAACGTTTATCAAATCTAACAGGTTTCACTTTTATTATAGCTTCGTCAGTGATGAAAGAAAACAGACAAAAACGCAGAATTTTGCTATTTTCCGTTTTGTTTAGATCGATTCTCATTGGTTAGTCATGTATCACGTGCATTAAAACTTTAGATAATTCTATATGTAACTATGTAAAAATTCTAGTATGTCTAATCGTGCATCGGATAGTAATATGTATTCGTAATTATGTATGTGTGTCTCTCTAGGAGAAGGAGTTATTATGTTTCCACTTTTGTATGGTCAGTAGGCGTAAGGTTTTGAAATGTTTAGTATTTATAAATTCCACTTTCCGAGTTATGATAATTCAATCAGAGTATGTGCCATCACTACTTACTTTCCAATTCCAGATCATAGTTTCTTTTGATTGATTAATTTGTTATTTTTTTTACGTTTTATCAACCTTTTTCACGTTATGTCAAGTCAGATAATATTTTTAGATTATAATCATTTTTGTGAGGTAATAATGATTTACTGATACAAGTTCTATTAATTCACCCATATCTGGCAGGTAGAAGACATGCAGTACCCCCTTTTGCAAGCGCATTTGCCTGTAGTTGAATATAACGAACCCGACTGGAATTGGAACTCGGCTCGCCGAGTTCCAATTCCGAGTCATTATCCATTTCATTACTCGAACATCAAAACATACACCACTCAGTATTCTTCATCTATATAGATACTGACCAGGCTCGATATTGCTTAACGGTGATCGTATGAGAACTATTGATTTGGTCGGAAACCTTCTGTTTTGGATAGTTTTAATGGAGTGATATTTCTTGGAACACTTGGTGGAGCGTATTGCTGTTTTATTCCAAATTATTGATCGATAGTTGAGAATGTTAATTTATTGATTAGTTGGAGGTTGGATTGACTTGAAGCGTTAATATTTTGCCTTAAAAATGCAATTCTAATTTCGGTATCATTTTGGAAATTTATTTTTCTACTGACAGCACAAGGATAGTATCTCATCAGATTTAACAAAAGAATACTTAAAAAAATGTAAGAAAATGAATGTCTTTGCGTTATTTATCACTTGATAAAAAATAGTTCTTTTTAACATATTCTAAATGCGTCTAAATGCGTATCTTACTGGTAAGTAATTCGACCTTGCTAAACAGATTTTTCTTCTGCAGCTAAATGGTATAGCACGTCAGGTTATATGATGGTTCATTGTAGGATATAGGTTCGATTCCTGAAAATATATTAAAATAAAATTTCTTCTAAGTGTTAATCGAAACTTAATAAATATTTTGAACTTATTAATATCGCTTCTCTAATGGCAAATCCAAGATGACAAAATCAAGCAGATGCAATATTTATATGTCGGGCAGGTGTCTTAATTGATGACGGAATATGTGATGTAGAAATAGATGGCGTATGTAACAAAGGAAAAAAAACTTTCAAAATCTAAACAACGTATTAGAAAACAGGAAAATATTCTAATTTTCGTAACACGAAATTGTTACTTATTTCTTTTAGACTCCAATCAGATAAGCAGAACAGAGAAAATCATTTAATTTTGTGGCGTTTGGGTTACAAAATCCAGAAGAAAATGTCCTGGGTATGACGATAAACTACATTCAGCAATAAGGCATCTGATTGGTATATTGAAGGTTTTGAGGTACCACTTGGGACCACTTCGTAACTAATGTTGTTCCCAGGTCCATCCTGAGCTGCGGTAGTTTCTCCTGTTTGGGCCCCAGCTATGGGCAAATAATGCACCCCCAAAGGCCATAAAATTATAAAAACACATTCTTATAGTAAAAATGCCAGCAATTCATTTTTATATAAAATAAATAAATTACCAAAGATACATATTTATAGCAAAATGACCAACAATACATTTTATTTGTATTTGAAGTCATAAAACTATATTCCAGATATTTATAATAATAATATTATAATTAGGCTGATTAAGAAATTTTTTTAGGAATAATTCTTTAATTGGCCTAATAAATCGACATTATATATATATATATATATATATATATATATATATATATATATATATATATATATAAAAATAAATAAATATAAAAAAAATTAATTCAGAAAGTACTGGACTGCCGTTTCTTCCGATATTTGAGACTCATCAGCAGTGCGCATCCACTACCGAGAATTGAAACCCTGACAGTTAGGTTGTCAACCATACATCATGCCAAGTGTTTTAATGGGCCTCAGTGACGAAGAGATTGCAAATCAGACTCAACATAGCGCCGCTCGCTCACATATTCCGTGGTGGAACCATACTACCATACTATTAAATATTAGGTTGGTGCAAAAAATAATGACGTCATAATGTCGTTTTTTGACGTATTTTTAACGTCAAAAAACGACATTATTACGTCATTATTTTGCACCAACCTAATATAATTATCAAATACTCCTAATAATTACTATATATATATATATATATATATATATATATATATATATATATATATATATATATTGTTTATGGCAGCAATTTTACATTAATGCTCGTTTCATTAAATAATATACACAAGTTTTGTTTATTTATTTTAAATAAGTTCCTTTCATATTGTCTGATAATCTTAATAACATAATCATTGAAAGACGAAATGAAATCACCATATTGATCCATGATTAAATCCAATCTAAGCGTTCGGCTTTCATAAGCCATTATCAAAGATGACAATTACTTTTCAATATATCAACCAATACACGGACGAAACAATAATGATAGTCTGTTTTTGTTGCATGAAAAATTTCAAAGCAACGGCCAACTCATGTATACGAGACGCGGAAGCGAAAATCGCATCGTGACATCACACATGTCCACGCGAGAGTGAAAACGAGAAGTATTAAGTATGGGAAGCCGTTAGTATCAGCCAATGGCTTCTGTTATCAATTATAGATATTTAAGCGTATTTGTGGAGATTTCGTAGTTTATTTTGTTCAGGTTAGGTTTCACCTGTTTTATGTTTATAGTATCAAGAATTTTTAGTTTTTGTTTATTGTTTTCATGTTTAAGTATAATTGTGATTTCAACAAGGATTTTCCGGAATTGTGTACGCGGCCAGGCATGTTGAAACCTAACCTGAACGAAATAAACAACGAAATCTCCACAAATATTCTTCAACGTCAATAATTGATAACAGAAGTCACTGGTTTATACCAACAGATTCCCAGCAATATTTTGATGGCATCTCTGCTTCAGAGCTTGACGAAAGTAATCACGGTCCTTCAGTCTACTTAATGAAGCATGACTTACAATATGTAGATTAATATGTTTGAAATCATTAGGTTGGTGCAAAAATAATGACGTAATAATGTCGTTTTTTGACGTATGTTTTAACGTCAAAAAAACAACATTATTACGTCATTATTTTTCCACCAATCTAATAGTAGAAGCAGTATTATGTACTATTTTTTCAGTATTGAGATTTCTAAGAAAGCATTTTATTTTTTTATCAAGTATATAGTATGGTGTGGAGTAATGGATAGCGGCTTGGATTGAGGAATCGGAGAGCCGAGTTCCAAATCTAATCTAATACGTACTGATACCCTTGGGGAAGGTATGAATCCTCTTCTTCTCCCACCAGCTATGGGTAAATAGTTGGATGGCAACTGGTCTAGGAGAAGGACAACTCTGAATTCAAAACCTGCGGGGGTCGTTTGGGGACCCTGTGGCACTTAGTGCACCAGGTCTCTGTATTTGGCCCTTCAGTGTGGATGGTTCTGCACAAAACCTTCACCACTATAATCAAATCTCATGTGCTGGCGTCGGGCTGTCAGTTTATTTATAACTATCTGCTTGACCCTCATACGTCGAATTTCACTCATGTCGAGTATATATAGGATTAATACAAATATTACATTTTTCACTTGGCTTGGCTGAGTAAACTTATATTCACTTCCTCAGTTTCGTAGACGAATTTTTGCGTAATTGTTCGGTCCCCTCGTCAGGAGATATCAAAAAAGTCTGTCAAATTATCTTCTCTGTCAATTCTCTTTTTCTTTATTTTCATATTAAGTTAATAAAATAATTTATGCACTCTTTATTAGTATTAGGCTGATTTTTCTCTTGTGTGCCTCTATGTGTGTGTGCGTGTGTCTGTGTGTGTCTGTGTGTCTGTGCGAGGGAGCACGCGGGTACGCATGCCTATGTGTCCGTATGTACGTGAGCGTATGTGGAAGATGATGTGTTTATTTCTTCTGTTCATAAATTTCTTTTATTTCTTGTATTTGGGAATGTCATAATTTTATTTTGGGAAAAGCCATAAGTCATAGGAAAGGGTTGCGACATGGCGTTGAAGTGACGTTTGCAAAAAAAAAATAAATAAATAAATAATACAAAGAAACGGAAAGAAAAGAAAAAATTTACAAGCTCTGAAGAATTTACTCGTTCCATAATTCTGAACCCGCGTCACGCCATCTAAAATCTTATTCAATACTGTTCGACTTCTAAATGTATAACCAACCTCCACCCAACACCAAGAGAGAAACTATTCGCTCATGTGCAGTAAGGTCAACATCAATTGGTTGTCAAAATAAATCTTTAAATATATTCAAAATAGCCGGGTAGAGAATGACCAGAGAGTTTTCATATATTGATTCATAAACATTGTCTATTCTTTCTTGTTTTTCTTTTCCTAATTCATATCTCGTCGTTACAAGGCTGTTTTAAACTTTGACCTTTACCGCCATCAGTCTAATAAGTTATGCAATTGTCCGCCAATGGAAGTACTTATATTAAAATGAAATAATTAAAACGGTAAATATATCTTCCTCTTAGGGCAATTTCACAAATATTATTAACAAAAAGCATAAACGTATAGTCTTATTCATATATTCTATATGGTGAAATTTAGGATTTAATATGACAATAACTATTCATCCATTTGCATTACTACGCAAATCATGGCGGCAAGTCGTTTAAACAAGCTAATAAATATCCGTCGATATGAGCATTTAAAAAGGGTTTGCTAGCGGCTTAACGATTATCAGCACCGAAAAGGGAAGTCTGTGTCTTAAATTCTGGGAAAGTCATGAACTCAAGTTGGTATTTTTTATAGAACGAGGAACAATAAATTAAATTAGCTTATTAGATCCGACGACTAGCAAACAAAAGCATATATATATATATATATATATATATATATATATATATATATATATATTATAAGTCAATTGATTTAAAATATGTTTTTTCCGCTACACTGTTCTAACCATGTTTCAAAAATGGAAGGTCCGAATTTAATTTTGTAATTAACTTAAATACATTAGTTCCATTTCATCCTCAAGCGAATTTTGGAGTAACTTTTAAAATTACTGGGTTAGACGACATGCATTTAACGGATGTCAGATTTCATTGAAGAATACATCCATACCCACTAACAAAACGTAGCTAATAACGGATACATCAAAATATAGACATATAGAACACGCAAACACCCCTGTCTAGTAGAAGTGAATTAACCTGTAACTTTGGAAAAGTGAATTATGATTTTAGCTGTGTCTTTAAAACCCAGTAATTTTAAAAGTATATAAAGTTTATATTGGATTTGTAGGTCTGGTGAATTGGATCGTAATTACGATTCCAGTGTAATAAATAATAACCATGGAATATTAGTGTTTAAGACTTTTTATTATATTCTTACTCTGTCCTGGACATTGAGTTCTACCTGGATGCTATCCTCTTGTATATATATATATATATATATATATATATATATATATATATATTGGCTCCTGAAATAAAAATTAATTCCAGTTGAGCTCTCTAGGGAGTAGGTATGGGTTTGTAAAACAGTGACTATTATAGCTAATATAGCGAGACTCTTCGCATAGCGAATTGAGTCACTGTCAGTCACTGGGCGTGTTTCTAAAAATAAATACGCTAAAAATCCACCTACATCCTTGCGCCGACGGCTTAGTGGTAGAATCTCCGACTGACACAAATTCGATCCTAGCTAGAGGCAACCGGATATCTAGCCACACTGATGAGCTGTGAAACAGCGAAACAGTCTTTCTGTGGATGACGTTATATATATATATATATATATATATATATATATATATATATATGATGTGAGTGCCAAAGTTGGGCCCACAGAAGTAAAACACGGATTAGATGTAAGAAAGATATATTAACAACAGGTTACAGAGATAGTGTAAGCAGAGCTTACTATAAGTTAGTGTCCAACACTGGTAGTCGTACGAGACTCTCTATCACTCTCTGTACAGTGCTATGTCGCCTACTTAATATATTAATATAGGCCTGGAAGAGTCTATTGTGTAGGTAGTTTCCGGTCTCACAATACCCCCCTTCCAAAGAGTTTACTTTTTTGAAAAGGAGAGAAAAAAATAAAACTTAATACTTTTTCCTTTTGGAATTATTGATTCACAGCTGGAAGTAGAGATCTTGATGCGTGAGCCACAGCTTTTCGCGAACCATCTGGCAGTTTATGCAAAATGCAAGCATTAATGCTGTACGAGCTTGCATCACTTGCGACTATGATGTCGAGACTAGCGTCGAAATGTGTGAGGGAGAGGTCTGAAGTAAGAGTTGTCTTGATCTTCTCGAATGCGTCTTGGCATTCCGGGGTCCATGACCATGGTTTGTCCTCTTTTAAAAGTTGGTTTAGAGGCCCTCTCAAATTTTGCATGTTCTTAATGAACCCTTGGTAAAAGTTAGCTAGGCCGAGGAAGCTTTGTAACGCTTGAACGTTATCCGGGGTCTGCATGTTTCTGATCGCGTTGGCTCTTTTTGGATCCGGCCGACGACCATCTTTATTTATAATGTGACCTAAGTATTTAATCTCTGGTAAGAAAAAATCACACTTTGCCTCCTCAACCTTAAATCTGTATTCTTGTATCTTTTCGAATACGTTTATTATATGGTTCCGGTGCTCTGCCGTAGTTTTACTAGTAACTAGTATATCATTCAAATAGGCTGTTGCGTAGTCAAGATCGCCCAGCATGGCGTCCATGACCTGCTGGAAAATTGCAGGCGCAACCTTTACTCCAAACGCCAGCCTGTTGTATTTGTACAACCCTCTATGGGTGTTTATGTAGAGCAATTTGGAACTTTGTTCTTCCACCTCTATCTGAAGGTATGCGTCCGAGAGGTCAATTTTAGAAAAAAATTTTCCAGCATTGAGTTTATTGAAAATTTCTTCAGGGCTTTGGAAAGGATAGTGGTGTTCTTGCAAGGCATCCTTTAACCCTGTGGAAAAATATGCGCATACTCGTATTTGATTGGACTTCTTTTTTACATCGACCGTAGATGCTGCCCACTCGCTGAAATCTGTTTTTGACAGAATACCTGCCTGTTGGAGTCTATCTAACTCTTTATTGATTTGCTCTAGAGCAGCGAAAAGGACATTCCGTTTCTTTTTGAATACCGGTTGTGCACCGTCCTTCACCTTGAACTTAGCTTTCATTTTAGTACATTTCCCAAGGCCGCCAGATAAACCCTGGGGAAATTGTTGTTTGAGTTCCTTTTTTAAATTTACCAAATTGGACGTTGTACTTTGCATCTTGCGACAAAATGTACTCAATAGCGACAGTACTCCAAAAATACACAATCTCCGCGCGTTCCAACAGCAGTGTTGAACGAGAAATTAAGCTGGTATTACTACATTAGCGATTTAAAAGCTAAACACCCAGCGTCTACATATATTCCAATACCAAACGCCATTGACAAACTAGCGATTCGACATCGACGGAATATTAAAGTCTGTCCAATACGAGAACGATTTCTACACACCCATACATACACACAAAAAAAAAATTGTTCGTATAAAAAACTGACAACACATGATCAAGTATTACCATTGTACTAAAGTTTTCGGAAAAAACTATCGAATAATTTTTTATGTAACTGAGATGAACTCAGGCATAAAATTTTTCTCCCCTCAAATTCACTGAGGTGAGTTTTCTCTTCTTTTTGTACCTCTATAAAAAAAAATACATAAATGTGGTGAAAAATTATTCAATTACGTTAAAATTAACGGAACCACGGAAAAAAAAGCTAAACACACATAATTAGTTTAGTTTAACTATTGTCCGTCCATATTTTTTTTCTGTAAAAGAAAAAAAAAGGAACAAAAATCTATCAAGATTTTTTTTGTGTACCTCCTCTTAGTACACGTGTTTCAAAGCAAAAAAAAAGGGCCGTGATTTTTAAATCTGGAAGATTTGAAAAAAGTAGTTGCCCAAATGTTAAAAATAAATTTGGACCAGCAACAAAAATCAGAAGAAAGACAACTATTTTTGGATTTACATAAACAGCAAATGGAATTCCAAAAAATTACGCTTCAGAATGCTGAACTACAACAGAAACAACTTAAAGAATTACTCGTAAATGCATTAAAAGGCTCACATTCTGAAAAAGATACAATATTCTCCCAGAGTACAATCTACAATTCAATGGAAACCTTTGAATACGTACCAGAGGAAGACAAAAACCTTCCAGGCATTTTACAGGCGCTACGAAGATATTTTCAACGTAGACTGTGAACAATGGCCCAGTAAAAAAAAAGATACGTCTACTATTGAGAAAACTGGGAACTACAGAACATAGTAGGTTCGTAGACTTCATACTATCCAAGAAAACGACTGACTTGGATTTTTCAGAGACGATTAAGCTCCTATCGGAATTATTCGGGCCTAACACAACCTTGTTTCACAAACGTTGGAAATGCCTGAACACAGTCAAAGACAACCAGCAAGATTTTCTAACGTTTGTAGCATCGGTGAACAAGCTATGTAATGATTTTAAACTAGCCGAACTGACTGCCGATGATTTTAAGTGTTTAATTTTCGCACAAGGTCTAGTATCAGCAGAAGACGCCGAATCAGACGACGGGTACTGACTAAGCTTGAGAACGAACAAGGATTGACTCTCCAAAAACTGGCAGAGGACTGTCAAAGAGTAATATCTGTAAAGCGTGACGCAAACACTATCGAGGAATCAGGTGTGACTCAGATTAATAAAATCAGAAGCAAGTCTACCTCCTATTCCCCTCAAAAAAACAAAAGGCAAATCTCATGTCCTAAATTACGCAGTAACCAAAACTCAAATAGGTTAAAGAAACCGCCCGGACCATGTTACCATTGTGGTAAATGGCATTGGATGAAATTCTGTCCAGTTAAGAACAAAAAATATTGCAAAAATTGCAATAAAAGTGGGCATACTTTAACTTCGTGCTGGTACGCCAACAGAACGAGAAAACCCAAAAATAAAATGAGGCAAGCTCAATTTGACAATATTGTTGATAGGAATTTAAGAAAATATGTAACTGTGGATATTTTGAATAAGTCCATTAAATTCCAGCTTGACTCGGGTTCTGATATTTCAACCATTAACTGGCGTACTTGGCGAAAATTGAACAAGCCGACCTTATTAAAAACGGATAAAACAGCAAAATTCGTAACTGGACAAAATATTAACATTTTAGGCGAGGTAATACTTACAGTAACACTAAATGGAGTTACCAAAAAGCTCAAAGCCTACGTATTAAAAACTTCAGACAACTTATTTGGAACTGATTGAATGGAGAACTTCAATCTTTGGGATTGCCCAATGAGTACATTTTGTCGCAAGATACAAAGGACAAGGTCCAATTTGATAAATCTAAAAAAGAAACTCAAACAAGAATTTCCCCAAGTTTTTTTCTGGCGGCCTTGGGAAATGTACTAAAATGAAAGCTAAGTTCAAGGTGAAGGGCGGTGCACAACCGGTATTCAAAAAGAAACGGAATGTCCCTTTCGCTGCTCTAGAGCAAATCAATAAAGAGTTAGATAGACTCGAACAAGCAGGTATTCTGTCAAAAACAGATTTCAGCGAGTGGGCAGCACCTACGGTCGACGTAAAAAAGAAGTCCAATCAAATACGAGTATGCGCATATTTTTCCACAGGGTTAAACGATGCCTTGCAAGAACACCACTATCCTTTCCCAAGCCCTGAAGAAATTTTCAATAAACTCAATGGTGGAAATTTTTTTTTCCAAAATTGACCTCTCGGACGTATATCTTCAGATAGAGGTGGAAGAACAAAGTTCAAAATTGCTCTGCATAAACACCCATAGAGGGTTGTACAAATACAACAGGCTGGCTTTTGGAGTAAATGTTGCGCCTGCAATTTTCCAGCAGGCTATGGACTCCATGCTGGGCGATCTTGACTACGCAACAGCCTATTTGGATGATATACTGCTTACTAGTAAAACTACGGCAGAGCACCGGAACCATATAATAAACGTATTCGAAAAGATACAAGAATACGGATTTAAGGTTGAGGAGGCAAAGTGTGACTTTTTGTTACCAGAGATTAAATACTTGGGTCACATTATAAATAAACATGGTCGTCGGCCGGATCCTGAAAGTGCCAACGCGATCAGAAACATGCCGGCCTCAAAGCTTCTTCGCCCTAGCTAACTTTTACCAAGGGTTCATTAAGAACATGCAAAATTTGAGAGGGCCTCTAAACCAAGTTTTAAAAAAGGACAAACCATGGTCATGGACCCCGGAATGCCAAGACGCATTCGAGAAGATCAAGAAAGCTCTTACTTCAGATTTCTCCCTCACACATGCATTGGTGCTTGCATTCTGCATAAACTGCCAGATGGTTCGCGAAAAGCTGTGGCTCACGCAACAAGATCTCTACTTCTACCTGAGAAACAATAAATCCCAAGAGGAAAAAGTATTAAGTTTTATTTTTTTCTCTCCTTTTCAAAAGAAAATCTCTTTGGAAGTGGGGTATTGTGAGACCGGAAACTACCTACACAATAGACTCTTCCAGGCCTATATTAAGTAGGCGACATAGCACTCTACAGAGAGTGACACAGAGAGGGAGAGACAAGGCCCCTATGGTGTGTCGCGAGATCTGTTGCCTTCATCCCTCTGAGGGCGGTCTGGGTATGCCTAGCATTGAGATTCGTCAATATATGCTTCGCATTACCTTTCTAGACCGAATGTGTCGCGGATTGGATGAGGTGGGCACCTTTTGGAAAGAAGATGTCCGAAAACATTTCCCATCCCTGAGAAGTGTGCACTCGTGCGAGGAGGAGGCCGGCCGTACACCTCGTGCCGAGTGCTCCTTCTACCGCGAATGTCCTAGTGCTTTGAAGCTCCTCTTACGGACTACGGATGGCCTCTCCGACGCCCAGGCGTTGTCTCGTAAGGCATTGTATCAGTTGTTAGGTAGGGGGTCCGTTCAAGATGGTCTGATCGACGAGCTCGGTCTTACGAAGCAGGAGGCTCGCTCGATATGGCCTTGGGCGCCTGGGTTGAAATGTCTCAATAATGATGAGGCATCACTCACCTGGCTGATGATTTGTGGGGCCCTCTGGGTCGGCAAGAGACTTTGTTCAGCAGGTTTGGAGAAATATCCAAACTGTCGTCGCTGTACTGGCGAAGTCGAGACCATTGGTCACGCCTTTTTTCAGTGCAAGACGGTAGTGCCGTTGTGCAAGTTTGTTGAAGGCCTCATGGTTCGCATGCTGCAGGGAAAGTTCTTTGTCCTGGAAGCCAGTTCTGTTTGTAGCAATGTGGTGCCGCAATTGACGAAGGCTGAACACTGTGTTCTGTTGCTTACTAGGGATTATGAGAGTCGTCATTTGGACGACGCGTCAGAAGGGATTCCATGAGGGCGAGAAGTTCACCTCTTCCTAACTGATCTTGTTCTTTAAGCATCAGCTTAAAGTAAAGATTAGGACGGAAAGGCGGCGGCTCCCTTCATCGGAATTCGGCAAAAGGTGGATGAATCTTGCGCGAATGTGTAGAGTGAAAGGGGCTGACCTAGAGTGGCATTTGGATTTAGGTACAGAATTTTGTCCTAACAGGGTTGAACATAGGCAACCCATCCAGATATTAGGTTAGTTTAGGTTTTTGAATTTGATCCTTTAGTTTTCGTTTTTTTTTTTGTTGAACTTAGCTAGGGTGTGTATGCTCATTGGTCCCTTTTATTTCTGTCCCTATTTTTTTCTTTTGTTTAATTCCCCATCCCCTCCCTCGTTAGGTGGTCAGTGATGTCAGTTCTCTGGTAGATGCGGGACGACTTTCGTTTCGTGTGTGTGATTTTTTCGTATTTGTTGTTGTGTATGAATGTGTGTGTGCTTGCGTGAATGCTTGGAGGTATGAATGCTTTTTTCATTTCTTCATAGCCCCGCATTGATTTCGTCCGGTGAACTGATGTTTCTGCCACATTCATGGTTTGTGGGGGGTTTTATTACTAACACAGTTTTGTTTAGTTTAGTGTAAATATTTAAAGCGTATTGTAAATATTCATTTGGGGATCATTTTAAAAGTTGTTAATTTTGACCCCCCCCCCCACGAACAATAATTGTAAATAAGGGGTCTAGTTAGGACATCATAGAGAATTTGAGGTATTATGGTGGACGTAGTAAGAAAGGTAGGAGTGAATGTACTGTTTTGGTGATTGGAATATTGTTGGCTTGAATGGGTCAGTGTCTACGACTAGCTAAGTTTAGAATTAAGACAGATAAAGACCGTCCTTCCACATCCCCCTTTTAGGCCTTGTGCCACATTTTGTATTTATACAAATAAATATTGAGTGACACAGAGAGTCTAGTACGACTACCAGTGTTGGACACTATCTCTGTAACCTCTTGTTAATATATCTTTCTTACTTCAAATCCGTGTTCCGTGTTTTACTTCTGTGGGCCCAACTTTGGCACCGACATTATATATATATATATATATATATATATATATATATATATATATATATATATATATATATATATTCGATTCCCTCGGTAGTGGATGCGCACTGCTGATGAGTCCCAAATATAGGACGAAACGGCCGTACAGTGCTTCCTGAGGTTTCTATCAGACTCGATGAATCAATTAATATAATTATCAAATCCTCCTCATTACTATGTGTGTTTATCATCGCTTGAACCAGCTTCTAATGCTCCAGTTGGAGCGGCTTGGTGAGAGTAGTCGTGGCTCCAGGAGGCTCAGTCCTATGGTCAGAGAGAATCTCAGTTGAGTTCCACCACGGAATGTGGGAGTGAGCGGCGCTTCTTAGAGTCTGATTTGCAATCTCTTCGTCGCCGAGGCCCGGCGGAGCAGTTGGTATAGTGTTCGCTTGCCAACTTAGCTGTCGGGGTTTCGATTCCCTCGGTAGTGGATGCGCACTGCTGATGAGTCCCAAATATAGGACGAAACGGCCGACAGTGCTTCCTGAAGTTTTTATCAGACTCGATGAATCAATTAATATATATATATATATATATGCGTGGCCGAGTTCTTAGAACGTTCGAATCTCATCATGGTCGATTGTCAGGAAAGTCTCTGGAAAACCATACCATGGGTTGACCCAAGACTTGTGAGTGAAATTGGGTAAACGGAACGCTTCGGGCTGTCGGTAGCTGTACTAGCATGAAGTCGAAAGTCATCGTGATCGAGGGTTTGAATGGTATTCAGATTATTGATGATTCTAGATAAGACATTCTCTCCCAGAAACTGTAGGAATCTGTCCAGCATAGTTGCAATATAAACCACAGACTTGGCTGTGTCAGTGTTGAACAAACACAATGTGACTGAATCAGATCCTGCAGTAGGGATTGTCTAGCCACCCTAGTAGGCGGGCATCTTTGAATACAAGTGGTCAGATATATATATATATATAGATATATATATATATATAGGTACATAAGTTAATACAAGAATTTAATAGGTAGAGTTTAAAGAGTCACTTGCAGCTAGCGTATGTATGTATGTGCTTAAATGTAGATATCTAACTGTATGCTAGTGCAGACAGCTATACTAGAAGGTATTATTGACGTGGACAAACGCATGAGAACGCATACATATATATCCTAATTCACTCCAGATTCTTAAAATTACTCCCCCGAACTTTTAGCTCTGATATATGGACGAGTTTAATACCAATCATTCCGAATTAACACTCTTTCATTTCACCAAAGTTACCTCTTGATTGTTTTCGTTAATTTCCGTGAATTCCCGTCGAATTAAATTTTGACCATGTGACCATTAGGATGTAGGTCAGCCCATCGGTCTCCCCCTACCTCTCCCTTATCCAGACTCTCCTACCTCAATAATGATTCCAGTAACGATGCCTTCTTCTACTCCCCATACCACCTAATAAGTCATCTATAACACCCTCTTTCTTTCTTTCTTTCTTTCTTCAAATAAACTGTACACTACAAATTGATACCAGAGACAGTTTGAAAAACCTTGCGAATTTTAAAATTAAAATTCGTAAGTGAAAATGGTCATTTACTAAATGTATCTTAAATCTAATTATATATATATACATATACTATCATATAATTTACTAAATGTATCTTAAATCTAATTATATATATATATATATATATATATATATATATATATATATATATATATATACACACAATATATATATATATATACACAATATATATATATATATATATATATATATATATATATACACAAACAATTAATATATATATATATATATATATATATATATATATATATATATATATATATATAATTATTTTTTATAAAAAAGAAAATTATAACATAAATATGTTATAAAATCACTACAAAAATAGCCATTTTCTTTCAACGCCCTCGGCGTCTTATCAAGTGATGATGTTGAATATAAAATAAATGGTTTTAAAAGTTTCAAATTAATTAACAATCCTTCGCTAGGGGGAAACATTGTTACAAAAGCTAGAATAACTAAACAAAATCCAAGTATAAGAAGATTCAAAAGCTTGACAACGAAATCATGTTATAATAGCTATTCAGATGTGTAAAATACGAGTAATATTAAAAAGAATTTATTCTAACCAATAATTATTAAATTATACGATAAAAATTGATATTAAAATTAAAAACTGCCAATTTTAAAATCCAAATTTAATAACTATTAAGTTTAAAAACTATAAAATTACTGAGGAGAAAAGAAAAAATACATATGTTATTCAATTTATTTCTTCGTGTTTTTATTTTTTCTGAAAGGGTTTTTTGTGTATATAAAAACTGTCGTAAATCGCTAACATTTGTTTTTTGACGACTCCATAAAGGGTTATAAATAAAAAAAATAAAATAAATAAATCTCCATAGACGCTTAATCGGACTAGACGATGTCATCTTCCGCTTTAAATTTAGACACCCCAACCTTACACTGACTTGACATCTGTTGAATATAACTGAGATATTGTTAACACCTTACGCCCCTTTTCTTTAAACAATCGCTCTAGCCATTACCATAGTAATCTTAATTTCAATAATGAATATGCTTATAAAACGCGTAAACCT
This sequence comes from Acanthosepion lycidas, assembly GCA_963932145.1. NCBI lineage: Eukaryota > Metazoa > Mollusca > Cephalopoda > Sepiida > Sepiidae > Acanthosepion > Acanthosepion lycidas. The sequence continues at coordinate 104,732,673 of OZ010585.1, forward strand.
CATAAATACGTTATTCCCCAAAACTTTCGCTTGAAGATGGAACAGGGCTTAGTACTTTAATTCAATTTAATTCAAATAATTATATTGAGGTTTTCGGCTCTTGTTTTGAAACATGAGAACTCTTATGTAGCGTGTTGGAATCATATTTTTAAATAAATAATTATATTGTTATATATATATACATATATATATATATATATATATATATATATATATATATATATATGTGTGTGTGTGTGTCTATGAGTGTGTGTATTCATACTGGACTAATTGTGGGTAGGTATATGAAAAATTTGAAACATTTCTTAGTAACGGATTGATGATAATTACTTATGATTTTTTAAACAAACTAAACAACAACATTAGAGATTTGAAATTATTTAGGAAATAGAAAATAATAATCCATTTTTCTTTCCTAGATATCATTTACTTCACAGTGAATACAATCTAAGTCTAAATGTCTACTAAAAATTCTACCAACACCGCAACGCTAATTTAAGATCCGAATGATTTCAAGGTTTCTAATCAAGAGCAGTTAGAATTTTCAGGATTGGATATTTAATTACTGAAGAAATCTACCCAGAAAATACATTTGAAGTACTGCAGAGCTTCATAAATAATACACACATGAAACGCCTAGGATTCTAAATAAAATATATGAAAATAAAAGATGTTTATTTTTCTCAGCATTGCACTTAATGCAACTTTACCATGTTCTGCCATGTCCTCAATCGATACGACACAAAAAAATAAGAGGGACATCTGAACTTGATATCTTTTAATTAAATCTACAGTAGGCACAGTAGATTTTAAAACAATAAAAATCAACACTTACCAAGTGAAATTCGATTTTTCCTCAAGATTTAAAAAATAAATTATTTTCGTATTTGAAAGACGCACAAGTTTAGTAGATAAAATGGTTTATTTAAGCAAAAAAGTCAACGATTTTTCCACTGAAGCTAATTAGAAATTTAGAACTGAATTCCTGTTATTTCGAGTCTATTGTTATCATGATAGACATTACACACACACACACACACACACACACGCATATATATATATATATATATATATATATATATATATATATATGTGTGTGTGTGTGTGTGTGCGTGAAGCTTCAAATATCTAATGTTACAAATAATTTTTTTTTTTTTTACTTCTACACTAAACAAAACAATAATCTAAAACAAGTAGAAGGAGTTTACTCCATCGCCGGTAATAATTGTATCAAAAATATATAGGAGAAACCTCAAGGAATCTAAATAAGTGACTATATGAACACAAAAGGGACATCTTACAAAATGATACATCAAATGGATTGATTGTCCATCGTAGCATAAAAATGCTACTCTGATCATAGGCGGAAACAATTCACTAAGACGAAAATTTTTAGAGAGTTTCTAGATTGCAACTACATCTATTGTAAATGTGGGTCCTTATATCATTTCACCATTCCTGGCAGATCTTCTATTAAAACGGTGTGGGATATCTAATAACAACAGTAATGGAAGCAAAAAGAAACAGAATCGAAATGAAATCGGCTAGATTTAAAAAAAAACAAAAAAAAAAAACAGACAATCTACGTCACACGAAAACATTTTCCAATTTGTCATACATTTTTCACAATATTGTTCTTTATATATATATATATATATATATATATATATATATATATATATATATATATATATATATATATATATATATACAAACACACACAGATACATATATTTATATATATATATATATAAATATATATATATATATATATATATATATATAATTATTTCTTTAAATATGATTCCTTCGCTACATAAAAGTTATCAAGTTTCAAACAAAGGAGCCAAAAACTTAAATATAATTATTAAAATTAAATTGACTTAAAGTATCAAGGTCAGTTCCATCCTCAAGCGAAATTTTGGGAATCAAATAAAATTTAGGCTCTACTTTTGTATTGAGCACTGTTTTTTAAAAATAAAACCAAAAATACTAAAGAACTTAGGATTATTTACCAAACGTGTTCTTTCCTATTTTTCTATTTGCCCCCCCCCCTATATATATATATATATATATATATATATATATATATATATATATGTACTGGAAGCAAACATTTTTTCTAACATCTTTCATTGAATACGCCCGGTAAGAAATATTGAATTAAGTTTTTCCAGCATCCTAACAGTTTTCCGTTTTTTGAGGAGTTAATATATATAAAAATTTCCATAATTTTTGTTTTCCCAATTCGGTCAATTCAGTAGCCATTTTCAAGGGTGTTTTTTTCCCTGGTGTTGTTATTTTTCCTCATGTTTTGGCTGTTACGTTGTAAAATTTTTTTTTTTTTTTTTTTTCTAAAAGGGAGCGTTCATTCCGAGCTCTCATGGGCCGGTCGCGAGTAGAATTCGCGTGACCATTTTTCTATTTTTTATTTTTATTTTTAAAAAAACTTTCAACACTGCATTTCCACTATTACGTACTGTAAGGTTGATGTTGGCAGGAGAAAATATTTTGCTATGTAGGGTTTCTCGAATAGCAAGATGTTTCGAATAATGTAATTTACATACGATTCTTATATCTTTATATTCCTAAACAGCTACAATTATTTATTATTTTTTATATTAAGTATATTCAATAAAATCAATTATAAGCACTGCCACAATGTGCTGACTGCATTTGTAAAATAGAACATTACTATAACTCTGGATGCATGCATAAGCAATTCATCTAAAAGTAGAATAAAATTCATTCTTGATAATAGCCAAAAGTATAGACGAAAGCGCTGGTAAATATTCAGGCAATTTTTATACAATTTGTGTACTGAAAAGAAAAAATATATATATACGAACACACGAGAAATTAAATTAAAAAAACTCAACCACCACACATTGTCAGATTGTCAGTTGTTTTCAACGAAACATGCATCAAAGGGGGATTGCTGCTCAATTAAACTATATATATATATATATATATATATATATATATATATATATATATATATATATATATATATATATATACCGGCTGTAACAACAATCAAATCATGTAACAGCAAAATTGTCCATTTGTAAGATTAAGCTCTGAACCGTTGAATGTTTAAAGATATCTTACTGGAACTTTTATAACACTACTGGACTCTTCTTTGAGCAATAAGAATATATAATTGCTATATATAATTGCAAAACAGAAGAATCGGGATCAAATCGTCCATAAATGAAAATTAAACATTAATTAATCATAGCTAGGTTTCGGACGCTCATAAATGATTGATATAAAGTTCACACAGACACACACACACACACACTCACACACACACACACACATATATATATATATATATATATATATATATATATATAGCACTCCAGCATCCTTTTCCAACTTACTGAAGATGATCTTCGCTCTCTCTAACCGTCTAGCTTTCTGTCCTGGAGTAGCAAAGTGTCTCACAGGTTTCCCTTATGATTTCAATTTCCAATCTCTCTTACATGCCTGACGTCTTATGGATTGAGCCGCATCTTTTTTAATTGCTCACCTTAGCACTAAGTTGAAATGATGATTCTTCTTCTTGTGACATCTTCATCCAATTGTCTTCTTTACTGATTTAAACTTATTCACCGTTCTCTTGATGTTTCTTGAATGAACTTTGATGATGGAAACCAGTGTATGAATTTTGGTACAATTACTAAAGGCCTGAATGATTTTTTTCCTCCAACCATTCCTCATTTGAGAAGACAGTGGCGCTGACACAAAACGATATTAACGTTTTTCCCTTTCTATTTGTATAACTCAAACGGATTTTTCATTACGACACATGATTTCAAGATGGTTAGATGTCTTATGTGAAGAAACTGTAAAAAAGGAACTCAATCAGTTTAGTGGCATTTTAAATCTTAAAGAATTTGCAGGATGGATAATTACGCTGTGACAAGATTTGAACAATTTTCCTGTTACACCATATATATATATATATATATATATATATATATATATATATTGAGGAGGCACGGTAGAGTAATGGATAGTCGGGAGCCGAGTTCGGATTCCAATCGAATGCATTACATTCACTTACGTGCTAATACCCTTGGAAAAGGTGTGAATTCTCTTCTCCCTCGAGCTATGGGTAAATAGCAGGACGGACTGGGTTCTGTAGCCTTGGATGGCAACTGGTCTAGGAGAAGGACAACTCTGAATTCAAAACTTGCGGAGGGTTTTTGGGGACCTTGTGGCACTTAATGCTCCAGGTCTCTGTATTCGGCCCTTCAAAAAGGGTGGATGGTCCTGCACGAAACCTTCACCACTTTAATCAAATCTCATGTGCTGTTGTCGGGCTGTCGGTTTCCTAGGAACTTATCTGCTTGACCTTCATACGTCGAATTCGACGGGAGAGTCGAGTATATATATATATATATATATATATATATATATATATATATATATATATATATACACACATCTTTACTATAAAAGACAGGATGTGCGTATGTGTAACGAATGCACGGCCGCGATTTTCGACTGATTTGTACCAAAATTTACATGCATATGCTCCAAGTTAGCAGGAAGGCCAAGACCGACATTGCATTTCCCAACTCCCATCAATAGTGGGAATAATCGACTTTTTCATGCTTCCACGGCAGTTTTCATGTCGTTTGCGGCCATTTTCTACTGGCCACAGTGAGTGACTATAGCTGGCCGCCACGAATAGGCAGGAAGATTCTATTGGCCAGCGTGAGAGCCAACAGCTGACTGACACGAATGTTAACTAGCATGCTAGCACGCAAAAAAAATTCGTCACAAGTGGGAAAAATTTAAATCTGCATGGCACTTTACTCCAGTTGGCTCATTAGTTACAAGTCCTTTTTTTAAAGCTGATCGTTTTGTGTTCAATTTGTTTAGTTCTTTTTTCGTAACAGATTTAATTTTTAGTATAGAGCTTAGAAAAAATTCGCGTGAAATATGCAAGAAGTAAGGCATGTAGCAACATCAGCACGGCAAAGGGCTCTCCTTTAAAGGCAAGGAAGACCAAAAATATTTTAAGTCAAGTGATAGCGATTGCTGTATGAGTCGTACAATTTTTGAATCAAGCACGGGCAACGCCGGGCCATCCTGCTAGTATATATATATATATATATATATATTTTGGGGCAAGTAAATATAGATTTAAATGTAGATTTAAGCGTATATAGTTTTGGAGTCTTTGATAAGATACTTATAGTTTTGTTTCGATTCGAAAATCTTCCTTCTACTCCCCGCTAAAAAATTTTCCCACATCTTTTATTTTAATCTAATTCAAGTATTCAAATATATTTGAAGTGTTGTTTGTTTGTCATCTTTCTTCATTCACTGCTTCGTACTTGATGTGTTTCTATTAGGTTGGTGCAAAAATAATGTCGTTTTTTGACGTTAAAAATACGTCAAAAAACGACATTATTTTTGCACCAACCTAATAATTGTTTGGAGGATAAGAAATTACACTTCAGCTTTCTTTACGGAAAATAATTCTAGAACTTCTAAGCATGTTTGATCTCTGAATTTCTTTTCATGCCTTATTGAGCTTTGCAAACGCGTAAAATAAAAATGCGTGCTTTTGTAGCTATTTTGATTAATAGTTAGAAAACTAGTTCCTTTAAGAAAACAGTATATATTTGATGAAAACATTTTCACCAATGTTGAAAGAAAAACAACAGAAATAATTACATCCATAAAAGTGTGTGGCATCAAGATATCTCGATGTATGATCCGATAGAATCTTACAGAAAAATAACTTATACAGTGCTTGTAGAGTCGCCAGCAACTGTTTGCATCCGCGTATCGAGATCATTATCCCACCACTAATTCTGTTTCTCCCTTCTGGTATCGGTGGCAGAAATGGCTGTGAAGGCCCAACCTTCTCCTGTAGAAAAGCGAAGTACAACAGAGTATGCCGAAGCCATTCTCATGAAATTCATTGGGGTGGACAATATTGCTCGACGGAGAAACCCACACGCTTGATCATAAGCGTCTCCCTCGAGGCTCGATTGTTATTGAGACAGTCGAGATCTGTCAAACCCTGTTGCATCGAACTGTCGGGTGTTTGGTCTTTCAAGGTCCGCCTTGGTTACGCCAGCTTGACTGGCGCTGCCCTCTTCCGTCGGTCTGTTCGTTGAGATCATATAGATCTTTGCCTATTCCGCCGTTGAGGTTTTCGGTTGTTGATCATGTTCAATCTGGTTCATACTCCTCAACCTTACCACCATTGGTAGCCCAACAGGAGCTGAAACTCCAGGTGGCTTCGCTGAGAGAAATACTGGGACTGGCAATCCCTCTACCATGACAAGGAACGACCATATATATTTTATACTGGATGTCTGAGTGTTTGTAGAGTCGATATTAAAAGAACAGAAATAAGGTCTTTTTTTCCCTATCGTTTTTACACAAAGTGTCGTTTATCGTCGTTCAGATTGAAAATGCACGCGCCAGCCTGGCAAGGGAGCTAAGCTATTTTCAATAAATTCAACCTAATCAGAAATTTAGGATTAGTTTTGTTTGGTTTATTTTGTTTTACGGTATATCAACCTCAATGGGTTATTTTAATGCTGACAACATTTTTTATTGCTGGTAATATTTTGTTTTGTAAAAAATCTGTTTCTGGTAATATTTTTCCTTCAGAATTGTAGTGCTGGTAATAATTTTTTTTCAAAAAAGTATTGCTGGTAATAGTTAACTATTTTCTCATAGCTGGGACCCTAACAGGTGCTACTACCCTGGGTCAGAGTAGACCTGAGAACACCAGCAATTAAGAGGTGGTTCCACATTCCTCAAAACCTTCTAATCAGAGGCATTGCTGCTGGATGTAGTTTACCATCTTACCCAGGACGAAAATTTAGAATTGAACGAGTTGTATTCCGTTTCATTTCACAGAGAAATCGTCATCGACAATGCGACGTGGTATAATGGTGTGTCTTGCTAGACCAATTACGACTGCGTAGTGAGTTCAGCCCTCACTGAGAGCTGCACTCTTTCGGCCTTGTGCCATGTCTAAAGTACGCTCAGCAAACCTCCATAAGAAGAGCGTCCTGGTGTCCAACAAAAAACGTTGAATCGAGGTGAATGATCCTTTCATTATCTGCATACAGTATGCATCTCGCCAGTGCTACATACGGTTTTTAAATTAAGGGTTGTCCTTCTCTTGGACTGGTTGCCAATCAAGGCTGACAAACCCTGTCTGATCTACTATTTACCGTAAATAAGACTGATTCATATCTTTCTCATGGATATTTGCGAGTAAACAGATGCAACCAACTCAAAGGAATTTGAACTCGGCTCTTCAATTTCTTATTGCGATTCGCTATACATTACGCCACCTGCATATCTAAATATTGATGGGATGCTTGTTACGTGAAGCGGTGCCAATAATATCTGTGAACGAAGATGATTGGTATTTAATAAGATTAATTAACACGTATACGAAACACAGGGCTAGAATGGTCAATGATTAGATGGAGTGCCTCGTGAGCATGGCATTCTGACAGAGATGGATTTGCCTTTGTCTGGGTTTTGGATATGAGTTCAAAACAGCGCGAATTCACCAAAAAGGACGCAAGAATTTTGAAGCATCGATACGACTCCCACACCCAGATTGGCGACTGGCTAAGATCACGCGCAGAGAGTCGCTGAGCCAACGTGCGACATGCGTTCCTCTGATGTCATTCCTTCAACTGCCTCATAGATTCCCAGCTGTCATCACTTTCTCGTAATAAAACGAATGAGAAAAAGAAACCGTCCTTTTATTTTATATCATTTTAAAGAGTAGCGTGGGGACCCACGGACGACACAGAACGCAACTTTATGTTAGTAGCGTCTGATAATAATACGATATTAAAATTTGCTCACGTAAAATTATTATTCTACTGTGGAGGATATGAGGTTTCAGCGAAATTCACTGAATGTCCAATCTTCTTGTGAGGCTGCGAAGAACTCCCTGCTTTCTCCCATGTGGGTCCGGCATTTATATAACTTCAAATCATGTTTTTTCTTTGTGTAAATCCTAAATTCAGCTAGACCACTTCCTGTTTATATAGGCGCACCCTTTGATTACACACTTGATGAATATAAGGCACCCTCTAGAAAAAAGGTTCCTGATGGAAATTATATTGATCTAGGTCTGGCATTTACTCGTGTTTATCATATACTATATATATATTTCTGTGACCAAGTAAATGGTTAAGAAATAACAAACAAGACTTTTCAGATAAAGTGTATTGAATAGTAAATACAAGATAAGTGTGTTACACGACCTTGGAGTGTGTGTCGTTTGACCAGCGTTCAGTCTTTATTACTGTTCCCCCGAGGCTTACTTTCTCACTAATTTTATAGTAAGTGGAAGAGTCCACAATAGACTCATTAGAAGGAGGAAACCACAACATATATGCAGATAGAAAACAAGTCTGGCCAAGATGTGCTTTTTTAATTGTTTTTTCACCTGTACAGCAAGACGATTGTATATAGACATATCAATATTTATAAAATGGACGCAAATTCAACAACATACACTATGCAAGCGACAAGATGTTGATGACAAGCCTAGAGAAAAAAGAAAATCCTATTAGCAAAGTTAATTGTGAATATGAAACGAATATACAAACCATTCTTTAAGACGAGAAAATCAGCAAGAGAGACATGGGAATTATGTTATGGGGACGTCAAAATCAAGCAGAAATTTAACTTTTTCTTTTTTCTTTAATCAATTCATCAGAAACAAGGCTATAATGCCATTAAGATGCAAAGAGGAAACTGGAGTGTAAGTTAATGATAAAGTTTAAAAGAAACTGGAAATTCATCCCAAACAGGAAGTTGCATAGTATAGTACCAACAACGACAAAAACGGATAGCAAATGTAACTGAAAGAGAATATAAAGACCATTACGAAGACGATGTTCCACAATACTTCGGGCAAAAGGCTAGGATAGAAACCCTCATTAATTCTGGAAAGCACAACAAAGTTTATTACATCTAAGTAAATATTTTTCCGAAAAATTCTTTCAACAGAAAGATTTTACAAATTAAAACCGTCTGTAACACAACTACATTTATATATGTTAAGAAAATATCGTTTACTATTTGAACCATTAACTTTATTTAGGAGAGTAGGGTAGATTGATTTTCACTTGTTTTAGAAAATCAACATTATATTCATTTTGAAATCTGAGGTGTGATGCGATTAGCATTGACACCACAAATTATATTCATAGCTTTTGACAGTTTCTGAGAGTTTAGTTTTAAAGATCATCTGATAACAAAATGAAAAGAAATACATAATTTCCTCAGGTTTTGGATTACAAACAGATTTCAAAATGTTATTATTTCAAGAATAAATCCAAATAAAGTTGATATCTGTATTATTAGATACATTAAATGAACAATATATTGAAACCAGAATTCTAATTATGAATCACCACAAACATATAATTTTTTTCTTTACAATAAGTAAAAACTGTATAAAAAATTGTAAAAGATTACAAAAAAAAAAGTTAATCAATGAATAAGATTTGCCATTTTTTAGATTGTTAGTTCAATTAATGAAAACAAAAATAAGATAAACGTTTATACAACCCATAATACTGCAGGGCACAAATTATGCAACAAACTGTTTATAATTTGCATTGTTTATTGAAAATCACACTAACACTGGTGCACAGTATAACTTACAGAGTGGGATTTATAAGTTACAAGTCGCCATTTTGTATTTCATAATTTCGCCCATGCAAGTTGTTTGCTTTTGCTTTTTGTCGACTGAACGGTATAGCAGCACCAGTTGTGCACCGTCTTTGAGAAAAAGGTTGAATAAATTTACTCTTTATTATTTCAAGATATTTTTGTGTAATTTTGGTAAATATATATGTTAAAATGAGATGTCAGTGTTATTTTCATTTTTGCGTAATTTAGATGACAATTTATATACATCGTTACCTGTATTACATTCTAATATCGCTAAATTGTTCAGTATATATTCCCTTTGAAGTAAATGACAGTCTTATTTGATTGCACAATGATTTAGTAATAATTTAGGCTTTTACTGATCACCTGAATGAAATTACAATGCTACGATTTTTACCCTAATCTTTAAACCCATTTCCTCAAAAACGGTAAATTGGAAAATAATATTTTGTATCACCATTTAAAATGTAAAACTCCAACCTTCCGATTGAGTGCAATATCACTGTAATGACAAAAGTACGCAGGTGTAGGCTTTAAGAAAGTTTTGTTCAACTGTGTATATATAACGCTCGCGTGTTGATTCCTTTTATAGTCCCAGTAAACAGAAATAGCTCTCTCAAAGAGGAGAGTAACAAAACAAGGATAGACCACTCTTGATTATTCCTAACGATCACGTTTCTAAAAACGACCTGCCCTATGAGGACAACACTTCTCAACAATTCTTTACTTTAAGTGGCACATATAGAATACCTAAAACTCTGGGGAACACGTTACATTTTAAGAAGGGAAGTTAGTTCTGAAATTTTAAAATACATTTTGATGTAGCATTCCAAAAGAAGATTAGCGATACAGTTTTAATTTTAAAGCTTTTTATAAAAAAAAAACTGTTTTTTTTTCCAGAGAAACCGATAATGATTGATTTAAATCCCTTAGAGCACGATTAAAATAAAGCATAATCCAAGCCTTCTTAAAGATTGCATAATACATCCAGCTTAAAATATCAAATAACAAAATTTCGACTTAATAACCCAAGCCATGTATTTGGTGTCTCTAACGTTTTAAAAATAAAGATTTCTAAAAATATAAAAATAATTAATAAATTACTATTCTGTTAACTTGGTGCACACCTGTCTGACTTTTAGAGGAATTAGTGCAGTCAGGCACAGGCGCCAAAAGCTCCTCAGGCGATCGTTATTGGAGACTGAAAAACAAACTTATCAGGAGAATGAACAGGGAAGTGAATTGCCACCAGATCGCGAACATTTTTTGTGTACAGCATGTGATTTTTTTCCTTTGAATCCTGAAACCTGATCAATAGCCGATTTGTTATATGACATGGGTTTTGTTGTAAATTTTACTTCTTTTAGATTTCCTTCTTCGCCCAATGTACAGAAAGTCTAATAAAGAAGGATGTTATTCAGAAAACGAGAACTATATTAAAGAGTTCAAACATACACCCAGAAACAAACAAAAACGTGTATGTGTGATCTCCTATACGATAGTAAATGCCGGACTTTCTTCTCACAGATGAAGAAGAGACTTGAAAGAACATAGATGTCATACTGCAGACGAATGCTGTGAATAACATCGAAAGAGCATTTGGAAAATAAGAAAGTTTTAAGGAGAATAGGAAATACGAAGAAAGTGCTGCTAAAAATCAGAAAGATACGGATGAAATCGCTGGGCTACATAATGAGAAAAGTAGGCTTGGAGAATTTAATATTCACAGGTCATATAAAAAAAGGAAGCAAAAAACATCAAGCCCACTACCTGACAAGCTTGATCAAATGAATGGCGTAACAAGCACTACAAGCTTGATTCTAATCATGCAAATGTCAGTATGTCACCGTGCCACACCTTTTCAATTCAAGGAATACGTCTCTCTAACTTTCAATATATCATCTTCTTCTATATAATAAATGCCAATGTGGCTGTGTCCCTGTGCGGCACTTTTTCAGCTTTACTCCTAGAGGCCATAGCCCAACATATAATACCATATTCAAATCAGACCAACTCCGTGAGCAAATTAAAAACATTCCGGGCCGAATCCAGCCCCGCCATCTTGAAATTTTGGATTCCCAAGTTTTCATTACTGTGATTGTTTTTGGCGATTTTTGTACGTGCTTTTTTTGCGACGAATTTTTTTTGTATGGTAACAATTTTTATATGTTGGAAATAAATTTGGGAATAATCGAAATTAATTCCGAAATCCAGCGAAATTCACCCATGAAATAAAAACAATTGTTTGTACTGAAAGTAAGGACCTACGTACATCAAATTGTCTTCAAATTAAGTGGTAGCAGAATAATTATCGTTGAACTTTTCAACGGTAAGCATAAATATTAATGCAATACTTAAATGCAGCGATCATTTTTTTCTGCAGCTTATTGTTTCCTATCGCATCTACTCCTGACTACCTATTGTGATGAAGGCTCACTCAAGAGCCCTCCGCAGCAAATAGCTTAAACGCCGCTCTATAGGGAGACTTTTAAGTTAGTATAACATAAAAGACATGGAAAGAGAGGAGCGACAGTGTTCTGAAAGGTCATTAAGCGTAATACGTAATCCATATTGTAAACAGGAGAATAAAGTTATAAAGAGGTAAAAAATATATATATTGCCGAAAAGATTGTAAGTCTATAGTTGATTGTCTGATCAGATTTTTTTACAGGTTACCAACTCACTGTGGGTTATTTAAAGCCGAAACCTGTTTTGGATTGTCTTTTTTGCGAAGGAATATCGTATTAACAATTTTTCTTCAAATACAAGTTCTATTATTTAACCCATAGTTTAGGGAGATGGGGTCATGCCTTTCGCAAGGGTATTTACGCGTAAGTGAATATAACGAATCTGACTGGAATTCGAACTCGGCTCTTCGATTTTTCATTCCGAATCGCTATTCAGTATAGCATCCACACAGCCTGGAAGTCTATAGAGAAACGCACATACGAAAATATTCGAAAATATACGAGAAAACCATGAGGGCATACGGAGATTGACGTAAAAACAATAATGCATGAGATCAGGCAGAAGAAAATTGATCGAACAATCAATTCCTTGGATTATTAAAGAATAAATTAGAATTGGTATAAATCTGTGTATATGGAACACTCCCCTGACAGTAAAGGTAGTATAATCAAAATTTCCAATGAAATATGACTAGATTTCAAATGAACAGCAGATTTCTAATATTAGGTTGGTGCAAAAATAATGACGTAATAATGTCGTCAAAAAACGACATTATTACGTCATTATTTTTGCACCAATCTAATACAAAACTACTTTAATTCAATCACCACGGAGGACTTTTTCTGCCTGCTGAACTCCAGGAAAGCAACACAATGTCTTCTTGGCCTTAGGTTTTCCACTAACATGAATGACTATATCGAATCAATTGCTTCGTTTACTGCAAGTAAAATCGGTTCACTGTATCGTGCGAGATTTTTTTCTCGTTAGAATCCATCTTGTACATTAATAAATCTACCATTTGCTCATGCATTGAATTCTGTTGCCATATCTGGTCTGTTGCTCCTGTTGTACATCTCGAGATTCTTAACAAAATCCAGAGAATAATCTGTAATGTAATCGATCCTGACTTGGCATCAGTATCTTTCTCCTCAATGTCTTTTTGTCTTTTCTACAAATATTTTCATGGAATTTGCTCTGACTAGTTTTTTTTCCTGTTGAATTAACTACATTAATTTAAGTGTGCTACTAGATTGGCAACTTGGTCTAACCGTTTTTACTGCTGCAATAGTGAGATGCACCTGCCATTTCTACTCTAACAGATTTCATTTCACCTGTGAAACTCCTTTCGAATTTCTTACTTCCCTGATAACTACAATCTTCAAAAATTTAAATGCAACGTCAATCTCCATTTCTATCTTCTTGAACGCTAATCCTTTCTTGTCCATTTCTCATTTTTTCTTATTCTTTTTCACTTTCACACCCTCCCCTGCAACACCTTGCCTTCTAGTAGCGCTACAGCTTTGCTTAAAGGGAAATGATTAAAAAGCAAACAAACAAAAGATCGGTTCTTTAGCCATAAACAAGAGAAATCTGTTGGAAAAAGATAAACTTTTAACTCCAGAAAATTCTATTGAACACACGTATTGCACCTGACTGCAGCTAAAGACATGATATGCGGAAACGTTATATTAGCAACGGCATTTGTTCAATGAAGAGCTTTGAATACCTGAGCAAAACTGAATATATTAATGTCACTCCTTAAAGTGACAGACAATAGATTTTAACGTCTAAATAACGTAGGATACGCTGATGACTTTGTTCAAAGTTATAGAAAATACATTTAAAAGTTGTTGATAAAAAATAAGTATATATTGAATAGATTTTAGCGCCTGGACAATGTTATATCCATTAATTAATCATCTCAATGTTATAGACGAAGATTTCCCAACCTGTGTGATATCATCCACCAGTGGGTGATTTCAGTTGTTGGGTGGGGGATGAAAAACTGAATAGAAAATGGTTGGTGATTGGAAATGAGCGATATAAGATTTTGAATATTAAAAATGTATTTCAACATATGCTACCCTCCAAAATATCCAAAAGATATATGCAAAATCTGTGTTAAAAAAAGAGAGTAAATAAGAAAAAATGGATCATATATCTAGATAAGATATTAGGTTGGTGCAAAAATAATGACGTAATAATGTCGTTTTTTGACGTATTTTTTAACGTCAAAAAACGACATTATTACGTCATTATTTTTGCACCAACCTAATAGAAATATTTCCGCAATCAACGTACACTTTGGTGTTTTCTATAGTTTTGAGAAGGCTCATTAACATTCAAAGAAATCTTCAGGCGAAATAAAAATTTTCGGGCGTAAATCAGATAAAAGACCAAGAACAACAAAAAAATATTCGCTGAATGTTTATTAGTTGTTTGTAATGTATATTCTTTTAATTTTACAATTATGAATAAAAAGCATTTAATCGCTTGCAAAGCTAACCATAAAATTAACCTCGACCATAAAACTACATAATGTACAGAGGAACCTCGGTTCTCGAACGTCTCAAATGCCGAACACATCGATTTTCGAACAGAAAATTCACGATGAAAATACCTCGGTTATCAATTTCAGTTCTCGAATAACATGGCCGAATCAAGTTAATCCGAACGGAATCATTTCTGAGTCGAACGCCCTGTTGTATACATTTGTGCGTTGTGCCATGCTTTTCTTTTCCAATTTTATTGTATGATGTCTTTTTTCTCTGCATTAATCCCTATTAGAAAAATAGTTTCGTTACGAACATTTCAGATTACGAACAGTCTTCAGGAACGAGATAAATTCGCGTTTCAATGGTCAAACTTACTTTCATTTCTTCCTTAAGAGCTGCATAAGTCAGCACTATTTGTTATCTATCTTTGGTATTTTTTTTTACTACACCATAAAGTCAGTTTACGAACTAATAACAGACTTTTACCAAAAAATTTTGATATGCTTTTGAATATTTACTTTACAGGTGGGCGATGGAATTTTTTTCCATGTGAAAGTAAGCGATAATGGAAAAATGGTTAGTAACCCCTGTTATAGACAATATATTTACAAATCTTACAGCATTTCTACAAAGAAGGAATTTGAGTTGCCATACATTGTTCGATAATCCCTAAGTTAGAAAGATTAAATTTAAAGATTTTAAAAACTGAAAATATAAATTAAGTGAATTGAGGGGAACAAAAATTGTATATGTGAATGACTCTTCACACGATAAGCAATAGTAGGTTTTAAGATTTTAATAATAAAAAAGATACAATGAAGATATCTGAGGGACCAAACAAATTTTATATTTTAATGACTCGTCACAGAATTCGGGACATTACATGTTGGTTAGTTAATTTTGTTTAGCGGCATATCAACGTCTACGGGTTATTTAATGCCAATTTCTAAATAATTGTACGTAAATTTATGCTTTAATCTACAGATGTTTTGGTTTGGTTTGTTTTGTTTGTCGGCATATCAAGCTCAATGGTTTATTTAATGCCGACAACAATTTTATTGTTGGTAATATTTTTTTTTCAAAAATGTATTGCTGGTAATATTTTTTTAAATATGTATTGCTGGTAAAAATGTATTGCTGGTAATAATTTTTCTTCAAAAATTTATTGCTGGTAATAATTTTTCTTCAAAAATTTATTGCTGGTAATATTTTTTACAAGTATTTTTGGTATTAAAACCTATTTTTACACTTTTATTGTGTTTGGACCCCAATTTGGGGGTTAAATATTTGCCTATATTTAGTACCCTAGCAGATACTACCACCTCGAGTCAGGGTAGACCTAGGAATCCCCGCAATTAAGAGGTTGTTTCACGCTTCTCAGAACCGCCTGATCAGAGGCCTTTATGTTGGACGTAGTTTATCGTCTTACCCAGGACGTGGAATTAGTTTATCGTCTTACCCAGAACACAGATATTTTGCACATAATTTTATATTTTCAGGCTTAAGGTATGTTTTTAGATATATAGTTTGTGGATCATAAAAGTATTGTTAGTAATTTAAAAATATATACTGCTGTTAATTTCACTACACAAATGCAGAGTTGGTAATTCTACGATAAAAATGCATTTTTATATCTTTTTAGTCGTGCATCGATTGTTATTTTACTATAAGAATGTATTGTTGGGGATTTTACTATAAAATGTACCATTGCTTTTTGTTTGGGCGTTCACTAACAGGTGCTACCAACCTGGGTCAGGCTGAAACTGGGAACAACATTAGTTAAGAGGTGATTCCACGCTCTTTAAAACTTCCAATCTCTCAATCAGGTGAATTTTTGTCTGATGTAAGTTATCGTCATACCCAGAAAAGTACCATTAGATTTAAAGAGTTTAACAACTGAAAAGATACAATGAAGAAGCTAAACAATGTAGAATAACCCCCTAAAAATCATAGACAATATTTACAGATGTTAAGTGTTGTGGATTCCGGGTTGAAATAAATACCAATAATAACAATAAATAACAAACGCCAGGAATGAATATATGAAGATAATGTATTAACGTAATAATACAAACTGGTAAAGCAGGTTAGTAGTTCCAGGAATACGTGTTAGTAGCAAAATATATATATATAGTCTTTGGTATTGAAGTATCGCTGTATGTATGTATTACTGAGTCTACGTGCTCGCTCTCTGTGACTCCTACAACGCTGTTATCTCACCCTCACTCTTCCGATTACCTACAACCTTTCACTTTCACTTTCACTCTCGACTCGACTCGACTCGACTCGACTCGACTCGACTCGACTCGACTCGACTCGACTCGACTCGACTCGACTCGACTCGACTCGACTCGACTCGACTCGGTCTCTCTCTTCGGGTATTCACTGGCATTACTATAAGTATACACTGGGTGAGTCCATTTATATAAAATGGGGGAACCTCTCAACATTACAGAAGAAGGAATTTGAGTTGCCAAACATTGTTGGATAATCACGAAATTAAGAAGATTAGATTTAAAAATTTTAACAACGGAAAATATAAATTAAGTGAATTTAGGGGAACAAAAAATTGTATATGTAAATGACTCTTCACAAGATAAGCGATAGTAAGTTTTAAGATTTTTAACACCACCAGGAACAACAACTATACAAAAAACAGTTTTGAGCGTTTGGACAAAAAAGAATCCATTGATATCGTCTGGATATAAAGCACATATTTACAGTTGTAAATAGCGGCAGTTATATAAATGAAAAGTTTTAAGTGTCAGAAAAATGTCGGGTATATTAATAATTCTATTTGAATTTCTATTATTGTGAACATTTTTATGATAATCTTCACCCAGTATAATTCCCAAGAGCCACTCAAGTTAGAGGATAGTGTTGTACGAACAAGAAAAGGTAAAAACGAAGTTCATTAGATTATGTAAGAAAGATAACGGTTAACTCTTGTGATCGAAAAAAACATCCTTCTTGGGAAGAAATTGCTCGAGTGGAACTTCTTGCTACTGAAATATAAAGTGAATGAAGATGATTCATTTTTGTATACGTGGCATAGCTGATGCCAGTTGCTAAGGTCAGAGCTGGTGGAACCAAGGATTGTAGATCGACAGAACGCGGGTCAAGGATATATCGATAGAGAAGCGGAATCTTCGCGGAGTCTTGTTTGTTGGAAAGAGGTTGTAGCGTGGAAGAATAACTCATCGTTACTCAAGGCCACGTAGAACTCAGATAGGTAAGTGAGGACAAGTCTATATATAGTAATGTTGCATATTTCTTCTCTTATGGGGAGGTCATGGCCACTGCGCCAAATAAGCAAAATGTTGTATAGACCCCTCGTTCTGGGGGTCCTTGGTTGTCGAGGTAGATTCCATAATAACGTTGTATCTTCTCTCGCTCGTCTTCTCCCGGCTGGCTGTCGAAATGTTTTTTGAGTCAGGAGATGAAAGGGAAGATCAACAAAAGGGATTTTAAACTTATCTTTTTTTATTAAGCACGTCGACGTGTAGATTTTTAACAAGACAGTCGGGTCGCTTTATCAATCTCACTGGGGAGCAAATTGCTCGAGATACGATATAACCACGTCTACTATGTATGACGTGTAAAAACACCCTGAAAACATTTTCTAACTCTAATATTCCCACTCTAGTTTTAACCCAATCAAAAACGATTTCCTTGATTTTCCTGTATCTGACCTCAAAGGTCAAAATGAGAAAGTCAGAGGAAAATGCAATTCTCTACAAAATAATAGTCCGCTAGACTATTATTAGACAATAGTATTGAGTATTGCTATTGTTAAATAAACATCATAGACTGGCCTATGATGTCATTTAACAGTAGCAATACTCAGTCTTTTAGTTGGGTCTTTGATATGTCCCGGAAAGGGATATATTTGTTCGAAGTAGCAAAGTGGTTGTTGACTACTGTAACCGGGTAGGACAATCTAGCAGGTAACCGTAATGAACTGGTCCTCGTCGTAGTGGTAGGCAATAGGTGTAGACAATAGGCGTCGCGCGTGTACCTCCACATCAGTCTGTATTTATGGCTGAAACCAGCCAATCATATTCCTGTGAGGGGGAACCAGGTGTATACATATTCATTACATCAGTCTTACTACTCTTGGAAAGATAGAGTATTTTAAGGGAAAGAATCAGAGCGGAACTGGAAGCGGTACAATGAACCGATCATTTTCCCATCATCTTTAGCAATAGATCGGATATATGGGTTTCACTTGGGGGATGAGAAGAGCTTGATCCCCAATAAATGTTCAAGACAAGGAGCCTTCTTGAGAGAACACCAATCCATCATGATAGGTTAAAGTTTGGGGTCTGCTCGATGATGTTGATGTGCACTATTACTTTGGTTTTGACTATATTGACTTTTACAATCCAGTCCTTGCCTCAGTTGAGCCACCTGGGTTAGGTCAGAGGAGAGATGAGCTGCCAGATTCTGGTTATCTATATTTTTTTGCTGTGCATAGCAACTAAACAAAGTGATTTGAGCATCTCGATAATTTTGTATACGCTGATGAAATTTCTTAGAGACATGGACAATGTGACAATTTATGGGATGATTTTGGTGAGATAATTTGTTCAATCCTTATGATTATTATTATTATTATTATTATTATTATTATTATTATTATTAGTAGTAGTAGTAGTAGTAGCATTCTTATTAGTAGTAATGGTAGTAGTAGTAGTAGTAGTAGTTTTTACATTGGTTATTTAAATATAAATTCCCTAGATATATATTAACTTAGTCCTGGTTATGACATTAAACTTAATCTGGCTGCAAGGGGATGAGAGGTATTGAGAGGCTTGGAGTCACCTATTATTTGTTGTTCACAGGTTCACCCTGGCCAGCGGTAGTAGCACCTGTTAGGGACACAGCTATAAGCAAATAGCGAACTACCATACAAAAACAAAACACTATGAAAGTAGAAAAATACATTTTTATATAGTAAAATTACGAGAAATGCGTATTCATCGTAAAATTACTAACCATACCTATTTAATGGAAAATTACTAACAACACATTTTATCTGAAGGTGAAAGTATGCAATTGCGTTCGAAATAGGTAGATATCGGCATTAAATAACCCCTGTAGGTTGATATACCGCTAAACAAAATCTACCAAACCAAGATATATATTAATTTAGTTTAATATATCTGTTTATTATTTAATACAAGACGAAATTGAGTCACCGCTTCATATTCAAAATAATCATACATTTATACTAGTTTACGGAAAACAATATTTTGTTAATTTCTACTATTATTAGAAGGTTTTTATATATGAGGCTTGCATTTATTATATTACTATGTGATGGCAACTTGGTTTCACAGTTTTACTGTTGAACTAGCTAAATGTAAACTCATGTTATATTCTGTCTCTATTCTCGCACTTCTCGCTTGTGGATCTCACTTCCTATTTTTTTGTTTCCATGCCAATCTCCATCTTTTGATTTCCTGAAATCTGTTCATTTATTGTCCTTTCTTCACACTAAAGTACATTGATTTTCATTTACTCCCAGTAAACACTTGTGTTCTGATGGCATTATCGGCTTACTTGAGGTGCAATAGCTAAAACGAATAACTAATCAAAATTTTAGATAATAGCAATAGAAGACTGGTCATCCAATTTCTGACCAGTATAATCTTATATTAAAGAAGATTTTTTTTGTCTTTCACCAGCATGACTGATGCCAACCTCCTGGAGGAGGTCATTCTAAACAGTTTTTCTTGCCAGAATCTATTTTCATATTTATGAGTCTACCATTCGAATATGTGTTATTAAAAAAAAAAAAATTGGTTGGTAGGAAAATAAATTCCTACTCGAATCTGTTCCCGCTGACAGCTAACTTGGAAACCGGAACAACGCTTCGCTAGGGACTCTATTCCTGCACACCGTAAACAACAGTACTATCGCTCTTTCTCTGGAACACGGATGTAACCTTCACTAGTGATATAATGGAATAAGCATACCCTTGAGTTCCCCCTCACTGGAATATGATTGTCTGGTGTCCGTCATAAATACAGACGGACGTGTAGGTACTACAAAGTTTAATTCTATTACGACGCCCATTGGACTAGGCCATCCGCTATCCTATTGGTCTACACCTATTACCTGCGACTACGACAAGTACCAGTCGATTACTGCTATCGTGTACTACTTGGTTACAGTAGCCAAACACACTTAGCTACTTCGATCAAATTCCGAGACATATCAACTAGTCTCAAACGACAAACTACGCCTGAAACAAACAGTCTGCTCTTTTTATTCTTCCTCGGTCTCGGGCAAGAAAGCGAGATCTCTCGCCTCGTTCTCGCCAATAACGCATGCGCTGTGTCATTTCAACATTGATTTGCCAAAGTTCGCTTTGCAGGTCTATAATGTCTACAAGGACATGTACAGACAATTAGCCTTCTCTTGCTTCGGCGAGATATGTCTCCACCACAGAATATTACTGCCACACATGTTTTGGCGCTTCTGCTCTGTATATAAAGATTCGCAACAGAATGCAAAGAATCGGCAACGTTGTTGATCCAGACCTGGCATCTCGGCTTTAGTCACTTTCACACCAATAAAACAGTTTACGTGTGCCTCTTCTATAAATAGCTTCACGGTAATTCGTTCAATGAGATTTCCTTTTTTTTTTTGTAACTTCACGAATTCAAACGTAGTCCCAGATTGAGAGCATGTCTCATAATTCCACTGAGGAAATTCCTAGTTGTAACCGTTTTAAGCTAACAGCTCTTCTCGCTTTCTGAACTCTCTTCCGGTTTCCGGCTTTCCTCTGAACTAAGATCTTCAAAAATTTAAATGCAGTGACAATTTTTCTCTTTTGTCTCCCTAAATCACTGTTCTTTTATTGTCCTTATTTCTTTCACTCTCAGTAAGCCATTGCATCCGATCGGCTTTTATTGCCTTTCTTGGCGGTGAAAGGATTTAAAAAGATAAAAAAGATCATCTTTGCCAACAAAAATGGCGAATACACACACACACACACACATATATGTATATATATATATATATATATATATATATATACATGGATAGATAGATAAACCTAGTGAGCCAGACAAACCTACCCAGGTTTCCCCTAAACGGATCGTCAGGGAAAGAATGGCTAACGAGGTAAAGAGAAACGCATATTTATAGGCGACAGTTAAAATTATACCACGTGACCAAAGAACCACAAACACAAATACCTAAGTGGGTGGTAGGGTAAATATTTATAGAAGAAAAGTTGGGAGGGAGGGAAAAAAAAACAGAAAAAAAAAAACTAACATTAAGGTGGAATGACAAATAAGCGGGAAAACGTCTAATTTAGTAGCCAAGATTTTTTATGTCTACATACGTTAAGGATTTCAGTTTTGGAGTTTAATAGCTGGTTAGGTTGATCATATAAAGCTATGGCTAATTTCTCCTCTGCACATAATTTACAAAATTTATGGCCTGCTTTATATTTGGAGCATTTTTTTTAATATTTCCCATTTAAGGATGGGGTCTATATTATCTTCTTGTTTGGTTTTACATACATAAGTAGATAGCGTGGTGCTATGTTTAATTTTTTCGTTTTTAAAACTACTCGTGTGGTTATAATATCTTTTTTTTAAATTATCCTGAGTAGCACCTATATATGTTTTAGGGTAGGTATCCTCACTATTTTTGTAAATTTTCACTTGATAAACCACGAATTCTTGCTGACATTTTCCCTGTAATTCGAATTCGAGGGTTTTTCGAGACGAGTTTAGTTGTCTATATTTGTATGTATATATATATATATATATATATTATATATATATATATATATATATATATATATATATATATATATATATATATATATATATATATATATATATATTGTATTGGACTTAATCGGGTTTATGGAAATTATTTAAAATAGAACGATGATTCGATTCATTGTTAATGTAACACCCAATTCGTTATCTGTGATTATTTATCCCTCCTTCACCGAAAATCTGCCAACGCCCGCTATCAGTTTGGCTAAATAATGTTGTATTAGCCCTAACGAAATTAGAATTCCGACCAATTCAGATTATCTACTAACTCCAGCAATTAGAAAATGTTTCATAAAAAATAAAAAGAAATATATAAAAGCATTAAAACTAGGCAACGACAAAATAAATACAGAATATTTAGAAAAAATGAAACAAAAAAGGTAAAAATAGCGTAATGTGTTCTGGTTTAACCCCCTTAAAATCATAATGAACAAACGAATATTGGAAGAATTTTTCTAAATTTAATTAATAAACACTTCAATCATTCTGCAGTATTGAAGAAGATTTAAAAAAAAATAATGTTAACATCAGCTATAGCTGTGTTAGAAACATGGAAAAATCGATATCCCATCATAACTATATTATTTTGAATAACTATATCATCAACAAAAAAAATTAAAACACACAACGTTAATTAAATTTACAAAAAAATAAATGAAACTGCTGAAAAAATACAATTTTCCCCGTAAACAGGAAATCTATGACAGAAAATAGCATACATTCCGGTAGCGGTTTCAAATTCGATATTGAGTCAACTGAAAATCCTTGGAAATTCCGTTTTTATCATCATGGTATGACTTTACGCAATGTCAAATACATGGATAGCACTGCTCTCTCCAAATATTTCTGGCAATTAAAAAATGGTGGTAATACACCCATTATCACGTGGGATAATATAGCTAAAGCCAAATCTTACAATGGGGAAGGCTATAGATGTAATTTATGCCTTGTAGGAAAATTAGTTATCTTAAAACACTTCAATAATACTAATTTATTAAACAAGAGAAATAAATTGATGGTCACATGTAGACATAAAAATAAATATCTTTTGAAATACGTTGATCCTGATAAATTTATGCAGTAGATTATAACTTTTTCTTTTTTCAATTTTATTCTATTTCCTTATTTTATGTCACGCATATATAATTTAATTTTGTTTTATAGTTATAACATCGTTTATTTTAATTCATTTTTAAAATCATTTAATCGCCGTTTATTTCAAATATAAAATAAAACCAATAACCCACGTTTATTTTAAATACAAATTTAAAAACTAATGTCCGTATAATATAAAGACTGCGCCAATTTTGCGTTAAACATATATATTTTATTAAAATTTAAATTATGTAACGGTCAGTCTTCACTCAATTCCTGAATATTGCGTTGTGCATTAGACTGCAAGTGAAGTAAAAATGTATATTTATTAATATATACTTAATAACTCTGTTATATTACATCGATAACTATTTCATTAATACCAGCACTATATGCCCAATATCTTATATATAATATATATAGAGAGAGGGAGTGATAGATAGATAGATAGATAGATAGATAGATAGATAGATAGATAGATAGATTCTGTTTATACATTATTTTTTATACAATTTATCGAAGTAAATGCTCTGTTTTTAATTAATCAATCGAGAAAAATCGTCGAAGACTGTGTGTTTAAAAGTAGTAATTTGGACATTGCTAACCAGATACTTCTCTGAAGTTAAAAAGTATAGTACGTCAGCTCAAATGACAGTTTTCCTATAGAAATACAGCTTTGATTCCTTTCAGAGACCACATATTTTATGCGAAATTTCTCGAATATAAAATATAAATAAATATAATTAATACTGTTTTAATTTTAAACAGAGCATTTACTTAAATAAGCTGTATTCATAAAAAATATCGTATAAACAGAAAATATATCAAATAATTGTCACACTTAATCCATTTTATCATACATACATACATATGCAAATATATATATATATATATATATATATATATATATATATGAAGAAATATAGTCTTAAGATGTCCTATATTTATGGGATAATGTGCTCAATATCAGAGATAGAGCGTTTGTAAATATAAAAGTGAACATAGAAGTCAACACTTAGAGGCGACAGTCTGTTTCATGCTAGATGCAATCCTCAGAACTCGTGGCCTAAGGATTGCATCTAGCATGAAACAGACTGTCACCTCTAAGTGTTGACTTCTTTGTTCACACACACACATATATATATATATATATATATATATATATATATATATATATATATGTATATATATATATATATATATATATATATATATATATATATATATATATATATATATATATACCAATACAGACGATTATTAAAAGTTCATTTGGTTATAATTTATTTTATACGAATATTCATCTCTTCAGACCCAAGTTTTTTTTTTAATAAATGGTAGATATAGGCAGTATTATTAACTCACAAAAATATGCATAGTATTATTAAATCACAAAATATTCCATTTATTAAAAAAATAAAATAAATAAAAATTGGGTCCAATGTGATAAATATTTGGATATTCCTGAAATAAATTAGAACCGAATTGATTTTTATGTATTCTGTACTCATTATTATATTGCTCTGTTACTTACATTGAGCTCTCTTTGGATTAATGTCCTCCTTGGAATTATCCTTACTAATTATCAACTGATATTATATATATATATATATATATATATATATATATATATATATATAACGTTTGTCATGAAATGTTCACTACGAAAGACGTTTTACATAAATTCTTATTGCATATGCATCATAATATATTGGAATCGGCAATCATTAAACAGTGGTTACTTTTGGCACTTAAAAGTATGAAGTTTCCGGTGTGAATCGAACTTTTAACGCTTGTATCATGCCGAGGTAAGTTGGTTAGAACGTATTGAAGGCTGATGCTGATTCTTATGGTATGACGGCCTGCTGACACAACAGCAGGCCGTCATACCATATGACCGCAACACTGACTTCTTCTATGTTATCTTAAACCAACTTAAATTACCTGCTCTACCTATCTCTCATAATTTCTGAGTAACGTGTTAGAATGCGTGGATAACATAACAAGTGCCAAGAAACATTAAAGTTTGCTTCTAACTAAAGACAGGAAATTACAGAGTGTAATGATCATATACTGTAAAAGAAGAGGAATGCCTTCTAGACTTGATCCCCATATTCTTATTTTGAGATTTGAATCTATATATATTTTATTCTCATCTAAATGGATGATTTTTATTTAAACTCGACTCGTTTGCAGTTAACGACAGTACATTAGCAGTTAACCTAGAGAAACGAAAGCAATATTGATTGTTTTATAAAAGATATGAAATGATGAACCAATTCTTCATTGTTTAGGGTCTCTAGGAGTTTCCCCCAAAATAGGCAGAAGGCTAATCGACCCATAGTTCAAATGATCTGACGGCTCACCCGACTTCTTAAAAATTGGAAAAACAGATGATGGCATCCAGTAGGCAGGAAAGCAGGAGACATTAAGGCATTTATTATACAGTTTAGAGAGAACAAGAGTCAGTTCGGGAACACACTTCTTAATGACTATTACAGTGATACCATCAAGTCTACATGTTTTATGGGGACCTAGGTTAGAGATGATAGCAGAAACTATACAAAGGGTTATATGCATATATCACTCAACAGATGCTCAGTTCTAAGTGGGAAGCTCGGCAGGGGATACTCCAGATGAGTCAAGAGTAGAGATTAAGAAGAATTTAATATCGAAGCATTTAGCTTTATCAGCAGAGGATGTTAACACTTCAACTGCCTCGTTTGGGGTGAAACCGATAAAAAAGCTAAAAGAAAACTATAAACTATAATCTGTTATAGGTGCACAAATATTAAGAAGATATATGACGCAGAAATTTACTCATTTATATATTTATGATCAATAACATGACAAACTTTAAGGTAAATTAGGCAAACAAACATGAGATGAAAGATATAACTAAGAACAAACGTGACATGCAGAAAGCATAAATACTCGAAACATTGAATTAAAAAAACATTTAAGACAACTGAAGTGGAACATTCTACACAAGAACCATCTGCCGGTATAATAAAAATATCTATTAATCTTTTTGAAGACGTCTAACATTTTGGAATTGACTGCCGAAGGAGGTAAGAACGTTCCGTTCATTCACTATCTACTGTGATAAAGAATATTTTCGTATATTCAAACGATAAAGCAGCGGTTGAATTTATAAATGGCTGCCCACTTGTGGATCCATACTGGATTTTAGTCAAATATTTCTCGAAGCCTATGTTACTAACTGAATTTATTATTAAAAATACCCGTATAAATATCTGGGAAGTGTTTTAATAGACATCAGAAGGAACACTGGTATAGCGAATGATGCCTTCCAAAAATTAAACAGGAAAATTCTATAGGGAGAAAAAAAATAAGTGCTCACCTGATGCGTAATATCACACCTCCTGCATACTGGAAAATTACTTCAAAGCTGAATACGTGACTTGATCTAGTAAAAGACAAGTTCTACATAAGAATACCGAGAATACCATGGAAGGAGCATATGAGAAATAAGGAAGTATTAAGGGAAATGGACATTAAAATTATAATTGTATACACACAGTATTAGTTACAGACAGCTGAAATTTATAGGATACCAAATGAGGAAAGAAGGCTTGGAGAATTTGGCACTCACGAGATATATGGATGGTAGAGAGAAACAGTATGTAACTTTCATAATAGAAGTCAGTGCAGGTTTTGGGGCGGTAGTAATGAGACAGACATTATTTAGAGGACAAAAATATGAGTTTGTGTAATAAAAACATGTCTGTGTGCGTTAAGGCGTGCACAAAATTTAATCAGTCCCTCGTTCCAAACAAAATTAGACTAATATAATAAACGAGATGTGAACATTGTCATGAAAAAAAAAAAGGAAAAAAGGTCAAAGAATTTAAAGTAAATAGGAAAATTTTTTTGAATTTCTAGTATGAGAAGCGCTATTTCCATTATGCACATGTGGACTGTAACACATCGATCCTGCATTGCCTCCCAAGGTTCATGGTAGAGGTGGGGGTTCTATGCTCATTATATAGGTATTCATAGTTGAGATAAACAGTTGGACAGAAAATTAGCAGTCATTCTCAAGTGTTCCAAGAAATGGAAATGAAGACAAAACTTCTAAAACAGATACCATGATATCGAATTAGTAAATACCAAACACTAATTAGTAAATACTAAACACTTCAAATATCTGTGTGTATGGATCAGTTATAACAAATTTAATTTGGATGAAATGGAAATTGACCATAGAATGCGATGTGATCGGGGAATGACACCTAACACCGTAACGAACAACAAAACAGACATTAACATAAAAAATGGAGTCATATGCTTCAATATCCTCGTTAGATCAGGGCCTAGATTTAGTTCAAATTTTTGAAGAGGGATTAATAATTATTCCAGTGTAGTGATGTAGCCATGAAAGATTTGGGCGAGGACGAAGCTATCGTCAATGTATGAAAAGATATTCTCCCATGAAGTGATGCTGGTCAATGCCTCGGCTATCCACCCAGAAAAGATTAAGCCAGCAGATATCAGAACGAATGCTAGACGGGAGTATTAATAACATTAAACTTTCCAGATGAATTCGTCGCTCACGTTGTGTCGGTAGCAATTTGCAGAGATAGGGGGATGATGTGGAGTAAATAATACATCCCCGAAAACTATATGAACTAGTCCATAACTATACATACATAAAGAGCTTCAGGACAGAGGTAAGAAAAAGCCTTTTGGAGTCAGGCAATTTGCTGCCAGGCTCGCGGCTGACTTGCCGAACTCTGTCGAGAATATGCTTACGAGAAGAAGCCGTTTGGAGTCAGGCAGTTTACTGCAAGGCTCGCAGCTGAATTGTCGAATTCTGAGTCGAGATTATACTTACAAGACGAAGCCGTTTGGAGTCAGGTAGTTTGCTGTCAGGCACGCGGCAGAGTTGTCGAACTCTCAGTCGAGAATATGCCTATGAGAAGAAGCCGTTTGGAGTCAGGCAGTTTGCTGCCAGGCTCGCGGTTGACTTGTCGAAACCTCAGACGAGAATATGCCTAGAATACGAAGGCGTTTGGAGTCAGGCAGCTTGCTGCCAGGCTCAAAGCTGACTTGGCGAAATCTCAGTCGAGAATATGCCTACGAGAAGAAGCCGTTTGTAGTCAGGCAGTTTGTTGCCAGGCTCCCGAATGACTCCTCTAACTTTGTCAAAAATATGCCTACAAGAAGAAGCCGTTTGGTGTCAGGCAGTTTGATGCAAGGCCCTCGGCTTACTTGTCGAACTGTGTCGAGAATATACCCACAAGACGAACCCGTTTGGAATCAGGGAGTTTGCTGCCAGGCTCGCGGTTGACTTGTCGAACTCTCAGTCGAGAATATGCCTACGAGAAGAAGCCGTTCGGAGTCAGGCATTTGGTTGCCAAACCCGCGGCTGACTTGAACTCTCAGTCGAGAATATGCCTACGAGAAGAAGACGTTTGGAATCAGACAGTTTGCTGCCAGGCTCGCAGATGACTTGTCGAACTCTCAATCGATAATATGCCTACAAGACGAAGACGATTGGAGTCAAGCAGTTTGCTGCCAGGCACGCGGTAGAGTTGTCGAACTCTCAGTCGAGTATGCCTACGAGAAGAAGCTGTTTGGAGTCAGGCAGTTTGCTGCCAGGCTCGCAGCTGACTTGGCGAAATCTAAGACGGGAATATGCCTAGAATACGAAGCCGTTTGGAGTCAGGCAGTTTGCTGCCAGGCTCGCAGCTGACTTGGCGAAATCTCAGTCGAGAATATGTCTACGAGAAGAAACTGTTTGTAGTCAGGCGGTTTGCTGCCAAGCTCGCGTCTGACTTGTCGAACTCTCAGTCGAGAATATCCCTACGAGAAGAAGCGGTTTGGAGACATTTGCTGCCAGGACTCCAAGACTGCTTCTTGCTCGTAGCATATTCTCGACTAGAAGGTGTTTTGTCGACAACTCTCCGTCGAGCCTGGACGAGAAAACTGCCTTATACCGTTTGTTATAAGGCAGTTTTCTGTCAGGCTCGCGGATGACTTGTCGAACTCTCAGTCGAGAATATGCCTACGAGAAGAAGCAGTTTGGAGTCAGGCAGTTTGCTGCCAAGCTCGCGTCTGACTTGTCGAACACTTAGTCGAGAATATGCCTACGAGAAGAAGCCATTTGGAATCAGGCAGTTTGCTGTCAGGGTCGCAGCTGACTTGTCAAAATCTCAGTCGAGAATATGCCTACAAGTCGCAACCGTTTGGAGTCACGCAGTTTGCTGCCTGGCTCTCGGCTGATTTGTCGAACACTCATTCGAGAATATGCCTATGAGAAGAAGCTATTTGGAGTCAGGCAGTTCGCTGACAGGCTCGCGGCTGACTTGTCGAACACTTAGTCGAGAATATGCCTACAAGACGAACCCGTTTGGAGTCAGGCAGTTTGCTGCCAGGCTCGAGGCTGACTTGTCGAACTCTGAGTCGAGAATATGCCTACGAGAAGAAGCCGTTTGGAGTCAGGTAGTTTGCTGCCAAGCTCGCGTCTGACTTTTCAAACTCTCAGTCAAGAATATGCCTACGAGAAGAAGCCATTTGAAATCAGGCAGTTTGCTGTCAGGGTCGCAGCTGACTTGTCGAAATCTCAGTCGAGAATATGCCTACAAGTCGCAACCGTTTGGAGTCACGCAGATTGCTGCCAGGCACTCGGCTGATTTGTCGACCACACATTCGAGAATATGCCTACGAGAAGTAGCTATTTGGAGTCAGGCAGTTCGCTGACAGGCTCGCGGCTGACTTGTAGAACTCTCAGTCAAGTATATGCCTGCGAGAAGAAGCCGTTATTAGTCAGGCAGTTTGCTGCCATGCTCGCGGCTGACTTGTCGAAGTCTCAGTCGAGTATATACCTACGGGAATAAGCCGTTTGGAGTCAGGCAGTTTTCTGCCATGCTCGCGGCTAACTTGTCGAACATTCAGTCGAGAGTATGCCTGCCATACGAATCCGTTTGGAGTCAGGCAGTTTGCTGCCAGGCTCGCGGATTACTTGTCGAACTCTCAGTCGAGAATATGCCTGCAAGACGATGTCGTTTAGAGTCATTCAGTTTGCTGCCAGGCTCGCGGCTGTCTTGTTGAACTCTAAGTCGGGAATATGCCCACGAGAAGAAGCCGTTTGTAGTCAGGCAGTTTGTTGTCAGGCTCCAGACTGACTTGTCGACTCTTAGTCAGGAATATTCCTAAATGACCAAGCCGTTTGGAGTCAGGAAGTTTGCTGCCAGGCTCGCCGCTGACTTGTCGAACTCTCCGTTGAGAATATGCCTAAGAGAAGAAGCCGTTTGGGGTCAGGTAGTTTGCTGCCAGGAACTCGGTTGACTTGTCGAACTCTCAGTCGAGAATATTCCTACGAGAAAAAGCCGTTTGTAGTCAGGCAGTTTGCTGCCAGGCTCGCGGCTCACTTGTCGAAATCTCAGTCGAGAATATGTCTACGAGAAGAAACCGTTTGTAGTCAGGCGGTTTGCTGCCAAGCTTGCGTCTGACTTGTCGAACTCTCAGTCGAGAATATCCCTACGAGAAGAAGCCGTTTGGAGACATTTGCTGCCAGTCGAGACATTTGCTGGTCGAGAATGTGCCTACGAGAAGAAGCCGTTTGGGGTCAGATAGTTTGCTACCATCCTCACGGCTGACTTGTCGAACTCTAGGTCGAGAATGTGCCTACGAGTAGAAGCCGTTTGGGGTCAGATAGTTTGCTACCAGGCTCGCGGATGACTTGTCGAACTCTAGGTTGAGAATATGCCTACGAGAAGAAGCTGTTTGGAGCTAGGCAGTTTGCTGCCAGGCTGGCGGCTGACTTGTCGAACTCTGTCGAGAATATGCCTACAAGACGAAGCCGTTTGGAGTAAGGCAGTTTGCTGCCAGGCTCGCGGCTGGCTTGTCGAACTCTCACCCCTTGTACAGGGTGACCCTTTCTGTGTAAAAATAAAAATAAAAAAAAAATAAAGCGTTTTCTGAAATCGTTTATTTAATAGCATCTCTGTTAAACTATTAACCCAAAATAGACTATTAGAATAATATTTTTTATTTATTAATAATCTTCTTTAAAAATGGATGATAAAAACAAACATTAAGATTTGAATCTAGGATTTTTAATCTCTAATTAAATCACTGAGGATTAACCCCCATCTATCAATATAAAAACTAGTATCAAACGGCATCGAAATTTGTAGACAAATTACTGTGCGTAACCCTTATATAATCGATTCGACTACGCGTGTAATTTTCTAAACAAACGCACAAATATACAAATTCTGACAGACAAATAACGAATTATTATTCCTCCGAAAATAGTCTGAAAATTAGAGAAGAAAAAAAGAAATAATATTTTGCAGAAAAAGAAACGATTAATACACAAGCCTCTACCTAAAGAAACAAACACAAACTAGACCCACTACTGATAATCGAACCTGGGACTTTACACCACAAGCGTCATACCACTGGACCGGCGGTCCTTGTTGATGAAGAGAAAACTAACCAGATTCAATATAGCGCAGCTACTCCTAATTCAGGTCTTGATACTCATCCAAGTATACATAACCCATTGGCCCGTTGGTATGACACTCGCGTTGTATCGTAAAGATTTGTCTTCGAAAATCGGTAGTGGATGTGCACTGCTGATGATTCCCACAAAGGACGAAATGGTCGGCCGCTGGTTTCTGCATACTCTTAAGGATTCTTATTCAAGACTCGATGAATTATTATATGAAATATATAAATACATAACTCTCCGACTATTGCCGAATCAGTCGCCTTTCGATCCCGGCTTGAAGCAACCGGATATCTAGCCAGATTGATGAGCTGTGATACAGAGAAACAGTTTGTCTGTGGATGGCACTATATATATATATATATATATATATATATATATGTGTGTGTGTGTGTGTGTGTGTGTGTGTGTGTGTGTGTGTGTGTTTGTGTGTGTGTGAGTGAGTTAAGGATCAAATATGGATCAGAATCCGACGGAGTGATAAATTAAATAAAAAATATCAAAAGACGTTTATCAATCAAAAATGGTTTACTTTTATTAAAACTTTGTCAGAGCAAATAGAAGTCTAATTAATTTTAACATCTCCAAAAAAAAACTTCTCTCTATTAATCATCTGAAAGAGCCCTCACTGAATTCCATCAGTATGGCTGATTCTATCCTCCATGAAAGTGACGCATTGCCCTTTCTCGGTCTAACATTCTCATCTGAAAAGTTGGAAAGACTACATTGAATCCATCGCTAGATCAGCTGATAAGAATGTCGGTTCATTATGTCGAGCAAGATAAGTTTTCTCTCCGGAATATATCATGCTTATCTATAACTCTACCAATTCTACATGCTCGTACCCCTACTATTTACCTGAAGCTCTTTGATAAAATCCAAAGAAGAATCAGTAATATTATTGGTCCTGATCTGGCATCTCACCCTCACTTACTTTCCCACCGCCGTAAAGTGGCCTCCCTCTTTTTTTTAAATAAATACATTCATAGTATTAGGTTGGTGCAAAAATAATGTCGTTTTCTCACATAGTAACATATATGAGAAAACGACATTGTTTTTGCACCAACCTAATAATTATTTAGATGAGCGCTACGCTATGGTAACTAGCCTTTACGAATTTAAGCGCAATACTAGACTGGTCGTGAGATCTCATCAGTTTATACTTGAGCTAGCAAGATGTAGCCATAACTTTTATGGTAACAGTTTCTTATGTCGCACTGCTTGCTTGTGAACCCCCCCACCTTCCGGCTCCATGCTTTCCAACCTTCTTTAAATTGTAAAAATTTAAACGCAAAGTCACTCGCTATCTACTGTCCTCCCGATTACAGCCTTTTCCAATTCCTCCACACCCTATAACCCATTCCGTGCTAGTGGGTGATACCGATTATATATATATATATATATATATATATATATATATATATATATATATATATATATATATATATATATATTAGGCAGCATATATTTTATAATATAAAGATATAATCATGATGATCAATTGATCCGCAGTACGAACTTCCGAAAAAAAAACAACTTCTAAGACATATCACTGTATTAATTGAACTATGTACTTAGTTCATGTCACGTTAACTGGAAAACACTTACAACAAAAGAATTCGTGGATTTACTAAATTTAATATATTCATATAAATAAAAATTCTCACTTGAAATATTTGAACTTTAGCATTGCGACTTGCACGTTCCAATATTATATAACCGTTAATGAATAACACATTCTTAAAAAAAAAACATATTTCGGTCTACAACACATTTATTTCGTCTTCAAGTTTTGATTATAAAGGAAAATATTACAGCCTGATGATGAGGACATGAAGTCCTTGAAAGTACTTGCTGCTCTAAAAAATACACCAGATCCATCTGACAACAATTTTATACATGAGGATCGCATCATTCAGTGGATTGTTAGTAGTTTAATGCTTATATTAAGTCTGTCAACGAAGAGATTTCGCCATTAATTGCATTAATATTGTTAATTTATTCAATGTATGATTATCTCTGTATAATATATATATATATATATATATATATATATATATATATATATATATATATATCTGGAAAGCAAGATGACTCTTCGGAAAGACGAAGTGACACTCTAGAAAGGTGGAGTGACATCTTGGAAAGACAAGAATCTACATTTAAGCATGAAGAATACAAGAGACGTAGAATGCCCTCTGGGTGACTGTAGCATGGAGGGAGAATATATCACCCATCAGACTGATTTTACTGGAAACGACTTGTATATGAACCCGGTTACAACGTATGATTGCGGCATAAGATTTAACGGTTTACGCGGTTTACCTATCCATAAGGCACGCTGGTGCAAACAACGTAATTCTCCTATCGGAGAATGTAAATCGAGTGATGGGATTATGAATCTGGAATACACCCACAGCGTTCAGGATTCCATCGTTGAGCGACAGCACCCTGGAGAAATCCTAAGTAAACCAAGAATACAGTGGCCCAACGGTAACCAGAAGGCTGTTTGTACAAATCTTGACAAAGAGCTTTCTTTTATCCTTAATAAAAATCTTAAGGGTCACATAGGGCAACAGATCAGTTCCTTTTGTAGAATAATATACGACGTTTGCTTTGAGTGATTTGAACCAGTAATGGAAAATAAAAAAGAGGCAAAACGACCAAATCGACGACAAATCCAGAAAGGAAAGTTACGATCAGAACAGACATTACTGAAATATTATGCGCGCAACCTCACGATCTAACATGCGCAAGTGAAACATTTGCGTAGACGTTTATAACGATTTTTACGAGCGCGTCAATAACGGCAAAGGCGTTCATGAACTTTCATTACAGACAGAAGCTGCAAAGAGGTACAGTCGTTTTATTCATTTCATTAAGAATTTAAAAAGAGGAACGATCAACTAGTATTTTTGTTTTCTTTTTGTTTTCTTTTTTTATACCCTGTATGGTGGCGCCTGCGGTGGCGGTCCGGCCATAGCCACCGAAAACGTGAGATCACCCCGGGTCGGCGGCTGATGAAGACAGGGTATCGCACGTGCTAACACACGTTGTATTTTAAAATATATATATATATATATATATATATATATATATATATATATATATATAAGTCATATTTTAACATATTTATAGTTTACACGTTATTTTCAAAGATACAAATATTTAAGTAAATACTCTGTTTATAATAAACAACATTTACCCGCCTGAATGCCCGAAAAATTTCATATAAAATATGTGTCCTCTGACAGGAATCCAACATGTAACCGACACAGAAGTGTCATATAGCCTGACGAGATATACCATTTAACTACAGTGGATATATGACGGTTCCGTGTCGGATACAGGTTCGATTCCTATCGGACGACGCATATTTTCTATGAAATTTCGCATACATTCAGTCCGATAAATGTTGTTAATACTGTTTATTATAAACAGAGCATCAACTTAAATATTTCTATCTATAAAAATAACGTATAAACATAAAATATATTAAAGTAATTGTCGGACTTAGTCCATTGCATAATATATGGCGTTATTTGCTTACATTAAGATACGCTTCAAACAGATATGAGCGTTCGAGAGAAATCATGGGAAATTTGTTGTTAAAAGCAGTAATTTGACTTTGCTAAGCAGACGCTTCCTCTGTAGCTAAATGGTATAACACGTCAGGCTATATGACGGTTCCGTGTACGATATAGGTTCGATATCTATCGAATGACCCATATTTTCTATGCAATTTCTTGGATATTCACTCAGGTGATGTTCGTTAAGACTGTTTATTTAAATATTTGTATCTATAATAATAATAACGTATAAAAAATAAATCCATTAAAATAATTGTCGGAGTTCGTCCATTTCATAATATATATACGTCATATAATAAATAACAGAAAGCATGAAGAAAATAGACATCACAGATTTAAATAACGGTTTTATAATGAAATTCACACAATTCCATTCTTTCATTTCGACCGGGTGAATCTAGCCTCACGAAATACATACATACACACACACACACATATATAGAGATAGACAGATATGGATAATATTAGAGGTAAATATACACATACATATATCAGTTTTAGTTTCCCCCGCCCCACCTTTCTCCCTCACCCCATTTTCATTTCTTTTCCTCTCCCTCCCTCTTCTTCTGATCATTAAGATTAGATCGTCTATTGTGTGTGTATGTCACCACAAAATGTATCCTTTCCGGTTACATCTTTAATGTAATAGACATCCGACAACATTCATACTTCTCTCACCTAAACTGTCTTTGACTCCTCTCTCTAAAACTTCTCTCTGTTAAGTTTTAATCCACCACCGTCTCTCGTCTGTTACCCCTCTCTTTAGCTCTAACATTCGTCCCACACTCTCATATTTACACTCTCTCTAAATACTATTTTTTATTTCCGGGGTTGTTTTTTCTGTATTCTTTTTGAATTTGTAGATCTGATGAATTGGATCGTTTTTACGATTCCAATGGAATAAATTATGACCATGGAGTGTTTAAGCCTTTTTATTATATATATATATATATATATATATATATATATATATATATATATATATATATATATAAAAATACAAATATAAATTGTGTCACTTAACTAAATAGAGTATATTACGTCTATCAGTCTGGCTATTTGTTTTTTTTTATAGACGGAATACACACTGTTTGAATATAAACTGAACGCCTATTTTAAATGTTACAATCTGCTATTATAACGCTTTCAGAAAAAAAATTTTTTTTAAAGAGGATGCAATGACCATATAACCCATCCACAGTTAAATAAATACTATAATAATCCTGCCTCTATGCAAATGCATCTGAAAATCAAGATGTTTAGAATA